>OX422222.1:339020278-339417778 GCA_949130495.1 Sambucus nigra
TAGTGGGATTTTCAAGGATGGACTTCAAAGGCCTCTTGTCCCCGCATGATGACCCTCTTGTCATCACTACCAGGGTGCACGGGTGCGAAGTGCCGAGGATCCTGGTAGATGGGGGCTCATCCGCAGATGTGATGTTTTGGCCATGCTTCAAGGCCTTGGGCCTCAGTCGTGCCAGACTTGTCCCATACCATCATCCATTGATTGGGTTCAGTGGGGAGAAGGTTCACCCCCTGGGAATATATGAGGCTGACGTCAGGATGGGGGACGAATGGCCGAGATGGCTCACCAAGAGGGTCAGTTTCTTTGTGCTGGATGAGCATGTGTTTTCGGCATACAACATCATACTGGGACGTGTGGCCCTCAAGGGGTTTGAAGTTGTGCCGTCCACAGTCCACCAGATGGTTAAGTTCCCTACCCCTTATGGGGTGGGGGAAGTTCAGGGAGACCAGACAACAGCGAGAGAGTGCTACTACAACTCCGCTGAAGAAAGGGAGGCACACAAGAGGGCTACGACCACTTACAACATTGATACCCTAGACCCCAGGGATGAGACGAAGCTCAAGAAAGGAGAGGCCGCCGAGGAGGTAGAACCCATCATCCTCGATGAGGATGACCCGGGAAAAACCATCCAAGTTGGCAAGTCTCTGAAGCCCGATATCAAGGAAGACCTCATTAAGTTGTTGAGGAGAAGGCGAAGCGTCTTCGCCTGGAGTCATGTAGATATGCCAGGGATTGACCCTGAAATCATGTGCCACAAGCTCAACGTGGTAGAAGGAGTGAAGCCGGTAAAGCAGAAGAGGAGGATTTACTCTAGAGAGAAGTACGAGGTCATCAGGGATGAGGTTAAAAAATTAGAAGACGCTGAATTCATCAGAGAGGTCATCTACCCTGAATGGCTGTCCAATGCAGTCATTGTCCCAAAGGCCAACAGCAAGTGGAGAATGTGCGTGGACTTCACAGACCTCAACAAGCATTGACCCAAAGACAGCTTCCCTCTTCCCCGCATCGACCAGATGGTAGACGCTACCGCATGCCATGAGCTCATGAGTTTCATGGATGCCTACTCAGGGGATAACCAGATTTTCATGGACCCTGAGGACTCGGAGAGGACAGCCTTCATCACTGACAAGGGGACATACTGCTATAGGGTCATGCCCTTTGGTCTAAAAAATGCGGGGGCAACGTACCAGCGCCTCGTAAACAGAATGTTTGAAGATCAAATTGGGAAGTCTATGGAGGTCTATGTAGACGACATGCTGACTAAGAGTCTGAAGGCAGAGGATCATGTGGCTGACCTGGAGAGGACCTTCAATACGATGGACAAATATCAGATGAAGCTTAACCCGACCAAATGTGTCTTCGGGGTCGGAGCAGGGAAATTCTTGGGGTTCATTGTCAATCAAAGAGGCATCGAGGCCAATCATGAAAACATAAAGGCCCTTATTGAGATGAAGACCCCCAAGTCCATTAAAGAAGTTCAGAGGCTCACAGGGAGAGTGGCTTCCTTGAACAGATTTGTGTCAAGGGCTACAGACAGGTGTCTACCATTCTTCAAGATCCTCAGGAAGGCCTTCGAATGGAGTGAAGAGTGTGATGAGGCTTTCAAGGAGCTGAAATCATATTTAGGGTCTCCCTTGCTGCTGTCACGACCCGTGTAGGGTGAACGACTTTACGTGTACCTTGCAGTCTCAGAGTCCGCTATCAGTGCAGCAATCGTAAGAGACGAAGACGGGATACAGAAGCCCGTATATTTCAACAGCAAGGCACTCCAGGGGGCAGAACAAAGATACCCGAGGATGGAGAAGTTGGCCTATGCCTTGATCCATGCCTCAAGGAAGATGAAACCGTACTTCCAGTCCCATACTATGGTCATCCTTACTGACGCTCCTCTTAGGCAGGTCCTACACAAGCCTGAAAAATCAGGAAGGCTAATGACCTGGGCTATAGAGCTAGGGGAGTTTGATATCGTGTATCAGCCTAAGACAGCCATTAAGGGGCAGGCATTGGCGGATTTTGTGGCTGAATTTACTTGGGAGAGTGACGAGGCCAAGGGTGAGGGTCTAAGCCAGACAGATACCCAGCAAGGTAGGCTCGCCGACCCTCCTGCAGATACGGCTGAGATAAGCACCGCTAGAAGAAAGGTGGTTGAAAATGAAGAGGGAAGATACCTTTTTAGACAAGGGTCACTCATCGAGGGGAATTTCTCGGAGGAACATGCTGTGTGGGGTCTCTTCGTCGACGGGTCCTCTTGCGAAAGCGGGAGCGGAGCCGGATTGATAGTGTCAGCACCCGACGGCACAGACATCGAGTACGCCCTGAGGTTCAATTTCAAAGCCTCCAACAATGAGGCTGAGTATGAGGCCTTGATAGCTGGCCTTTCCTTGGCTAAGTCCCTTAGTGTCGGCCAAATTTTGGTTCACAGTGATTCAAGGCTGGTAGTGAATCAGATACTAGGAGCCTATGAGGCCAAAGACGAGAGGATGGCTAGATATCTTGAGAAGGTGAGGTCATTGCTGAAAAATTTTAAAGAAGTAAAATTCAAAAGGATACCTAGGCTCGACAATGGCCGTGCTGACGCCCTTGCAAGGTTGGCCTCAGCTACTAGGACAGACATAAGGAGGACAGTCCCGGTAGAAATCTTGCTTCGACCAACTATTGAAGACGACGAGGGAACACTTGGCATTTGCATGAATGTTTCTCAAGAACCTTCATGGATGGACCCTCTGATTAGATACATTAGAGGGGGAGAGATGCCAGAAGCAAGCCAAGAGAGGAAGAAGCTGAGATATAGGGCTGCAAAGTTCACCGTCATCGGAGACACGCTGTACAAAAAGGGGTTCCTACTCCCCTTACTCAGGTGTGTGCATCCCTCAGAAGGCCCTTCCATCTTGCAAGATGTGCATGAAGGGTCGTGCTCGAGCCACATTGGGGGTAGATCCTTGGCAAAGAGGGTGATCACCCAAGGCTACTGGTGGCCGACCTTGGGGAAAGATGCGGCCGCATATGTAAAGAAGTGTGACAAATGCCAGAGATTTGCCACCATCCCTCACCAGCCCCATCAGCCTCTCACCTCCGTTACATCCCCATGGCCGTTCGCAGTATGGGGGATTGATCTGGTAGGCCCCTTGCCTAGGGCCATCAATAACTATCGGTTCCTCATCGTAGCAATTGACTACTTTTCAAAGTGGGTAGAGGCCGAGCCAATGGTCACGATCACAGAGCAGAAGACCTTCCAGTTCATCTGGAAAAATGTGATATGCAGATATGGTCTACCCAACACCCTCATCTCGGATAACGGGACCCAATTCAAGAATGCCTCTCTGCAGAAGTACTGTGAGAGGGTAAGTATCAAACAATTTTTCTCCACCCCAGGCCGACCTCAGGCCAATGGGCAAACTGAAGTTACGAACAGGACAATCCTAGATGGGATTAAGAAGAGGCTTGAGGAGGCAAAAGGAAGATGGGTCGAGGAGTTATATGCAGTGTTGTGGGCATACAGGACGACAGTAAGGACCTCTACTGGGGAGACCCAATTCATGTTAGCTTATGGATCAGAAGCAGTCATCCCCACCGAAGTTGAGTTTCCTACTCATAGGGTCCAAATGTACGACCCCCAGGGAAATACGGAAGAGAGGAGACTTGACCTGGACTTGATTGAGGAAAGAAGGGAGGATGCTGAGATAAGGCAAGCTTCCTACCAGCAGAGGACCGCAAGGTTTTACAACCAGAGGGTGAAACGGAGGCTTATCGCAGTAGGAGACTTGGTTCTCAAAAAGACTTGGAAAAAGCCCAATAAACTCCATCCTAATTGGCACGGCCCTATAGGGTCACCGATGAAGTTGTCCCTGGAACCTATAGACTAGAAAACCTAGAGGGGGAACCATTTTCCAACCCCTGGAATGCAGATCATTTGAAGAAATACTATCAGTAGTGTTATAAGGTCTTGAAAGGCCATAATTGTAAGGGGAGTTTCTCCAACAGAACACTCGGAAAATTAATGAGAAATATCAGTGTTTCCCTCATCTTGTGGTTATCAGTCCTAGCACGCATGGAAACATCTGCATTCAAAATCCATTTATTTGGAAAGTTGATCCCTCGGCTATAATGGGGACCAGTGGAGGGGACGACCCCTCCACTATCCTCAAAAAAGACGAGGGAAGACTACATTCAAAATCCATTTATTTGGAAAGTTGATCCCTCGGCTATAATGGGGACCAGTGGAGGGGACGACCCCTCCACTGTCCTCAAAAAAGACGAGGGAAGACTACATTTAAAATCCATTAATTTGGTTAATTGATCCCTCGGCTATAATGGGGACCAGTGGAGGGGACGACCCCTCCACTGTCCTTAAAAAAGACAAGGGAAGACTACATTCAAAATCCATTTATTTGGAAAGTTGATCCCTCGGCTATAATGGGGACCAGTGGAGGGGACGACCCCTCCACTGTCCTCAAAAAAGATGAGGGAAGACTACATTTAAAATCCATTAATTTGGTTAATTGATCCCCCGGCTATAATTGGGGACCAGTGGAGGGGACGACCCCTCCACTGTCCTCAAAAAAGACAAGGGAAGACTACATTCAAAATCCATTTATTTGGAAAGTTGATCCCTCGGCTATAATGGGGACCAGTGGAGGGGACGCCCCCTCCACTGTCCTCAAAAAAGACGAGGGAAGACTGCATTTAAAATCCATTAATTTGTTTAATTGATCCCTCGGCTATAATGGGGACCAGTGGAGGGGACGACCCCTCCACTGTCCTCAAAAAAGACGAGGGAAGACATTAAAATCCATTAATTTGGTTAATTGATCCCTCGGCTATAATGGGGACCAGTGGAGGGGACGACCCCTCCACTGTCCTCAAAAAAGACGAGGGAAGACATTAAAATCCATTAATTTGGTTAATTGATCCCTCGGCTATAATGGGGACCAGTGGAGGGGACGACCCCTCCACTGTCCTCAAAAAAGACGAGGGAAGACATTAAGATTCATTAATTTAGAAAATTGATCCCTCGGCTATAATGGGGACCAGTGGAGGGGACGACCCCACCATTGTCCTCAAAAAAGACGAGGGAGGGGTTAGTAGAATCAACAATGAGCAAGCCATAATAAAATGAAAGAAGGAAGACAGCAATTATGGAAGAGACTGGTATTAATAAAACATAAGTGTTTTACAAGGCCATTGAACAAAAATACAAAAATGAGGGTATGGGCTACAGACAGCCACCCTAAGGGACGACATCAGAAGGAAGAGTCTCAACATCAACTAGGGGGGTCTCTTCAACTATCACGACCGGCTGATCCTCAGATGTGCCGACCCCCTCAACCTGAACCTGGGACTCCACTTGCGACAGGGCCTCGGCAATCAAGGGGTCATCCAACTGAACCACCTCAAGAGAAGGGCGGATGGATGACACTGTATCAGCAAACTTTAGGACGACCCACCGACAGGCCGTCCTAATTCCCCTCTCAAGATATTCAAGACCAAAGCCTTGGAATTCATCTGAGGCCTTGTAAGCCTCAACAGCATCAGCCCCGGCTTTCCGGACAGCTGCTTCAAGGTCGGTCTTGTGCTTGGCTTCCATAGTGGCCAGGGCCTCGTCCTTGTCCTTGATCAACAAGTCCTTGTCCTTGATCAACAAGTCCTTAGCCTGCATATCGGCATCATGCTGCCTCGTCAGCTCATCAAGGACTCTAGCGTGCTCAGTTCTTGTGCTCTCCAGCTCGGCCCTCGCAGTGTGCAGCTCTGTCCGTAGGTCAGCCTCTTGTTGAATGGCCCTCTCAGCTTCGTGGAATTTTTGTTGGTTCTCAGCCATCCACTTGGTGGCTGAGGTGAGGGCACAGACGGACTGTAAGAAAAAATGAACAAATGTCAAGAGGGGCCGAGGGAACGGTTAATGAAAGAATGAAATTAAAGGTCAGGGCCAATACCTGAGCAAGGGAGTGCAGACCGTAGTCATACACTTTCGCTGGAGGCATCTTCGCCAAGAACTCGAAGTCGGAGGCCGACTGTGCAGAGAACATCGAGGCCTTTGCTGCCCTCAGGTTGGCAATAAGAGATGAGGGATCGGCCCTCAGATGGGACAGATTTTGAGACCAGAAGGCCCCCATGCTTGATGAAGAGGTCGCCCCCTCAGAGGCCTCGGCCCTGGCCCTCGTCTTAGGGTCAGGACGAGGCTCGACTGGAGCCTCAGGCTCCTTCCTTTTGTGGCTAACAGCTGTCGGCTCAACAACTGTCGGCCCTGAGGCCCTCGTCTTCTTGGTAGCTTGCTGAGGCTCCTTCCCCTTCTTTTTTGACAAACCAGCAAGTAGGCTTGGAGCAGTCATTTCCCAGAGGTAGTCTGATGTACCTGTAGGACGATCTGATAAGAGGACGACATGTCAGAAAAAGTTCAGAGATAAAGAGAGAACATTTCAAAAATAAATAGAGAAGGGAAAATGTTCAGTGTAACTCACATAGATCTGTCAGAGGGCCGACCCTCAGACCAGCTTCTTTAAGGAATCGAGGGGTCATCAAATCTTCAAATTTTGGGATCTCACCCTCTCTCCCTCGTCCCCTCAGATACTCAATAATATCACTTTCTTCCAGGCTAAGTCCGGGGTCTGACCTAGCCTTCATGGAGGGATTAGACCATCTGTTAGGAACCCTCGGAGCATCGGCAGAAGGGGACGCCTCGGTGGAGCTCTCCCATGCCCCAGATATGAAGAAGAACCTTTTTTTCCAATCATGATTGGAAGTTTGAGCTACGTGGAGCAGCTTCTTCTCAGACCTTCTCGCCCCTAGATGATAGTATCCGGGCTGTTTAGATGAAGAGGTGATATTGTAGCAGGCCAAGAACACGTCGGACGAGGGTTCATCAATGAAAGCGTTTTTCCACAAAGAGATGTACCCCAGTATCGTCCTCCAAGAGTTGGGTGGAAGTTGCGAGGGGGAGACGCCAAGAGCCGACAGAATATCTACAATAGCAGGATGGAAGGGAAGTCTAACACCTACTTTGAACATTTGCTCGTAGACTGCAACCTCTCCCTATTCTCCCTCAAAAACCCTCTCAGTATCAAAGGGAGCCCTCATAGTTACCCCAGAGGGCACTCCGTAGATATGCCTCCACACCAGAAGATCCCTATCCCTAACGGAGGAGATGAAAGACGAGGCATGGGAGGTATCAACCTCGTCATCTGTATCGTCGTCCGCGTCCTCATCTCCTTCCCCCTCATCACCTGCAGGAAGACCCTGAGGAAAGGCCACTTGGAAGGCATTGGGGGATAGGGTTGTCACAGGAACGGAATCGGAGGGGACTGTACCGTCGGCCTCACGGTCTGGGCTAAGGTCGGATGTGTCCCTTCTACCAGAGGTTCCAGCACCAGTTGGAGAGGAGGCTCTCTCGTCCATTTCACTGGGTTTGGGAGTATCGTCTGGACGAGGGGACGACCCACAAGACTCAGAGAGTTCAGATGGTCTTATGGTGGCAAGAGGAACGGGAAAGATGGGTCGTACCCAATTAGGGTCGGCCCCTCGTCTCCTCTCTTCCTCTTCCTTTATTCGTCTGATGTCGGCAAATAGTTTCTCTCTCAAGGATGGGAATTCAGACACTAAGCTGTAGAGCCTCCTAAGCATTAAGGGGAAGACCCTACACTTGGAGAAATTACACTAGACTTGGTTAATTCAACTACAAACACTTGGGGGATTGACCAGGTTTGACTTTTGGATCAAACCAAGGAACCAAAACGTTTTTCGTCAAGAACGCCCAAGAACTAAACCAGAAAAAGCTACGGGGGAACTCTAAGAACCAGACGACCTACGACCCTAAAAAACAAACAGAAATGAAGACAAAAGAAGGCGAGAGGAGAAAAAAGGTTACCTGATGAGAAGAAGGGCAAGAACACTGCCACGACCTGAAGGTTCAAAGGCTGGTAATGGCGGTAGCGACTGGTTCTAGAGAGAGAGAGAACTTAGGCGCGAAGAAGAAGAAGTGGTGGAGAGAGTTTAAAAATTGCTTATATACATTGGCAATAAATGGGCACATTTGCCAATAAGGGAATAGTCAGGGCACAAAGCCCCAGGCAAGTGTGCAGCCGCCCTGCCTTGGGAACTTAAATAGCAATGGGTACCTGCCCATGTGTCACTCACCTAACTCATCACACGTGTCTCGAATTCAGCAAATATCCCTCAGCCATCTCAATGACACCTATGACTAAGGGTTGGGGGGTGATTGATATACCCATTTATACCCTCAGCCTGGATGAGGATTATCTCCAAAACGGACGACCCTACGAGGGGCCGACCCTTCCCCAAGCTCCAGCTGGCCTCCGTCAGGCCCAGACGACCCTACGAGGGGCCGACCCTCCACCAGGCTCCAGACGACACTACGAGGGTACGACCCTTCCACCAGGCCCAGACGACCTTACGAGGGGCCGACCCTCCACCAGGCTCCAGACGACACTACGAGGGTACGACCCTTCCACCAGGTTCCGGACGACCCTACGAGGGTACGACAGTATGAGGCCAGAATCAAACCAGACTCACTACCGGAAGGAACTTTGCCCTCGGCCTCGTCTCATAGGCCGAGGGTGCCATCATCGCAGCGCGTGGTTTGGGAGACGCGTGGAATAGTGCGCGTGAGGCTCACATGGCACGTGGCAGACCGTTATAACCAAATCACACCCTCACGTGAGGGAATATTATGTCATCATTGGGCATCTACAAGTGTCAACAGGGGGTTGGCTGGATCATCATTCACATGCACCATGCATACTTGGGGGGTACACTACACCCCCCAAGACCTATATATACTTGTCACCTGCAACCCTACAGGGGACCGATCCATGAACAGTAGCCCTAGCTAAAACTCTGCTTGTACACACACAGTGGAGAGAGAGAGAGAGGGTTATGTGCATTGTATCCAAGGCCATTAGTGCCCATACTTAGTGGATCACACACTCACAGTGGATGTAGGCCAATTTGGCTGAACCACTATACATCATTGTCTTATTTCCTCTTATACTCATCCCCTTCTACATACTTATACACTTATACATCTCTATGGCTGCCATGGCTGTTACTGTTTGAGCTCACTATCACTTATCCGGTGGTGCTAAATCTTAGCATCATCAGTCATTTTACCTATTAATCAAAATTCTTATTCTATTTATCAACCATTATAAAAGGCAACATGCAGGAGATTGTGTCATATTATTAAAAGCATAATATATATCATACACGGATGAGGATTAAATTAACAATTAAATAAGTTTATTATTATTTATGAAATTTAAAATTATGCATGAAATTATTATGTTAATAAGAATCGTTTCATTTCAGTTAAAAATGAGGCAAAAAGTAGATCAACTTCCATCAGATTGTAATGAATCCGTCAGTCATAAAGATGAGATATTTTATGAAGTCCTAGGACCTGATAAACACGGTCATTGTCGAGCTTATGGGCATGGACCATCTCCAACTGATGTGCATGGAACTAAGCACCCGAAGGTTAATGAAAAAGAGTATGAGCGACTAAGATCTGAGATTCGATCTGAATTTCAGGATAAATTTGATCATTTAGAGGCTCAGTTTGAGTTGATACGCACACACATGATGAATTGCCCTTCCGTTGTATCCAAACAGGTTAATAAGTACACACTTTTATCTTTTGTGCTTAATTATCGTGTATTTATTTAAATGTATGTTCTAGTATTAAATTATGCTATTAACAGGTTCCTCAATCCTCCAACTAGCAAAACATACCATCATATAGGTCTATTTTGCAACCCGAGCAACAATTAGAAGAAACTAACCAATTTCAACCTGTAGTGGTACCACAATCAAATCACTATTTAACTCCATCTCAACAGGCAAGTAGATAACTACTTTTTAAAATCATAATTTATGACTATATATTTTCATGACTGAAATAATTCATTTTTTATAGATTGCAAATTCTCAACACTTGGATGCCCCCGAGACCGCTGCTCGTGTTAGTGAGCAAACGAATGCTACTTCAATTCAGGTATGTTACTAATTTAAAGGATTTTAAAGGGAACAATATATCTGCGCTTTCTTGGAGAGTTTATGTATACTTGACATTAAGTTGTTGGCATATTTGGTTGTATATAGTCGTAAAATTATTGGGATGCCTTAAAAACCAATAAAACTCTGCCGATTTTTTTCCAGAAATATATGGTTGATGACATATTCATCTTGTTTGTAGAAAGAACCATCAAAGAAGAAGAAGAAGCACCATCAACCACGACAAAGGGTCTCAAATAATGCACTTCCTAAAATTGTAGACCTTCTTACTTCCGGACTTCCAAAAGTGGTTGTGGCACGTGGATTCATTGTGAGCAAGGACCCTTCAACAAAAGTAGGGGGTACGCAACTAGGTGAAGACTTTTGGGAAGTATATATTGAGAGAACATTTGTAACAAATGAATCATTGCCTAGACCTTATGGAAACAAGTCCACAATTGGAGATGCACATCATTCAACAGTAGCGTGGCATATTGCTAATGTACTAATTTTTTATTTTAATTTTTTAATTAAAATATTAAAGAATAAGTATCAATGGCTAACAATTGACTTTTTTATTTTGTAGGTCGAAGAGGATGTTTGACTTTAATGAAGAAGGATCGTACATTATATAAAATTTAGTTTCCCTGTTTCCCCCCTTTTTCTTATTGGACAAGTGATACATTTTATTTTGTGAATGGATAATTGTTCCAAGCACAATTATATTTATTTACGATGAATACTATTGGCTTTAATTTAATGACGTTTTAATTTGATTACTGCCCTCTGAATTTAATGTTATGGTAATGTATTTGCACATAAATACAATACTTCTTATAATTGATTTTTTTAACACCTGTTCCAGTCATATATTACAAAATAATGCCAACATTTTGTTTGATGCCGCTATATTTATTCTCAGCATTTTTTTAGTGCCGCCAAAAGTGTGTTGAACATTTAATAGGTGTTGCAAAAGATTATTATCAACATTTTTTAATGTCGTTAAAAGGTTATTACCAGCATTAATATAAATGCTTAAAAGTGTTGCTAACTTTTTGCCGCATTTTTTAAAGTGTCGTTGTTCTTTTACCACATTGGCTACCGCACTTGTGGAAATGCCGCTATAAGTGCTGCTAACTTTTCGCGGCATTTTTTAAAATGCCGTTGTTCTTTTACCACATTGGCTACTGCACTTGTGGAAATGCCGCTATAAGTGCCGCAAACTTTTCGCGGAATTTTTTAAAATGCCGTTGTTCTTTTACCACATTGGCTATTACCGCACTTGTAGAAATGCCGCAAAAAGTGCCGCAAAAAGCGTTACCGGCATTTTTAGTGCTTTTTTCGGCATTTAATTTATGCTGGGAAAAATCAATATTCTTGTAGTGATGGCTCCTCATATGAACAGTAAATGGAGTCGAGTTGATAGTATCAACCCCAGATGGAACTGACATAAAGTACGTCCTAAGGTTGACCTTTAAAGCGTCAAAAAATGAGTTAGAGTATGAAGCGCTTTTAGCAGGACTCTCCCTTGGCAAAGCATTAAATGTCAGATAAATGTTAGTTCACAATGACTCTCGGTTAGTGGTAAATCAGATCTTTAGTGTAAAGGAGTCTAAAGATGAAAGGATGGTCAGATACTTGATGCGAGTGAAGACAATATTGAAGAACTTTAAAGAGGTGAAGCTTAAAAGGATCCCTCGACTAGATAACAGCCGAGTCGATGCCCTAGAAAGGTTAGCATCTATAATGAGAACTAAGATCAGATGATCAGTGCTGGTGGAGATCCTGTATAGGCCAACCATTAAAAAAGATGGCAATGCAATTGAGTTTCATTTAAACCTGAACTTGGGGCATCATGGATGGATATACTCATCCGATATTAGCGACGATGAATTTCCAGAATCGTAAGTCGAGAGGAAGAAGGAAAGATACAAGGCATCAAAGTTATCTATAATAGAAGATGTCTTGTACAAAAATGGGCTCCTCCTCCCCTTAGTATGATGTGTTCATCCTACTGAGGTCGAGTATGTATTGAAATATGTGCACGAGGCATCCTTATCAAGACATATTAGAGGAAAGTCTTTCGCAAAGAGAATATTTACTCAAGGTTACTGATGGCTGAACTTGGCCAAAAATGCATTCGATTATGTGAAAAGGTGCGACAAATGTCAGATATATTCCTTCATCCCTCATCAACCTCATCAATCCCTATCATATATCACTTCCCCGTGGCCATTTGCAGTTTGGGGGATCAACTTAGTGAGACCCCTGCCTAGGGTTACAGGCAAATACAGGTACCTAATAATGGCGATTGATTATTTCTCAAAGTGAGTAGAGGTTGAGTCCACAGTCACTATAACCGAGATGATGACCTTCAAATATACTTAGAGAAAAATCATCTGTAGGTATGGTTTTCCCAACACTTTGATCTCAGATAATAGTAAGCAGTTTAAGAACTCTTCTCTAGAGGCTTATTGCAAGAAGGTCGGCATAAAATAGTTTTATGCAGCACCAGGATGACTACAGGATTATCTTAGACAGGATCAAAAAGAAATTAGAAAACACCAAGGTCTTTGGACTGAAGAAGTACATGTAGTCCTGTGGGACTACGGGACGACCAAAAGAATGCCAAGGGGGAGACCCCTTTCATGATTACCTATGGCTTAAAGATCGTGATACCCACTGAGGCTAGACTACTAAATTGTGAGGTCCAAATATAACACCTGAAAGAAAATGTAGAGGAATGCAAATAAGACCTCGACCTACATTACACCCAAAACAGGAATCTAGCACGGTTTAAAACTGTGCCAGATCAAATCGGGCACGGTTTTGAACTGTGCCAGAATTAGGTGTTCCAAAATGGCAATTTTTTTCTAGCACGGCTCAAAAGTGTGCCAGATTTGGCCAAACTGGAACACTTCTGGCACACTTTTAAACTGTGCCAGAATTTGATATTTCTTGCACACTTTTGGCACAGTTTTTAACTATGCCAGATTCAGACAAACAGGAACACTTCTGGAACACTTTTAAACCGTGCCAGAATTTGATATTTCTGGCACACTTTTAGCACACTTTTTAACTGTGCCAGATTCAGCACAGTTTAAAAAAAATTGGCACAGATCAAAAATGTGCCAAAATATGATACACTTTTGCCACGGTTTTGAACTGTGCCAAATTTTTGAACTAAAAAAAAATTATTTAAAAGCACAAAATTCACCAATTAATAATATTGCACGTTGTTAATAAACTAATGTACATACAAACTTAAAAATATTACAAGTCTTTAACAATTCACAGGCCCAAAAAAATTGGGCAGAGTTTCCTCTATTTTCTGGACATTCCAAAACCTGTTAATACAAAATCTGCCTAACATAAAGCCCGCACAGCCACAACATATAACAATTAACTTACAAAAGCCCGCACGGCCATAAAAGTCAACAATAAAATAACAAAAGACCACAAGGCCGTGACACAAAAAAATGAAATCATGAATAAACCCCTTGTTGTAAACCATTGAGTTCTCTGTGTGTTCCACGTGAATAAATGCCAACGATAAACTGTTATTCTGCAAAAAAAAATAGGATACAGAAAATATACGATATTAGTAACCCAATAATTTACAAAAAAAAAAATTTACTCAAACTAAAAAATTAGATATATGAGTGGAAATTATCATCATACTCTCAAACCGGGAGATCCGGGACTACGCGGTTAGTTCCTACAAGTTACAATGGTCCCATGCGAGGTGCTCATGCCTCCTACGGGGTCGTTTGGGGGTTGGTTTGGGTTTTCACCCTTTAACGGCTTGTTCTTAAGTCTAAGTGTGATTTTTGCAAATTATCGTCATACTCACAAACCGGGAGACCCGGGACTACGCGGTCAGTTCCTAAAAGTTAAATTGGTCCCGTGCGAGGTGTTCGTGCCTCCTACGGGGTCGTTTTGGGGGATGGTTTGGGTTTTCACCCTTTAATGGCTTGTTTTTACGTCTAAGTGTGATTTTTGCAAATTATCGTCATACTCTCAAATCGGGAGACCCAGGACTACATGGTCAGTTCCTACAAGTCACATTGGTCCCGTACGAGGTGTTCATGCCTCCTAAGGGGGATGTTTGGGGTATGGTTTGGGTTTTCACCCTTTAACGGCTTGTTTTTAAGTCTAAGTGTGATTTTTACAAATTATCGTCATACTCTCGAACAGAGAGACCCGGGACTACGCGGTCAGTTCCTATATGTTACGCTGGTCCTGTGCGAGGTCTTCGTGTCTCCTACGGGGTCATTTGGGGGTCGATTTGGGTTTTCACCCTTTAACGGCTTGTTTTTAAGTTTAAGTGTGATTTCAAATTATCGTTATACTCTCAAACCGGGAGACCTGAGACTACGCGGTCAGTTCCTACAAGTTACATTGGTCCCGTGCGAGGTGTTCGTGCCTCCTACGGGGTCGTTTGGGGGCTGGTTTGGGTTTTCACCCTTTAACGACTTGTTTTAAAGTCTAAGTGTGATTTTTTCAAATTATCGTCATACTCTCAAACAAGGAGACCCGGAACAACGCGATCAGTTCCTACAAGTTACATTGGTCCCGTGCGAGGTGTCCGTGCCTCCTACAGGGTCGTTTGGGGGCTGGTTTGGGTTTTTGCCCTTTAACGGCTTGTTTTAAAGTCTAAGTGTGATTTTTGCAAATTATCATCATACTCTCAAACCGGGAGACCCGGGACTACGCGGTCAGTTCCTACAAGTTACATTGGTCTCGTGCGAGGTGTTCGTGCCTCCTACGGGATCGTTTGGGGGTTGGTTTGGATTTTCACCCTTTAACGGCCTTTTTTTAAGTCTAAGTGTGATTTTTGCAAATTATCGTCATACTCTCAAACCGGGAGACCCGGGACTACGCGGTCAGTTCCTACAAGTTACATTGGTCCTGTACGAGGTATTCGTGCCTCCTACGGGGTCGTTTGCGGGCTGGTTTGGGTTTTCACCCTTTAACGGCTTGTTTTTAAGTCTAAGTGTGATTTTTACAAATTATCGTCATACTCTCAAATCGGGAGACCCGGGACTACGCGGTCAGTTCTTACATGTTATATTGGTCTCGTGCAAGGTGTTCGTGCCTCCTAAAGGGTCGTTTGGAGGCTGGTTTCGATTTTCACCCTTTAACGGCTTGTTTTTAAGTCGAAGTGTGATTTTTGCAAATTATCGTCATACTCTCAAACCGGGAGACCCGAGACTACGCGGTTAGTTCCTACAAGTTACATTGGTTCCGTACGAGGTGTTCGTGCCTCTTACGGGGTCGTTTGGGGGTTGGTTTGGGTTTTCACCCTTTAACGGCTTGTTTTTAAGTCTAAGTGTGATTTTTGAAAATTATTGTCAGACTCTCTAACCAGGAGACCCGGGACTACGCGGTCAGTTCCTAAGAGTTACATTGGTCCCGTGCGAGGTGTTCGTGCCTCCTACAGGTTCGTTTGGGGGCTGGTTTGAGTTTTCACCCTTTAACGGCTTGTTTTTAAGTCTAAGTGTGATTTTTGAAAAGTATCGTCATACTCTCAAACCAGGAGACCAGGGACTACTTGGTCAGTTCCTATAAGTTACATTGGTCCCGTGCGAGGTGTTCGTGCCTCCTACGGGGTCGTTTGGGGGATGGTTTGGGTTTTGACCCTTTAACGGTTTGTTTTTAAGTCTAAGTGTGATTTTTGCAAATTATCATCATACTCTCAAACCGAGAGACCCAGGACTACGCGGTCAGTTCCTACAAGTTACATTGGTCCCGTGTGAGGTGTTCGTGCCTCCTAAGGGGACGTTTGGGGGATGGTTTGGGTTTTCACCCTTTAACGGATTATTTTTAAGTCTAAGTGTGATTTTTACAAATTATCGTCATACTCTCAAACCGAGAGACCCGGGACTACGCGGTCAGTTCCTACAAGTTACATTGGTCCTGTACGAGCTGTTCATGTCTCCTACAGAGTCGTTTGGGTTTTCACCCTCTAACGGCTTATTTTTAAGTCTAAGTGTGATTTTTGCAAATTATCGTTATACTCTCAAATCGAGAGACCCGGGACTACGCGGTCAGTTCCTACAAGTTACATTTGTCCTGTGCGAGGTGTCCGTGCCTCCTATGGGGTCGTTTGGGGGCTTGTTTAGGTTTTCACCCTTTAACGACTTGTTTTTAAGTCTAAGTGTGATTTTTGTAAATTATCGTCATACTCTCAAATCGGGAGACCCGGGACTACGCGGTTAGTTCCTACAAGTTACATTGATCCCGTGTGAGGTGTTCGTGCTGCCTACGGGGTCGTTAGGGGGCTGGTTTGGGTTTTGACCCTTTAACGGCTAGTTTTTAAGTTTAATTGTGATTTTTGCAAATTATTGTCATACTCTCAAACCGGGAGACCCAGGACAACGCGGTCAGTTCCTACAAGTCACATTAGTCCCGTGCGAGGTGTTCATGCCTCCTAAGTGGGACGTTTGGGGTATGGTTTGGGTTTTCACCCTTTAACGACTTGTTTTTAAGTCTAAGTGTGATTTTTACAAATTATCTACAAGTTACGTTGGTCCTATGCGAGGTGTTCGTGTCTCCTACGGGGTCAATTTGGGTTTTCACCCTTTAACGGCTTGTTTTTAAGTCTAAGTGTGATTTCAAATTATCGGTATACTCTCAAACCGGGAGACCTGAGACTACGCGGTCAGTTCCTACAAGTTACATTGGTCCCGTGCGAGGTGTTCGTGCCTCCTACGGGGTCGTTTGGGGGCTGGTTTGGGTTTTCACCCTTTAACGACTTGTTTTAAAGTCTAAGTGTGATTTTTGCAAATTATCGTCATACTCTCAAACCAGGAGACCCGAAACAACGCGATCAGTTCCTACAAGTTACATTGATCCCGTGCGAGGTGTCCGTGCCTCCTACAGGGTCGTTTGGGGGCTGGTTTGGGTTTTTGCCCTTTAACGGCTTGTTTTAAAGTCTAAGTGTGATTTTTGCAAATTATCATCATACTCTCAAACCGGGACTACGCGGTCAGTTCCTACAAGTTACATTGGTCTCGTGCGAGGTGTTCGTGCCTCCTACGGGGTCGTTTGGGGGTTGGTTTGGATTTTCACCCTTTAACGGCCTTTTTTTAAGTCTAAGTGTGATTTTTGCAAATTATCATCATACTCTCAAACCGGGAGACCCGGGACTACGCGGTCAGTTCCTACAAGTTACATTGGTCCTGTACGAGGTATTCGTGCCTCCTACGGGGTCGTTTGCGGGCTGGTTTGGGTTTTCACCCTTTAACGGCTTGTTTTTAAGTCTAAGTGTGATTTTTACAAATTATCATCATACTCTCAAATCGGGAGACCCGGGACTACGCGGTCAGTTCTTACATGTTATATTGGTCTCGTGCAAGGTGTTCGTGCCTCCTAAAGGGTCGTTTGGAGGCTGGTTTCGATTTTCACCCTTTAATGACTTGTTTTTAAGTCTAAGTGTGGTTTTTGCAAATTATCGTCATACTCTCAAATCGGGAGGCCTGGGACTACGCGATCAGTTCCTACAAGTTACATTGGTCCCATGTGAGGTATTTGTGCCTCCTACGAGGTCGTTTGGGGGTTGGTTTGGGTTTTCACCCTTTAACGGCTTGTTTTTAAGTCTAAGTGTGATTTTTGCAAATTATCGTCATATTCTCAAACCGGGAGACCCGGGGACTACGCGATCAGTTCCTACAAGTTACATTGTTCTCGTGCGAGGTGTTTGTGCCTCCTACGGGGCCGTTTGCGGGCTGGTTTGTGTTTTCACCCATTAATGACTTGTTTTTACTCCCAATCTAAATATTTTGATATTATCATCATATTCTCAAATCGGGAGACCCGTGATTATTCGATCAATTCCTACAACTTACATTGGTCCCGTACGAGGTGTTCGTGCCTCTTACGGGGTCGTTTGGGGGCTAGTTTAGGTTTTCACCCTTTAAAGGCCTATTTTTAAATTTAAGTGTTGATTTTTGCAAATTTTCGTCATATTCTCAAATCGGGAGACCCGGGACTACGCGGTCAGTTCCTACCGAGTGAAGAATTATTTTTTTAAAGGAAGTGCTAACGACCTTAGAATCAAGTGAAAAGTTTTTCTGCTCAATCAGTTAGATGGCACAAATAATGGAGTCTGAGACTTGTTTACTCAAACTGAACATAGTAGCCAACTTCCTTTCAATTTCAAATTATGCATAAATGGATATTATACCATTGTATCATGGAGTAGTCACATCAATCATCACGTTTAATGAACGACAAATTACATAGTCCTTAAACCTACCAAGGCATCAATTTAATTTAATGCCATATTAATCTGCAGCCCATCATGATGTTAACACAATAAGTAATTTGTATCCCATTACGATGTTAAATAATGTTTACCATTTGAGCAGCTAACATTAAGACTGTCTTCAATGAAAATTTCTGACCACAATACACAAATAAATTTTTAAGACTCGGTCCCAATAATGATGACGATGTGAAATTATATCTAAAAAGCATCAATGAAACACTAAAAGAGGAAAAAATGATTGAGAAACAGAAGTGAGAAGCTATGAAGAAAATAGCACATCATGATTAATGAATGAAGAAAAGAGCACATCATGAAAAAAAATTCAGCAAATAGAAAAATTTAGAAATAAAAACATTTAGCAATATGCATAAAATAAGAAAATAAACTAAAAAAATTACCAGTGAATGAAGATAAGAGCAGGAGGGGGAGGTAGGAATTGTCCTCACACACATAGGTCCACTACCGGATGCAAAAGATGTCCAGGGGAAGTGCACTGGGAGGAGGCCTCCGCAGGGCTATCCGGGGGCAGGGGAGGTATCAACAGCAGCAGCCGGGGCAAGGGAGGGAGAGGAGAGGAGGGGAGGCAGAAACAGCAATAGCCGCAGCAGGGTTGTCTGCCCCTGGTTGGCTGCCATAATTTATGGACGACATTGGACGCCAAATACGTGTATATCGCCATGGATAATACAGCCTTCAGATAGACATACGTGAGCGTAAGAGATGTAAAGTTGAACTCAATTGATGCGCATCACATTAATTATTACACAGTTTACATAAGGGAACTCAATTGATGCGCATAACATCAATTCCAAGAAGAGAGTAAAAAGTGAAAGGAAAAAACATCATCATGATTAAATAAGGGAACTATATCCTAAAAGATGTGCGCAATGTAAGGGGCGAGGAATGATTGTGAGGAAGTTGCCAAATAAATGTCAAACCTCTTGATCAATATCAGTGCATTCAATATTTGATTCATAATTTCTACATTTAGCTTCACAATTTCTGCATTGAGATTTTACCTAACCACTTGACCTGGTCATTCTTTCTAATAAAGGATCAAAGTGAAAATGCGAGGACATCTTGGGTTTGAATAATTTCTTGGGCATGCCAGATATGGGGATTTCACTATGAGCCAAGTTGTCTTTCTTGTTCTTGATGGACTTATTCTTCTAGTAATTCTTCCATTTCTCATCAAAACTAGCTGAAAAAATTTCAGTTCTTCTATTATGGCGACTTGCTGCTTGTCTTTTTCAGTGTCTGATTGATATTTCTTCTAAAATTCTTGATTTTCCTCATAATTAGGAAGCTCTGTACATTTTGGTTATTCACAAGGCATCGCGGCATCGACCACATTTAAGACCTCTGAACACAAACTCTCATTATAATTTTGAATGCATCATGGTCTCCAAAATGAAAACATCAATCTTACTCCAGATGTTAATCACCTGGAGGATTTCAATGATGAGGATTTGGAAAATTACCAACTCCACTTCTTGATCATGGTAAATCTCTTTATCCTCGACCATTTGTATTTAAATTTCCTTTCCACTTGTACTCGTGTTTCTTATTTATAGGTTGTTGAGGCCTCTATTAGATAGGGGAACAAGTATATGAAAAAGTATTTAAGGCTGAGAAAAGGTCATACTTTGAGAAAAGGTCATACTTTGAAAAGGTCATACTTTAAGTTGACAACTAAGGATGAGGTCGATGAAGCTCGAGGACATACTTTGAGATTGACAAAAGGTCAGCAGTCCTGGCCTTTAAGGCTAAAAAAAATGGGGAGGGGAAAAAGTGGATGATACAAAAAATGCCATGTCTTTGGCTGAGAAAAAACTGAAAAGACGACAAAAACCTTAAAAATTTATGAGGAGAAATGCTCTAATGCTGAAAAAAGGCAGTGAATGAGGCCCATAAGTTTTTAGATCTCCAAGTCAAAATTTCGTCTTTATCATATAGCCACGCTGAAGCAGATGAAAAGGAGGATGAAACCATGATCCAAATGGAATTCACACCAACTGCAACACTTTCTTCTGTGAGGCTTGCACTTCAATTTAGAGGGAAACATCATGATCCTATTATTGAAGAGGTTGATATGACATTGGAGGATTTATTTCCCCTTATAGTAATGGTGGATGCATGCTATGAGGTGCGCAATGTCATATGCTTGTTGGACACCCGACCAACCTTAAAATGATTTCGCTCTTCCAAACAATTAGTTCATAGAGTTTCTTATCTTTTTTTGCACAAACTAAACTTAAATAGATTAAGTAATCCAATAATCATAACAAGTCACTTCATTGAATACGAGTGTAAGACCATAATGTAGCTAGGACGGTTTCATAGGGCATGCCGATTCCCATATTCGGTCGTGACTAGTAAGCTCAAACCGAGAGGCTCGTGACTACGCGGTTAGTTCCTACAAGTTACATTGGTCCCATGCGAGGTGTTCGTGCCTCTTACGGGGCCGTTTGGGGGCTGGTTTGGGTTTCCACCATCAAACGGCTTGTTTTTAAGCATAATCTAGATATTTTCAAATTATCGTCATATTCTCAAATCGGGAAACCTGCGACTACGCGGTCAGATCCTACAAGTCACATTGGCCCTGTGCGAGGTGTTCGTGCCTCTTATAGGTCCGTTTGGGGATTGGTTTGGGTTTTCACCCACTAACAGCATGTTTTTAAGCCAAAGTCTAGATATTATCAAATTATCATTGTATTCTCAAACCATATGTCCCGTGAATACGCGGTCAGTTCCTACAAGTCACATTGGCCCCATGTGAGGTGTTCGTGCCTCTTACAGAGCCGTTTGGGGACTGGTTTGAGTTTTCACCCACTAACAACATGTTTTTAAGCTAAAGTCTAGATATTTTCAAATTATCATCGTATTCTCAAACCATATGTCCCGTGACTATGCGGTCAGTTCCTACGAGTTACACTGGCCCCGTGCGAGGTTTTAGTGCCTCTTACGGGGCCGTTTGAGGGCTGGTTTGGGTTTTCACCATCAAACGGCTTGTTTTTAAGCATAATCTAGATATTTTCAAATTATATTCTCAAATCGAAAAACCTGCGACTACGCGATCAGTTCTTATAAGTCACATTAGCCCCGTGCGAGGTGTTCGTGCCTCTTACAGGGCCGTTTGGGGACTGGTTTGGGTTTTCACCCACTAACAGTATGTTTTTAAGCCAAAGTCTAGATATTATCAAATTATCATCGTATTCTCAAATCATATGCCCCGTGACTACGCGATCAGTTCATACAAGTCACATTGGCCCCGTGCGAGGTGTTCGTGCCTCTTACGGGGCCGATTCGGGACTGGTTTGGATTTTCACCCCCTAATAGCATGTTTTTAAGCTAAAGTCTAGATATTTTCAAATTATTATCTTATTCTCAAACCATATGTCCCATGACTATGCGGTCAGTTCCTACGAGTTACATTGGCCCCGTGCGAGGTGTTAGTGCCTCTTACGGGGCCATTTGGGGGCTAGTTTGAGTTTTCACTTGTCTAAAAGTAAATAATATTTTTATTACACGTGTATGTTTTCTAATATTCCTAGATCCTTTAATCAGACAACTATAACCACAAGATGAATCAATCGAACATGAACATAAAAAAATTTACAAGCCTCATTGTTATT
Source organism: Sambucus nigra (assembly GCA_949130495.1). Classification (NCBI taxonomy): domain Eukaryota; kingdom Viridiplantae; phylum Streptophyta; class Magnoliopsida; order Dipsacales; family Adoxaceae; genus Sambucus; species Sambucus nigra. Next base: position 339,042,188 of record OX422222.1, read on the forward strand.
TGAACATGTGAATAATTTTTTACTTTCACCCTCACTGTTATTTGAACTTTAGTATTACACCCTCACTTATATAAATAAAAACTCAGGGTGGAAGTTAAATATAGCCCTACAATCATTACATGGATATGCAAGTAGCTATGAGGGTAAGAACTTCCAGACGAAGTCAGATGATTTTAACACGATATGATAATAGCAACAAAAATGGAATTCAAGTTGAAAGTTTTAGATTCGATACTAATCATAGATCCAAGATCTCAAAGTGAAAAGTGACCCCAACTAGGTTTGTCACACTCCCAACTTTAAGAAGAAAAAGAAAAAAAATGGGTTTTTTTTAATGTTGAACATATGCATATTAAGTAATAGCAAAAAAAATTGCATATTAAGTAATAACAAAAATAATTAAGTCAAGAACCGAACCCAAGTACCATAATTTTTTGGGAAATTGCTACATATCCGGTGTTGTGCCCAAGTCACAGTTCAATGTCCATGACCCTATACACATTAAATAAGAACTAAATAAATTATTCATAGTCTAGTCCTTATGGTAACTTACATTTGTGAGTAATTTCCCATCCTCGTAATATTCAAGATATGAACCTATAATTTGATATCACAACATTCATTAATGGTATACTTGAAATACTTGTATGAACAAATACATGAAAGATAACATTTTACCTCCAGTGATCGTTGTTAGGTATTTTGATGCACCAGGGGTCATATAATTTTTTTCATTTTAATTCTTTCACCTGCAAAAGGTTCCAAAAATGTAAGGAAAAAAATTCAAATGTTACAAAGCATCAGTATCCCTTTCTTTCTTGCCATAAGAACTACAATAAAACTGCAAACTTACTAAACATGGCATTTCAAACTTCATAAACATGGCATTTCAAGTAAACATGTAAATTGGGAACCCACAATGCATATAGAGAAACACAAATAATTTCACCATTTTTTTGTGAAAAAAATGAAGAGAAAGGGAGGGATATCATATTACTTGGACACATTGACATAAAATTTCTTATTTTTTTAAAGTTATCCCACATACCAAGCCAATCCAATTAATTGGGAATAAATCTGCATCGTCCACAATTGACAGATATCCAACACGATGTTTATTAAGTATAAGTGTCGCAAGTGTTTCACTATTCATATCTTAAACAATAATCACCAAAAAAACAAACATAACATATTCAAAACTCAATCAAAATACAAAATTATTATCAAAGTATAATAAACATGAAAATTTCTCAGCCACCCAAACATTAAATCATGAAAATTGTTACATGACCCATGAAAAAAACTAATTTGGGCATTTTGACAAATATTTCATGGTGAATAAATTGTATACCCATCTCAGGTGTATCTCTTTTCGATCAAAGAACATAAAAATTGATTTTGAGAAAGTTCAAGCTCAACTCCTTAATTTCTTTTTCTTCATTCTATCCATCTCAGGTTGTTTTTTGTCGGCGTCAAAAACCAACAAGTTTGTAACTGAGTGTGGAGAACAAACTGATATAGGAGGACAACCCAATATAAAATTTCGGTGACCTCAAACAAAGGAAAAAAATGGAAAAAATAAGAAGAACATACCTTGAGTACAGAGGCGAGCGGCGCCGGACTGATATAGGAGGAGAGACGCCAGATTGAGTGTGGAAGAGAGAGGGCGCTGTTGAGGGTTTTTAGGGGAAGAGGGAGAGTTGAACGAGGAGCGGGAAGATTGAGCGGGACACAACAAAAGGGTAGTATAGTGAATTTTTTTAGGGCTTTTATATTTTAGTTAACTGTACTCAATTTTGGCACACTTTAAAACAGTGCCAAATTTTTGCACTGTTTTAAAGTGTGCCAGATTTTCATTAAACCGTGCCAGAATCTGGCACAGTTTTAAACTGTGCCAGATTTTTAATATCAGGGTCTGCCAATTTGCTGTTTTTGGTGTAGTGCTAATCGAAGAAAATTGAGAAGATGTAAAGGTCAGATAGGTTGCTTATCATCAGAGGACTACGAATTTTTAAAGTAAGAAGGTTAAGGCTAAGTCGATATCCATTGGGGATCTAGTTCTAAAAAAGACCTGGCAGAAGTTGAATAAGATCCACGCAAGTTGGCATGGCCCATACATAGTTACCAAAGAAGTCATTCCTGGAACCTATAGACTTGAGAATATAGATGGAGATCCATTCTCAAACTCATGGAACGCCAACCATTTGAACAAATACGATCACTAGGATTCTGTATAAATTTTATTCTACCAATGTATCAAACACTACACCAAATCTCCCGAATTGTCAAGGTCATTGACCTTGACAAATCCAACTTGTCAAGGTCAATGACCGTGACATTTTGAGGCGAGACAACTTTTTCGTGTCACGGTCGTGTCGCGGTCAATGACGGTGACACGTTTGTCACGGTTATAAATCGTGACTAAGCTGTGACCCTTTTTTAAAAAAATTATCACGGTCAATGACCGTGACAATTCTGGGCAGAATTTAAAAAAAATCTGCTGGGCAGTATGGCCACTGCCACTGCCCAGCAGTATATTTGTACCTGTTATAGCAATGTTGTACCTGTTCCAACATCATATATCCAAACAAACTAAAGATAATGCAAATATATATTCAAAATAGAAACTATTTAAGAAGAAACAACATCACCATCAATTATCTCAAATCTACAAACTATTTGCATGGAAAAGAGATTTTGTACCGCGACGCTCGGGGACACCTCCTTATCCTTCGCTTCTCGTTCGAATAGCCACATAAGTATAGAGCATATGTGGCCTACCCTTAGGGCCACTCCCTGTCCCCTGAATTGAAATAAAGTAAAATTAGTATCCGCCCCTCAAATATAGATAAATATAAATCGTAATTGAAATCGAAATCAAAATCAAAATTGACATATAAATATAAATACATTACCTGTAGTGTCACTCAAACAACTAACTAGAGCTCATATGGCACCTCCTTCCAACTAATGTACCTCGGGCAATCGTGTCAAATATAATTCTCTTCATATCTAAACACTAATAAATACCATAATCCTATGGAGTTATGCGTTGCAAATTCCTTCCAACCGTTGTGTAGCCAAAAATCAGCAGTTGAAGTTGTCAATTCCACCTTTCAATGGTCTCCCATGTTTTGCTAGAAGTTCCAAGTGGTGGGGTATGGAAAGTGGAATTGACAACTTCAACTGGTGATGTTTGGCTACATAACGGTTGGGAGGAATTTGCAGAGCATCGATTCATAGGATTATGGCATTTCTTAGTGTTCGGATAGACGAAGAGATTCAGTCTCCTCTCCACAAATAGGACACCCCAAATAACTATGTACTAATCACCTATTAAAGGTAATAAGAGTATATTCATGGATTAGTATAAACAAAACTTAGATGTAGTTGGAATATTTATGTATTAATCTCCTCTCCACACACGCACACTACACAAGAGTGAAAATGATAAAGTGCAGATCAATTAAAATCATTAAAAATGGATGTTTCGGTACAAATTGAAATATTTATTATAAATTGAAAAATTGTTTCAAATTCAGGTTATCATCAAAAATGGATTGATATTCGGTAGGAGCAGCCAAGTCATCCACACTACTATTTAGACGCCTTGGCGCGTGTTGGACAATTGACCACGGCTCGTTGTTGATATACTCCGAGTAAAACACTTTCTTAACCTTTTGAAATGCACAAACACACGGCTCATCGCTCACGTGGTCGTTGCTCTTCAACTTGGACAAGTCAACCATGATCAAATTGGTGACAGGATCAACTTTACAAGCATTTTTATCCTCAACTCTTACCCATTCACAGTAAAATACAACCTCTTTGAAGCTTATATAATCCAATTCAAATATATTTTGGATTACACCGTAGTAAGTCATTTCAGCTTCAACGAGGTTTTTATCTTTTGCGCTCGCTCGAAAGAAAGTAAGAGCCTTGTATGCAATTCCCGAGTTTTGTACATTTGTACTTTCCTCGTACACTTTAGCGTCGAAAATGTAACCGTTCAATCGATACTTTTTGTACTCTTGTGCCACGAACAAGGGTCCAGTGGCTAGACGAGCAAGCCTTGATGTCGCATCACCCATCTTTAGGAGCTGAGAATATAGATAAATTAATTATATTAGTGGTAAAATTTGAGTGTAATGTAACGTTATATAATGACTATTTTCATTATATTACCTCTTGTGTCAACCATAGCCTTAATTCGATGTCTGATTGTACCATTGTTTTTCGTGTTTTATTGTTCTCACAGGCTTCATATTTACTGCATATTACAAAATTAATCATGTATAAAATAATCTAAAATAATGCTAAACATTATAATATTCGAAACTTACTTTTTCCATTCTTCGACATCTTCATGTGTGTCAAATAGATAACGAGCTACTTGTTCATGTTGCAAACTCGTTAATTTCACTCGTTTTCCCATCACATTACCACCATCATCGAGGAATTCATCAGTGTCATCAACGCTGGTCGAGTCAGGCATATATTCCCGAGTATATATTGATGACTCCACGGTGATGTATTCCTCTGCAATTGATCCTGCAATATATCGCGTATTCTTGACGTAATCTTTAAAAACTTTCATCAATATTTCAAACGGATACATCCACCGATATCTAACTGAACCACAAAGAAGTGCCTCGTCGCATAGGTGTACCAACAAGTGAACACTTATGTCAAAGAATACTAGGGGAAAGTACTTCTCCAATACATAAATCGCTTTGCTCACAGCCAATTTTGCGGCCACTATGTGTTCTCGATTCACTACCTTCTCACACAAGAGGGAGAAGGTAATACTAATTTTCATAATAGCCCTACGCAAATCCTTGTGCTTGGAGAAACAGTGCTTAAACAATAGAGTAACCAACTGCATGATCACATGCCAATCGTGGGACTTACACTTATGTAAATCATGAGGAGCATAATTCAAAATCCTTTGCAAGTTGGACGAAAAAGTAGATGGGCCCTTCAAATTATATATTGTGTCTAGAAGCACCTTCCTTTCCCCACTCGTCAAAGTAAACGCACCAGGGGGGATTATTGTCCTTCCCCTACTATCTTCTTTCAACCATAGTTGTGGCTTAAGTTTTAACGTTTTAAGGTCTTTTCGTGCATTTTCTCCATCCTTTGAATGACTCCCCCAAAGGCAAGTACCCACAACATGTTCAACGAAGTTCTTCTCTGCATGCATCACATCCAATTCATGGTGCACCGGGTTTTTCTTCCAATAAGGCAAGTCAAATAAAATTGACCTCTCAAAAATAGCAAATTGGCACACCCTGATATTAAAAATCTGGCACAGTTTAAAACTGTACCAAATTCTGGCACGGTTTAATGAAAATCTGCCACACTTTAAAGCAGTGCCAAAATTTGCAAAAATCAAAACTTAAACTTAAAAACAAGTCGTTAAAGGGTGAAAACCCAAACCACCCTCCAAACGATCCCATAGGGGGCACGAACACCTCGCACGGGACCAATGTAACTTATAGGAACTGATCGCGTAGTCCTGGATCTCCCGATTTGTGAATAGGATGATAATTTGAAAAAATCAACACTTTAACTTAAAAACATGCCGTTAAAGGGTGAAAACCTGAACCAACCCCCAAACGACCCCGTAGGAGGCACGAACACCTCGCACGGGACCAATGTAACTTGTAGGAACTGACCGCGTAGTCCCGGGTCTCCCGGTTTGTGAATATGACGATAATTTGCAAAAATCACACTTAGTTAAAAGCATGCCGTCAAAGGGTGAAAACCCAAACCAACCCCCAAACGACCCCGTAGGAGGCACGAACACCTCGCATGGGACCAATGTAACTTGTAGGAACTTATCGCGTAGTCCCGGGTCTCTCGGTTTGAGAGTATGACGATAATTTGCAAAAATCAGCACTTAAACTTAAAAATAAGCCGTTAAAGGGTGAAAGCCCAAACCACCCCCCAAACGACCCCGTAGGGGGCACGAACACCTCGCACGGGACCAATGTAACTTGTAGGAACTGACCGCGTAGTCCCGGGTCTCCCGGTTTGTGAATATGATGAAAATTTTCAAAAATCACACTTAGTTAAAAACAAGCCGTCAAAGGGTGAAAACCCAAACCACCCACCAAACGACCCCGTAGGAGGCACAAACACCTCGCACGGGACTAATGTAACTTGTAGGAACTGACCGTGTAGTCCCGGGTCTCCCGGCTTGATAGTATGACGATAATTTGCAAAAATTAGCACTTAAACTTAAAAACAAGCCGTCAAATGGTGAAAACCCAAACCATCCCACAAACGACCCCGTAGGGGGCACGAACACCTCGCACGGGACCAATGTAACTTGTAGGAACTGACCGCGTAGTCCCGGGTCTCCCAATTTGAGAGTATGGCGATAATTTGCAAATATCAGCACTTAAACTTAAAAACAAGCCGTCAATGGGTGAACACCCAAACCACCCCCCAATCGACCCCGTAGGGGGCACGAACACCTCGCACGGGACCAATGTAACTTGTAGGAACTGACCGCGTAGTCCCGGGTCTCCCGGTTTGAGAGTATGGCGATAATTTGCAAAAATCAGCACTTAAACTTAAAATCAAGCCGTCAAAGGGTGCAAACCCAAACCACCCCCCAATCGACCCCGTAGGGGGCACGAACAGCTCGCACGGGACCAATGTAACTTGTAGGAACTGACCGCGTAGTCCCGGGTCTCCCGGTTTGTGAATATGATCATAATTTGCAAAAATCAGCACTTAAAGTTAAAAACAAGCCGTTAAAGGGTGAAAACCCAAACCACCCCCCAAACGACCCCGTAGGGGGCACGAACACCTCGCACGGGACCAATGTAACTTCTAGGAACTGATCGCGTAGTGCCGGGTCTCCCGGTTTGTGAATATGACGATAATTTGCAAAAATCACACTTGGTTAAAAACAAGCCGTCAAAGGGTGAAAACCCAAACCACCCCCCAAACGACCCCGTAGGAGGCACAAACACCTCGCATGGGACCAATGTAACTTGTAGGAACTGATCGCGTAGTCCCGGGTCTCCCGGTTTGATAGTATGACGATAATTTACAAAAATCAGCACTTAAACTTAAAAATAAGCCGTTAAAGGGTGAAAACCCAAACCACCCCCCAAACGACCCCATAGGGGGCACGAACACCTCACACGAGACCAATGTAACTTGTAGGAACTGACCGCGTAGTCCCGGGTCTCCCGGTTTGATAGTATGACGATAATTTGCAAAAATCAGTGCTTAAACTTAAAAACAAGCCGTCAAAGGGTGAAAAACCAAACCACCCCCCAAACGACCCCGTAGGGGGCACGAACACCTCGCACGGGACCAATGTAACTTGTAGGAACTGACCGCGTAGTCCCGGGTCTCCCGGTTTCTGAATATGATGATAATTTGCAAAAATCATCACTTAAACTTAAAGGGTGAAAACCCAAACCACCCCCCAAATGACCCTGTAGGGGGCACTTACACCTCGCACGGGACCAATGTAACTTGTAGGAACTGACCGCGTAGTCCCGAGTCTCCCGATTTGTGAATATGATGATAATTTGCAAAAATCACACTTAGTTTAAAACATGCCGTCAAAGGGTGAAAACCCAAACCAACCCCCAAACGACCCCGTAGGAGGCACGAACACCTCGCACGGGACCAATGTAACTTGTAGGAACTGACCGCGTAGTCCCGGGTCTCTCGGTTTGAGAGTATGACGATAATTTGCAAAAATCAGCCCTTAAACTTAAAAACAAGCCGTTAAAGGTGAAAACCCAAACCACCCTCCAAATGATCCCGTAGGGGGCACGAACACCTCGCACAGGACCAATGTAACTTGTAGGAACTGACCGCGTAGTCCCGGATCTCCCGATTTGTGAATAGGACGATAATTTGAAAAAATCAACACTTTAACTTAAAAACATGCCGTTAAAGGGTGAAAACCCAAACCACCCCCCAAACGACCCCGTAGGAGGCACGAACACCTCGCACGGGACCAATGTAACTTGTAGGAACTGACCGCGTAGTCCCGGGTCTCCCGGTTTGTGAGTATGACGATAATTTCCATTCATATATGTAATTTTTTTTTTTTTTGAGTATTTTTTTTTAAAAATTATTACTAATATCATATCTTTTTTGTATTCTATTTCTTTTGCAGGATAACAGTTTATCGTTGGCTTTTATTCGCGTGGAACACACAAAGAAATCAATGGTTTACAACAAGGGGTTTATTAGTGAATCCATTTTTTTGTGTCATGACCGTACGGTCTTTTGTTGTTTTATTATTGACTTTTATGGCCATGAGGGATTTTGTAAGTTAATTGTTATATTTTTTGGCCGTGCGGGCTTTATGTTAGGCAGGTTTTGTATTAACAGGTTTTGGAATGTCCAGAAAATAGAGGAAACTCTGCCCAATTTTTTTTGGGGCTGTGATCAGTTAAAGACTTGTAATATTTTGAAGTTTGTATGTACATTAGTTTATTAATAACGCGCAATATTATTAATTTGTGAATTTTGTGCTTTCAAATATTTTTTTTTAATTAAAAAATTGACACAGTTCAAAACCGTGGCAAAAGTGTATCATATTTTGTCACGGTTTTAAACTGTGCTAATTTTTTTTAAACTATGCTGAATCTGGCACAGTTAAAAACTGTGCCAAAAGTGTGCCAGAAATATCAAATTCTGGCACGGTTTAAAAGTGTGCCAAAAGTGTTCCTATTTTGCTGAATCTGGCACAGTTAAAAACTGTGCTAAAAGTGTGCCAGAAATATCAAATTCTGGCACGATTTAAAAGTGTGCCAGAAGTGTTCCTGTTTGGCTGATTCTGGCACACTTTTAAACTGTGCCAGAAAAAAAATTGCCATTTTGGAACACCTGCTTCTGGCATAGTTCAAAACCATGCCAGATTTGATCTGGCGCGGTTTTGAACTGTGCCAGAATCCTGTTTTCGGTGTAGCGACCATGCCTTTCTTATCTCAGTTTCATTCCCAGTTGGGGTCTTCTTATGCTTGACATTCTTAAATTTGGGATTCTTACCTGGCATATTTGGGCCACATTCAGAAGATTTACTTTCAATTTCTGAACCCGAAAGTTGTCTCGGCGGTAGCCTATGTTCAACTCCGCCCAATAAAAAATTGGAACCTTTCTCAAATCTGAAACTATGAGCTGGGGGTAAAAACCTCCTGTGGCAATGGTATACATTTTTTAATCTAGAGGATAGACGAAGAGATTCAGTCTCCTCTCCACAAATAGGACACCCCAAATAACCATGTACTACACATCCGGATAATGTCCCATAAGCTGGAAAATCATGAATTTCCCACATCAACATAGATTTCAGCGTAAACTCTTCTTTTCTAAAAGAATCAAATGATTGCACACCCTCTTCCCACAACTCATTTAATTCTTCTACCAAAGGAGCTAGGTAGATATCAATGTCATCACTTGGTGCCTTTGGCCCAGGTATCAATAAAGCCATCATCGAAAATTCAGGTCTCATACACTGTGAAGGAGGGAGGTTGAGTGGGGATAGGATCACTGGCCATACACTCTGATTTGTGCTTAGATTTCCAAATGGGTTAAAACCATCTGTTGATATAGCCAAACGAATGTTGCGTTGTTCTCGAGTAAAATCGGGATACTCAAAATTCATCCTCCGCCAGGCAGTAGAATCAATAGGATGACGCATGATATTACCCCCTACTTCTGCCCTATCATGCCAAGTCATTGCCTCTGCAATCCATGGTACTGTGAAAAATCGATTTAATCTAGGCCCAACGGGAAAATATTTCAATACTTTTTGAGGCACTTTTGAGCTTGTGCCTTCCTTACTAGTAGATTGGACATATCTAGGTTCATCGCATACCGGACAACGATCGAGATTTTCATACTCCTTTCGGTATAGTATGCAGTCATACACACAAGCATGAATCGATTTATACTTCATTCCCAAACCTTTCAAACTGTTCTGCATAACAGGATAGCTATTTGGAAGTGTATTCACCTTGGGTAATAAGCCCTTCACCCATTTCAGAATTCCCGTCACGCTATTGCCAGACAAATCGTACTGCGTCTTCAAACTGTGCAAACCAACCATGGCATGTAAAGTTGTTTGATATTTCTCACAGCCAGAGTATAACGGTTGGGTCACCTTAAATTTTAAACTTTGGTAGTCATCGTCAAGTTTTATCGTGTTATCTTCACGAGCACTTGAATCTTCTACATCATCAGTAACCTCATTCTCCTCATCTTCATAAACTCCGTACGCATCATCAACTAAATCCTCTAACGTATTATGATCCACGTCCTCCCCTTCTACATATATTCTACTTGTTGAAGGTTGTTGTGAAGGTTGGTCGGGGACAAAAGGAACTTTCAATTCACCATAAAAAATCCAAAATCGATAACTATCTTGCATACCCGATCTTAACAAATGTAGTTCAACTGTTTTCCACTCAAACACCTTACCATTCTTACATCTAGCACACGGACACGGAAACTCTTCATCATTACGACATCTCTTTGCATATTTCACAAATTCGTTAGCACCTCTGCGAAACACATTCCCCATTCTATTAGTCTCACCCATCCACTCTTTGTATTTCGGATATCCCATCACAGCTACCACAACTAAACACCTATTAAAGGTAAACAACACTTAGATCTATAGTATGTTTTATTTAATTATCCCATCATTTAATTATCCTATTAAAGGGTAAGTGGTCCTATCCCATTCAAGACTGCATTTTTCTGTTATATACTTAACAGCTCATGCAAATTGTTACGATTTGAAAAAAATTCGACAGCATATCCCCTTAGTTCTCCAAGTACACGACGTAGATTGGAAGGTGTGAGCGTTATTTCAATTGGTCAATTGAAATAACAGTCACACTTGTCAATATAGTATGTACCCAGAGAACATTAAGATACGACTGCAGAACTTCCTCCAAAAGTAACAACTTTAAGCCAATAAGAATATTATACAGAAATTATACGGTCTCAAACTGTCCAAACGGGACAATTCGAGAGATCTCATTACAAGGGTAATGACTCTCGAACGGGTCAAGGGCTATTGAATGCGTACGTATAAGAACTATAAGGCTAGTATCTATGCGCACTATATTTAATTTCAAGTATGTTTCATATAATGGGTTAATTAAAAAATAAAAATAAATTCATGGGTTAATTCAAATACAAAAATAAATTCATGGGTTAATTCAAATACAAAAATACAAATTCATGGGTTAATTCAAATATACACACACACACACAGAGTAGTGACTGTCTATTTAAAATAATCTCAATGTTAATTTCATGTATTGAATTTCTACTATTTTTTTGTGCTTTTTATAAATCATATTCAATGTTAGATATGTGTTTTGTTAAGATATCTAAGTTGTTCTATAGAATTATTTTTTGTATCTTGAAGTTTAAGTTCTAAAATAAACAACCTAAAGTTGTGGTTCATAAAGTATTATCACAAATATAAACTAAGAGTGATAAAATAACTTTGAGGCATATAAATAATTTGTGACAAAGTAAGATTATGCACCAGAACCGAAAATTTAAAAAAAGTGTTTTTATTTAAAAAAAGTGTTTTTAGAAAATTACTTATTTATTTTGAATGAAAATAAATTGTTATCCAATATTTTTGGATATTATTTACATTTACATTTTTGGATATTATTTTTGGATATTATTTACATTTACATTTTTGGATATTATTTTTGGAAATTTATAGAAAATTACTTATTTATTTACATTTTTAACCCCCTACCCCCACCCTGCCCCACCCCCTAACCCCACCCTACCCCCACCCCCCACACACGCACACACACACGCACATATATACACACATACACACATATATATACACACAAACATATATATAAATGGAAGAGAGAGAGAGAGAGAGAGAGAGAGAGAGAGAGGGAGAGAGAGAGCAGCGTCGAGAGAGAGAGAGGGGGAGGGAACGTCGCGGGATGGAAAAAAGAAGGGGGAAAGGGTTTTTTCTGCAAACATTGTCACGGTCGTGTCAAGGTCATTGACCGTGACAATTATTCAAAGAATTGTCACGGTCGTGTCAAGGTCAATGACCGTGACACAAAACGCGTGTTTTTTGTCACGGTCAATGACCTTGACAAGGGTGGCCGACTGAAAGGTGACAATTTGGCCATTTTGGTGTAGTGAAAAAAATTCCAGAGTAATGAATAAAAAAGTGTTCTCTCATATTTTTCTTGTATAAGGTGTTCAAAAGCATAATTCAAGTTTTCCTAATCTAAAAAACATGATTCACATGGTGAATTAGAGTTAATTCACTCTCGGTGACACGAGGAACCGTACGAGACTTACCTCGTCCATGCATTCTCAATAACATCAAGAGATGGGAAACAGTGTGATAACATTACTAAGGTGGTGAAAATCACAAAGAAACCCTAAAACCATTTAATTATGGTTCATTTAAACATCATTTATTTGGTGGTATTAGAGTCAAACTCTCTTGAAAAGACGATAGTGCAGGATGAGATGACACTCGCCCATACACTCTCAAAATGACCAGAGGGAACTTGTAGTTAAACACCAATAATTTGGTGGTTCAAATGTAAAAATCATTAATTTGGTGGTACCAGAGTCAAACCCTCTCGACAAGACGACAGTGCAGGACGAGACGACGCTTGTCCATACACTCTCAAAACGATGAGAGGGGACTTGTAGTTAAACATCATTAATTTGGTGGTTCAAATTTAAAAATCATTTAATTACGGTTCATTTAAACATTATTAATTTGGTGGTATCAGAGTCAAACTCTCTCGAGAAGACAATAGTACAGGACAAGATGACACTCGTCCATACACTCTCAAAACAACGAGAGGGGACTTGTAATTAAACACCATTAATTTGGTGGTTCAAATTTAAAAATCATTTAATTATTTTTCATTTAAACATCATTAATTTGGCGGTATCAGAGTCAAACTCTCTCGGTAAGACGACAGTGCAGGATGAGACGACACTCGTCCATACACTCTCAAAATGACGATAGGGGACTTGTAGTTAAACACCATTAATTTGGTGGTTCAAATTTAAAAATTATTTAATCATGGTTCATTTAAACATCATTAATTTGGTGGTATCTAAATTAAACTCTCTCGACGAGACGACAGTGCGAGACGAGATGACACTCGTCCATACACTCTCAAAATGATGAGAGGGGACTTGTAGTTATACACCATAAATTTGGTGGTTCAAATTTGAAAAATTATTTAATTATGGTTCATTTAAACACCACAACAGGGTTGTATCACAGTCAAACTCTCCTGTCCGTACACTCTCAAAATGGCGAGAGGGGACTTGGTAACTAAACATCATTAACTTTGGTCTCTTATTTAAAAAATCATTAAATATGGTTGGTTAACCTCTCGGATAAGGACAAGAGTGGGTTGATTTACTTCTCGGCTAAGGGAGAGAATATATCCACAATCAAAAGGTTGCAAAGTTGCTTAACAAATAGTGCAACCTCGAGGCAAATAAACATGGCATAATAAGAAGAATTGGCGAAAATAAGAGATACAAATTTTTGCATTCAATAAAAGTTTAAAGACGAAAGTAATTAAGAAGAGGATACAGATATATTGTTTAGAGACCTTAAACACAAAATTCAAGAGAAAGAAACTATTCATAAATTACATTAGAAAAGGGCATCAGGCCACAGGCGGCAGCCCCAATAGAAAAAATAGGATTTAAGTTTCTTGGTTTACCTTGCTATCCAATTTCACCGACCCATCAATGGAATCATTCTTCTCAGCCTCAATATTGCCATCATTCTCAACGTGGGTTTTCTTATCCTTGTCCCCAACTGGCTCATTATCACCCTCATCATTGACTGTCTGGATAGTCGAATCAGGTTATGCTGACCCTTCAATCTCGATTAAAGTTGTCATGGCCAGTGGGTCAGAAAAGTCAAAGGCTTTAATCTCCTTATCTAGGTGTGAGACGTTAGGGAATTTAAGGGTAGTCTAACGGTAAGTTGTCCTAGCTCTTCTCTCATGGTATTAAAGATTGTACGCCAAGAACTCCACAGATGACTTAAAATCTTCAACTACTTTTCTTTTGACTCCTCAAGGGTCTTATCAATAATAATCTTCACATTCTCTTTGTCCTCAGTCGCCTGCTTGTCGGTCAAGGCCTTGATGGCACTATCATGATCAGAATTCAACTTTTTTATGACCTCTGTGTATTGAGACTTGAGGGTATCCATCTCCCTCTCATGGTCACTTTCCTAGCATAGAAGTTGATTTTTAAATTGCTTCTAAGCCCTAATGGCCTCCCACGCTAACCGAATCATGAGAAGCCTCTCTTGGACCCACCGATGGACCTTCTTTAGGGACAAATATACTGCAGAAGATATGAGGCATCAGTACGAGATGTTGCTGCACATTTAAAATAGGAATCAAATAAAAACATAAGAGTTTACCTAAACATATCTATACATACATAAGTCACTCAAAAAATAGACATCCATAGATTACAGAAAATGATCATCGATCTCTGGTGTTATGGAGGCCAACACCTCAAAGTCCTTCTTCTTGTTCCCTATGCAGGAGTCTGAGTTGATCTTAAAATTCTCCAGACAGGTAGAGAGTGTATCCTCGAATGAGATTGGTATTACATGTGTCGGCATTGCTTTGGACGAGCCATCCTTATGCTTATTTATTTGATGGGAGGCTGAAGGATCCCCAGAGTCCTCCTTCCTCTTCTTCGATCCCTAAGCCTGGTTTGGGTTACTAATAGTGGATTTCTTTGTCTAAGGAGAGGGTGCAAAATTCTTCCCCACTTATTGAATTAGATTGGCTAAGCTTGGTGTAGTCATCTTCCACTCAGCCTCTGGTGTATTGGGCGTATGATCGACAAAGAGAAGATAAGGTCAGTAACAAAGACAACAAAGGTATAACACAGTAATTATAAAAAAAATACTTGCATGACTCTGTTAGGGGGTCCACCCCCAAACGTGTCTGCTCCAAAAAGTAGGGGGTCATTAATTTCTCAAATTTCATAAGATCACCCTCTTTACCCTACTTCTTAATCTTGGCCACCTTCTTGCTAGCATCAACACTCAGACCCGGGTCTAATTAAACTGACATAGGTGCTTTAGCCCACCTCTAAGGAACCTTGGGCTCTGAGGCACTGCAGGAAGCATCTGGGCTAAATTCCCAAGATCTAGATATAAAAAAGTAACGGGCTTGCAGTTGTGATTAGAAGTTTGGTTCATAAGTAAGACTTTCTTTATTGGTTTCCTGGATTTGAGATGATAATGGCCAGGTTATGTTTTTGGGGATGACACATTATAAAAGGCCCTGAAAATGATTGCTGGAAGGTTGTAATGATGAGACAATTTACAGAGCGACACAAAGTTCGAAATGATCCTCTAGGAGTTAGGCGAGAGCTAAGAGGGGTCGAGACCTAAACTTTCTAAAATGGCTCATATAGTTGGGTGAATGGACATCCTAAAGTCGAGCCTAAACATTTTCTCGTAGGCTGAGATCTTGCCATCGCGGTCATCATACACTATCTCGTCTTCAGAAGGCACCCTTATGTTGATAGAAGGACCTATCTCATAAAGATGCCTCCATGTCAAGAGATAGACCTCTATAACTGTACTGGGAAAGGATTCTGCATAAGATGTGTCAAGTGTATCCTTAGTCAAACAAGATTCATTCTCTGGGTTAGCAGTGGGGACACCACCTAAATGTCAGCATGCGAAATCATCACCCGAAATGGCCAATAATAGGACTACCATTGGAGGAGGTGGAATTAAAACCTCCACCCTTGACTTGTCCAGTTCTAAGATAACTTGTAGAGAAAAGTTTGATTGGTTAGAAGACTCAGCATGCTGAGAGGATGAGCCTCATCAGACCCTTCAGAAGAGGATGCCAAAAGTCTCGTATCCCCCTCATAAGAATCCACACTCTCAGTCGTGTGGGAGACGTGTGCAGAGGTATATAACTTAGACATATCTTCACTAAGTTCGATGATGGGAGGGCGTATGATATCTAAAGGGACTATATGGATTGGAAGTGTAGGAACGGCCTTGGCCCTACCCTTGACAGCGGCCTCAACTTTTATCCTTTGTATCTCCCTAAGAGTTGGATATTGCTCGACTAACTCGTATAAAGTCTTTAACATCCAAATAGAGCATGGGTTGACTAAGTTTGACTGTAATATCTAAAGGAAGGACTTACTCATTTTCAAGATGCAAGAACAAGAACAGTGGTTATAAACTTCACCGGAGATGGTGCTCGGAGAGTCACTGAAATGTTTAAACTCAGACAAAAATAGGCTAAAAACACTAAAATATAAACAAAAACACCTCCTGCTGCCTAAATCTTCCAAGAAACCTAAATCCTAAGACTCAAAACCACCCAACCCATCGTCGAAAAACATAACAACACATCAAAAAGGGAAAAACCTAAAAATCTAGCAAATGCAAACTTCAATCAAAGAGAAATTGATGGAAATGAGTTACTTGAATGAGGAGAATCTCTTAAGAGGAAGGACTGGCTCAAAAAGCATCTCAAATAGTGAGAATCAAAGGAAAATGATAGGAACAT
Organism: Sambucus nigra; assembly: GCA_949130495.1. NCBI lineage: Eukaryota > Viridiplantae > Streptophyta > Magnoliopsida > Dipsacales > Adoxaceae > Sambucus > Sambucus nigra. Next base: position 339,058,789 of record OX422222.1, read on the forward strand.
TAATGGCAGTTGGCACAAAATCTACAGGCGGGAGAAAGGTTTGAAAAGAAGTGAGAAAAATATCAAATGTGTTTTCTAAACCACTAAATAACTGGGCTCAAGTTCCAAGAAGGGCCATTATGAGGGCACAAACCCTTCAACGACTCAGTCCCCACTTATACTTGGGTGAGACATTAGCCTATGAAAATAAGGACATGTGTCACCTCCAATCTGTTAATCCACAGGCTAAATGCCTAATGACCATCACCAGCTCATATTTAACATCGAAAGGATAGCTCAGTCGTTATTCAAAAGTCCTCAAACACTTTTAACCCTCAGCCTCTTACTCACATTCAAGGCTAAGGGTAGCGGTGATTGATATACCCAAGTGTAACCTCGTCTCAAATCGGGACTCGCTCATCCATAGCTAACCTCATAAAGCACACTTTTTATAAGGAATCAAGCATCATCAGTCTCGATCTCGTCCATGATATTAGGCTGAGAACCTTCAACATCCTTGCCCATAGCAGGTCTCGTCTCGACTGCCATCCCAGATAGTAGAGACCTCATTTATCCAACTACAAGCTCGTCTTTACTAGACACCTACTCAAATGAGACCACACTTCAGCATTCTTCAACATATGATCGAATAAATTTCCAGGGGTCTCGCACTCGGCCTAACCGAGACCCCTTTTAACAACATCTCCACCATATATGATGCAGGACTTTAGTATAGTCAGTCCACATGGGTAGGCAGTTATAACTGAATCACATGTGCACATGGGGGAACATTTGCATCATTATTACTTATACATTCTAAAGGGCAAGTGTCAAGATCCCATTTATGACTCCATCAAGGACATGTACCTTGCATGCTTGGGAGTGCATTGTGCACCCTAAGCATTATTGAAACCCATCTTCTTCCCCAGAAGAAAGGATAGAAGTATTAAAACCTAGCCAAACCTTTGCTTCTGTTATAGTACAGAGAGAAAGTAGTGAGAATTGTATCATTAACACCATCGGTGCCTATAGTTATAGTGAAATATACACTAACCTACACAATGGAGTAGGCCAAGGGATGAAGCACTTATATTATAGTGTTACTCCTCTTCACCTCATCTCCTTTTTTAGTTATACACTTGTTTAAACACCATTGTTGTATCTTCAAAGCTATTTTTTATTGAGCTTATACTAGTTTACTTGTTAATACAAAATCATGTATCATTAGCTTTATTGTCAACCAAATTGGGATTGAGGCTAATATTGTAAAGATCAAGGGATTGATTAATATGCAGACACACAGGACCATAAAAGACGTTCAGAGATTGAGAGAAAGAGTTGCATCTCTCAACTTCTTTATCTCTAAGGCCATAGATAAGTGTTTGTCATTCTTTAAGATCTTGAGAAAATCATTCGTCTGGGATCAAGAATATGAGAAGGATTTATAAGATTTGAAAACTTATTTGGGATCCTCAATGTTGTTGTCTCGACCGATTCAGGAGGAGAAGCTATTTTTATATTTGGCAGTATCTGAGTCATCCATCAGCGCTACAATTATGTGAGATGATAAGGAGGTTCAAAAGCCTGTATATTTCAATAGTAAGGCTCTTCAAGGGGCCGAGCTTAAGTATCCTAAGATAGAGAAACTTGCATATGCTCTGATCCATGCCTCTAGAAAAATGAAGCCCTATTCTTAATCTTATATTGTGGTGGTACTCACTGACACTCCTTTGAGGCAAGTCATCCATAAACCTGAGAAATCGGGTAGGTTGATGGCTTGGGAAATTGTGTTAGGAGAGTTTGACATCGTGTATTAGCTGAGGACTGTAATTAAGGATCAAGCATTGGCTGATTTTATGGCCGAATTCACCTAGACCGAGGCCGATACTGAAATGGAAGAGGATATGGTAGTGTCAAAAACAATTCTGGTAAGTCATCATCGGCCAGCACAGAGCAAGCTGATGTGATAGAAAATTTTAATTCCAATACGGTGTATTAATAGAGGGGCCTTTCTCAACTAAAGGCCAAGTATGGAATCTTTTCATGTATGGTTTACCTTATGAATATGGAAGTGGGATTAGGTTGATACTCTTATCCCCGAATAGAATAGATATCGAATATTCCCTGAGATTCAATTTTAGAGCTTTAAATAATGAATCAGAGTGTGATGCCCTTCTGATAGCCCTCTCCCTCGCCAAAGTAATGAATATCTGTCAAATGATTATTCATAGTGACTCCCAGCTAGTTGTTAACTAAGTGTTGGGAATCTACGAATCCGAGGAAGAAAATATTTTCAAGTACTTAAAGCGAGTTAGATAGGTAATGACCAATATTGGAGAAGTCAAAGTGAAAATAATCCCTCGACTAGAGAATAGTCAGGCCGATGATCTAGTAAGGTTAGCCTCTACTATCATAACAGATATCAGAAGGACTGGCCCAGTTGAAATCTTGTACAAGCCTAGTATTGATGAGGACAATAGTAGTCTTGAGTTTTGCCTAAATCTGAATCTTAGAGAATCATGGATGGATTCTCTCATCAAATATATCAGGTATGGGGAGCTCCCAGATAAGAAGACCGAGAGGAAAAAAATTACAATATAGAGAGAAAAAATTCACCATTATAGGGGACATATTTACAAAAATGGTTTCTTACTTCATTTGCTCCGATGTGTTCACCCGACTAAAGTGGAATACATATCGCGATATGTGCACTAGTGGTCATGCTCAAGTCATACAGGGGGATGATCTTTGGCAAAAGGATTATGATGCGGGGATACTATTGGATGACCCTTACCGAGGTTATGGCCGACCATGTAAAGAAATGTGATAAGTGCCAAAGATATGCTTGCATCCCCCATCAACCTTTATTGTCCATCATAGCCTGGCCATTTGTAGTTTGGGGGATCGATCTGGTAGGACCTCTACCTAAAGCTACATGCAATTATAATTATTTGATTGTGGTAATCAATTACTTCTCAAAGTGAGTGGAGGCCAAGGCCATGATTACTATAATCAAGAGGAAAAACTTCAAGTTCATTTGGAGAAACATCATTTACAAGTATGGTCTTCCCCACACCTTGGTTCTGACAATGGAAAGCAGTTCAAGAACAAGTCCTTGGAGGCATATTACGAAAGGATCGACATCAAATCGTTCATCTTAGCACCGGGTATACCCCAATCCAATGGCCAGACCGAGGTTACCAATAGGATGATATTATATGGAATAAAAAAGTTGGAAGATGCCAAGGGTTTTGGACGGACGAGTTACATGGAGTCCTATGGTGCTACGGGATGATGGAGAGGACACCTATAAGGGAAACACCATTCATGCTAGCTTATGGGATGGAGGCAGTAATCCCCACTAAACTGGGCATTCCCAATCACAGAGTTCATAATTACAACCATGAAACCAACAATGAATAAAAGATTCTTGATCTAAACTTAATATAGAAGAGATGAGAGGATGCTGAGGTCAGATTGGCAGCATATCAACAGAGAGAAGAAAAATTCTATAATAAGAAGGTAAAAGCTAGGTCAATTTTTATAGGAGATTTAGTATTGAAACAAGTTTGCATGAGCCAAACAAATTTCATCCAAGCTGGCACTACCAGTTTAAAGTCACTAAAGAAGTTGTCCCTAAAACTTATAAACTGTAGAACCTAGAGGGAGAGACTTTCTCCAATTCTTGGAATGCAGACCATTTGAAGAGATATTATCAATAGGTCTGAGTGTCATTTGTGTGTCATCCTATTTATGTACAAAAATTTCTTGTATTTAGAATATTATGAAGTAATGAATGAAAAAGTGCAAGTATTTCCTCATATATTTATGTTCAATTATTCAATGTGTGTTTTGAATTTCTCTAAGCTAAAAAATATCATTCTTATGGTGAATTAGTTTTGACTCACTCTAGGTGATACGAGAAACCGTGGGAGACTCGTCACTTTCATGAACTCTCAATAACACCGAGAGGGGGGAACCAGTATGATAACATAGCTTAAATGGTGAAAAACACAAAAAAAATTGATAAAAATCATTTAATTATGGTTATATAAACATCATTACATGGTGATTTCAAGTTAAAACTCTCTCGATGAAGATAAGAGTGTATGAAGAGATATGACTCGTCCATACACTTCCAAAAATGACAAGAGGGGACTTATGATTAACATCATTGATTTGGTGGCTTTAAATTTATAACTCTTTTGAAGATGACGAGAGTGTATGAAGAGACGATACTCTTCCATACACTTTCAAATATGACGAGAGGGGACTTATGATTAACATCATTAATTTGGCGGCATTAAATTTAAAACTCTCTTGGCAAAGACGAGAGTGTATGAAGAGATGAGACTCGTCCATACAATTCTAAAAATGATTAGAGGGGACTTGTGATTAACATCATTAATTTGGTGGTTATAAATTTAAAACTCTCTCAGCGAAGACAAGAGTGGATGAAGAGATGAGACTCATCCATACACTCCCAAAAATAACGAGAGGGGACTTATGATTAACATCATTAATTTGGTGGATTTTAATGTAAAATCATTTGATTATGGTCATTGTAAACATCACATTGTGGTGAATTAAATGTCGTCCTCACGATCAAAGAAGCTAGGAGAGAGAGCTCGTGGTTAAAATCATTCGCATTATTAAAATCATTTGTATGACAAAGATATTAATAGCGATACGACACAAAACTTGAAAAAAAATGATCTTCATTTATGAGAATAATGATTACATAAGTACAATGAGGAAAATGTTAATATTACAGATGAAGAGTTACAAAAATGTTCAAAAAAACATACACGATGAAGAGGGTATAAGTCATAGGATACCACCCTAAGCACTCATCTCATTAATATCGGTTGCATCCCTAGCTCTCGTCCTAGTACCCTTGTCTTCATCTCCTACCCTAGCAGCCTCATCAATGATTTGAACTGGGCTCTCGACTGAAGTCGCTGCTTCAACCTCAGTCAATGTTGTTGGAAGTGGAGGGTTCGACAGATCAAGGGCCTCCAGATCTGTCTAAATAGAAGAGACAACCTTGAGGAATTTCAACATAGCCGATTAGTACGCCATTTTTGTACCGCTTTCAAGATACTGGCAATCGAAGTTGCCAAACTCCTTCGAGTTCTTAAAGGTATCCACAACTTTATCCTTAACCTTCTTGATAGCCTCGATAGAAATAATATCCTCATTGGACTTCTTAATGGCCTCAGTTATTTTGACCGAGTGTTTGGTCATCAAAGCATCCAAGGCGTCATCCTTAACTTTCCCCAGAGCCATCAGAGCGTCATCATGATCCTTTTTCAAATCAGCGAGGGTTTTTTGTGGTCGTACCTCAGGGACCTCACCTTGTCCTTTAGGTCCCTAACAACCTAAAGGGCCCTCTCGAGCTCTTGCACCTAGGGGAGCATCTCAGCAATCCACTATGTGTTAGGGGAAAAGGAACTCATGGACTATAAAAACACAAATAATGAAATTTAGTATGAGATTATCTATCACTTGGACAAAATCAAAAAATTTAGAAGAAAGTAAAGTCGTCATACCTAGGCCATATGATGAAGGCCGAAGTCAAATACATGAGGCGCTTCCATTGATTCAAGAAAGCTCTTATCAGACTTCGAAGGGAAGGCAAGGACAGTTGCCTTAAATCTAACACCGCGTGTAATAAGGGAGTCAAAACTCACCTTGAGTTGGGCGAGACGAGCAGCTATGGTGGCTTCATAGGAGTTCTGAGTAATAATAGACGGCCTCTTATATTGTGTTTATGACCTCGATCTTATCTCCTATTGATGGGGAAGGTTTCCCTTATAGGCTGGCTCCTTTAATTTTTTCACAACCTCACTATGGATCGGGTTGCCAGTGGTTATATTTTGGTTGACATCATTGATAGGTTTCTTGCTGCCCTTTCGGCTCAAGGCTACTTAAAGGCTAGGAGTTGACATATTCAAGATATGATATGGGTTATTAGAAGGACGATCTAAAATAAAGAGATGATGATGATTAGCATAGATTTCAAAGACAAGAAAATAATTATATAAACATAAAGTATGGAGAACTTACACAACTCATCCAGGGGGTTAATCCCCATAATTGACGACTCAAAGAATGAAGGGGTCATCAATTCTTTAAATTAGGTCAGACCCATATCCTTCCTCCGACATCTCAAGAAATCCACCCTCATCCTAGCATAAATATTATGGATGGGGTCCAACTTGGCAGACATGGAAGGATTGGCCTAAATATGAGGAACCCTCGACTTCGTGTCATCACGGGCAGCATCGACCGTGAACTCCTAAGCCATAAAGATAAAGAAGTACCTCAACTTTCAGTGATGGTTTGAGGTTTGGTTAATATGAATAATTCTCCTATCGATCTTCCTTGCCCTCATATGGTAATAGTTCGACTGGGCTATGGTTGACAAGACATTGTAGCTAGATTTGAAGATGCCAACTGAAGGTTCATCTTCATACTTTGACTTCCAAAGAGAAATGAGGTTGATTATAATCCTCCAAGAGTTTGGGGCCAGCTCGGCAGATGAAATCCCTATATTGGCTACGATGTCTCATACGGAATGGTGAAAAGGAATGTAAAAGTCGACCTTGAACATTTGGTTATAAATGGCTATATCACCCTCTCGGCCATTAAAGACGCTCTCGTCCTCATATGAGACTCGCATAGTGATATCTAACTTAATGCCTACATATGCCTCCAAATAAGAAGGTCAAACTCTCTAATCCTAGAAGGAAAAGTTTGTATTCACCATCCTCGGAGTCAGAGTCATCAGCGAGAACCTCAGTAGTCAGGGTCCACCTTAGGAACCTCTTGCGGAACTCTCCCTCAGTTATGGACGACAAGGGAACGACCATAGGGGGTGTTACCAAAGTGACCCTCGGCTCCTCAGAGGACTGGAGGCAGAAGACTGGTGGATTTGTGAGGACTTGATCACATCAGACTCAACCATATGAGATGTGGGGACATGATACGCCTCCCCAAAAGAGTAAGTTGGTGAGGAAAGTGTAGCCCTTGAAATATGAGGATGAGTGAGAAGACATATCATCCCCACTAACATCAACTATTAGAGGAGGGATTACAGCTAAGGGGATAGGGAAGACGTGTAACATCGGCTTTGACCTTTCTCTTTACCTCGGCCTCTGCCTCACCTTTCCTTATCTCCGTAAGGATCTTCTCACTTAAGTGGGTTTATTGGTCTAAAAATTCGTAAAGCACCCTAAACATCCAAGGGTTTGATTATAGTTGACTAGAAGATCTAAAGGAGAAACTTACACATTTCTACTCAAGAACACTCAAGAAGTTAAAGAATAAATCTCACCGGAGAAGATGACATGAGTTATGATAGTAAGAATCACGATAGGGAAACCACCTATAAATGCCCCTAATCAACACCAAATCATTATTCCACCACTAAATCACCTGATGCTAGACCTAAAACCACTTAGACAAATTATCGAAAAAACTCATATGCGAGCAGAAAAACATAAAACAAGTAATGAGGGCAATCAATGGCAGAAAACTCAAACAAAGGGTACTGGAGTGTTACCCGAGTGAAGACGAAGATCGGGAAAACTAGAGAATCCCTAAAAAGCATGCTCAAATGCCTGGAAATGTAGAGAGTAAAAAGAGATAAGATTGGCAAGAACTCTTGGGTGAAAAGGTGAGAAGTTTGGAGAAGAAAGAGAAAATGTATGGTTTTTTCATAATTAAACCAAGCAATGATTGGGAACTATTATCCAAGAGCCAAATAATTACTCGGAACAACTTACTAGGCCTGTCGCCTCCCTATCTTGGCAAGAATGCCAACCAACACACCTATTGACAGATGTCCAGTTCTGAGCACTCCACTCAGAGACAATGAAATGACATATGTACACTTATCCAAATTTTATTCACGGCCTGAATAGCCTCAAATGAGGAGGAGACACTCAAAGGGGACAATCGGATATATCCCTCAACCTTCCACTCACATTGATTGATGTAGATAAGTGTGATCTTGTACCTAGAAAGTCTCAACTCAATAGAAGCCCAACCATAAGTGGCCTCGTCCCCAGCCCACTATTCAGACATATGACAACATCAGTAATTTCAGTTCTCTTCCATACCTCCTCACCGACCGAGTCTCATATGCAGACTCAACACAACCCTTTGATGGTCATCCCTTCAAAAGAAGGACCTTGGCACTCAACTTTGCCTAGTCTATGATGGCCAACTCATGACACCTGGAAAAGCACATGTGGATTCAATGAGTCACCACACCAAGTAGATAAACCATTATAACAATATCTTCATGAGCACGTGAGGGAATATTTCATCACCATGATATATATGTGCCAAGGAGAAGTGGTTGATTCTAACTGGTTGCCTCATCATGTGCATTCTTATGACATGCTTGGGGGTACAATGTGCACCCCAATGGCTATAAATACCTATCATCTTCTTACCTGAGGGGGATAAAAAATTTGAAACCCTAACCTAAGCTTTGTCAAACTGATCTTAGAGAGATAAAATGTTATAGAGTTGTACTTTTAGCCGTTAGATCTCCATTGTTTAGTATAAAAACACACAAACACCTGCACGGTGGAGTAAGCCAATGGCGGAACCAATTATACGATTATGTTCATCCTCTTCTCCTCATCTCCTTCTATATTTATTTTACTTCTCTTATCTCTGTTACTATAGATTACTAGTTTGAGCTCATTAAAAATTTAATTAGTGATATCTATAATCTTATCACACGGTGTCAGAGGGAGACTCAAAGGCGCCATGAGAACTAGCTAATAACTCTGACTAGTGCTTAAATAACTGAAATGGTTAAACCCTTCAGTTGAGATTGCAAGACGAATGTTGTGTTATTTCTTTGCAAATTCAAGGTATCGTGCATTTGAAATTTGTCAAATGAGTGAATCAACTGGATGATGCATCGGATTCCCACCCACCTCGCATCGAGCGTGCCGTATCATGGCCTCCTCTATCCACGATTCAGTAAAAAACCATTTTATCCATAGCCCAAGTGGAAAATACTTCAAAACCTTTTCTGGGACTTGAGAGCACTTGCGATATTTTGTATCTTTGTCCTTTCTATTCTCACAAACCACATATCTAGGCTCACTGCATACAGGACATTCATACTTTTCTTCGTACCCGTTGTGATACAATATGCAATCATACTTACATGCATGAATAGATTTTTATTTCAAACCCAAACCGTTCAAGCTCTTCTTCATGGTAGGATAATTGTCTGGTAAAATGTTCTCTTCTGGGAGAGTTTCTTCAACCCTCTTAAGAATTCGATTATGTTATTCCCAGACAAACCAAATTGACTCTTTAAATTATACAAACCAACCATTGCATATAATGCTGAGTGATCTTCATCGTAATCTTTATACAATGGTCTAGCCGCATTGGCTTTTAACCGTATGTACTCCTCATCTCCTAATAGTTCAGCATCAAATTATTAATTTACTTGGTTATAATGCACATTATTTGTATCCATGGATTGGTGGTTTTGATGGTTTTGGACTCCATAAGCATCATCAATTAAGTCGGTCAATGGACAATGTGTTGGTGAATCTTGCGCCATTTCCACTCATTGGGGTTTCATTACGCGGTTGGGTACCGACAATTCTTCTGGAACATAAGGTATATTTTTTCACCATAGTGTGTCCATATTTTATAGTTTTAACAAATTACCCACTTTATTAAATGAAACTCAACATCTTTCAAAGACGTTTATTTTTCATTCATACAATGAATGCACGACACGAAATCTTATCAATTTTAATATTTTTGAAAGAATATTTAACAAATTCTTGAATGCCCTTTACATGATCATTTGTTATTCGGCTAGTCTCTCTCGTCCACTCTTTGTATTATGGGAAATCCATTTAATAATCTTCAAATTTCAGCCATGTGTTAATAGGTTAAACAAATGTCATGTTGTATATAATAAATTAATATGATTATGGAAATTTTATTGGGGAAAGTACTCTTAGGTCCCTCACAAACAAATTTTAAACACTAAAGGAATTTTGACAAATTTTAAACACTTAGGTCCACTAATTCTCTTTTTGTAGAAGTCCACGCTAGTGGCATAAAAAGTGGACCTAATTGTAAATTGTCCTTAAGTGTTTAAAAATTACTACCAAGGGACTTAATTGTAAATTTCTTAATTTTATTACAACTGAAACCAAAAATAAAATTATTATAAATGAATCAAAAACAATATTCTTACAAATGAAACAGAAAAAATTATTACAATGGAAATAAAAAAATATTGTTACAACTGAAACAAAAGAAAATAATATTAAAATTTGACCAACGGATAAAGTGGCTAGGTAATAAAGAATCTGCATAATTACTCAATTCCCTCCCTCCCCTATAGTTAATGTACACAGGTACATCTTTTCAACCACTATATACGTTATCAACCATTATTTAAGCCTCACCCTTATGCAAAGCTCAACCGTGTACTAGAGTTACGACAACTACATATACGAGTGTACACACACCAACAATCCTCTTATTATCCAAATACCTAAAATAGTACTGTTGGCCATAGTCACCATGAGTTGTTGACGATGATCCAAGTCCCGTGAAAAGCGAAGGCACAGGTAAGGGGAATGTTGGAGTAGGCGGAATTCGCGAGCGGAATGTTGAAGGAGATGGCGATTGAGAGGGGAATGTTAAAGGTGACGATATGAAACTTGAAGGGGGAGGATAGGGGAAACATTGAGGAGGATGGTAAGGTAAACCTTGAGGAGGTATTGGGAGCCTATAACCTTCAAAAAAAAGTCATAGGTATTCTAATTTGATTTGACAAGAACCCCAGATTATTTTTAATCTCCTGGACATCCCCATCGGTCTTGGACTGTCGTTCCTCATGGGTCGAGATACGATCCTCGATCGACGAATGTTAGTTCACGAAAGGTGCAGTGTGTTTTAATTTTATTTTTGGTATATGTGAGCCAACACCTATTGTTCTCTGCCTTTTTTTTTGCTTTACAAAGGTCTAAGCCATGGCATCATTTTCAAGGTCGTCAAAATGGCTCAAACTTGACTGATTACTGATGGCCTCTATTTATTCCAGTGTCTTAGCCAAGTGCGATAGGAATTTATTAGCTTTTTCCCTTCGATCATGATCATATAAGTTGGTCCAATTTCATTATTTACCGGCATCTGGACCATCATTTGTCCTACTCGCCCATTCATTCTTCAAATCCTCATATGATTTAGAGCCCAGTCTGTGCATATTAGTTTTTTTGCCCTATTTTGTTTATTTTTGTCCCTTTGGGACAGATTTTTCTCCTTCGCCTCATTCTCCAAAAAAATTATTCCACTGCTCCACCGATATTTCAACATTGGGAGGCACTCCGTCTTTCAGAGATAAAATACCAAACCTCACTACCTCCTTCGGGAAATATCTCTTACAAAGGTTTCTCCTGTATGTCCTTAATGGTTCAACAACCCAAAAAAGAACCTTATTCTTGGAACTATTGGGAAATGATAAATGCTTGCAAATTTGATCATATACGTCATCTTTGATGGCTTGATCAACAAGGTTCGAGTTGTCTGGTCCCCTGACTACCACATTCATTTTTTCCATTGACAAAGAGTGGGCTTTAAACTTAAGCACATCATATCTATCACCCGTCAAGTTATTATTGGGAAGGGAGAACCCAATGTCTTCTTTTCATTTGATCGTAGGTATCGGGAGCACTGAATGGGGGCATTGGATCACTTGGAGTTGGACTTGGTGTGGAGAAAACCATTGGTGGAGTTGTGAATTGCTCAGTCATTAATGTTGAGAATTTGGGTTGTGCACCTAATCAGGAACCTCGTTGGGGTATCGCCTTGCCACTTGATACATTCTAGTTGATTCCTCCTGACATTATCTAAAAAAATGGAAAACCATAAGCGACTAAATAATTATAATAATATGAAATTATAACTAATTAATCAATCTTTGGCGTGAATTTGGTGCCATGATGGTCACATCATGGGCACGGCTATGGTTCGTGACCCACAGGTCAGGTATTTTCTCCGTTCCCATCTTTAAGAGAATAATGGTCACACCAAACTGTTCTATGGTCCTGGCTTTGGGCCTATAATACCCCATAATTTTGTGAAATTTTATTTTAATTACGGAATTTGGATTACTTGATTTAAACGGAGAAAATTTAATTTATAATTAATCTGAATTTAATTGTAATAACCACTAGAATGACGAGAAGTAGTGTTTATCGGAAATAATTATATTGAATATTACTTAGAGAGTAAAGTAATATATGAATACGAGAATATTATTTTGGCTGGGAGTAAAAAATACGGCAGTTGCAACACATTTAGTTGGGATGTGTGTGTGAGTCGTGTCAGTAATACTTTATTGGGCTAAAAAGGATAATTTATTTTTTAAGTAACTCGTATCTCCATTTTGAGTATACCACTGTGTCCGAAAGGGTCGAAATAGTTAGAAAACACTACTCGGGTGTTTTACATAGATTCTGAGGCATTTTAGCCCAAAATGACACCCCAAAGGGGTATTTTCGTATTTTGGGATTTTTGAGAATTAAAATGGACGAAAATTAGGAAATTAAAAAGAGAGAAAGTGGGCATTATCTTATCTGACAGTTTCCAAACTTATGTGAGAGAGAAAGAGAACCAAAGAGGAAGAAGAATAACTCCATAAGTGCTTTGGGATAAGGATTCGAGTTCTTCCACTAGAAACCACACGAACACGTAGATCGCGAAGAGAGGATCATTCCCATACCAGTTTCGTCCAACGATTCAAAATTTCACGAAGAGTCAAGTGTTTATCTTACTAAAATTCTGAGCATATATGATTCATAATGAGATAACCATGAAACTATGGAATTGAGACTAGATTGCCAACTAATTTCGAAATTTGAAGATAGATTTGCATGTAGATGAAAAACCCTATTGTAATAATGATAAATCTGGAAATTTTATATTATAATCACAAAAATAATTAGGGGTTTTGAATGATTGTTTATGGTGGGTTTATTTGAAGGGACCTTTAGGGATTTGAGTTATTAGTTTAAATTCCCTATGATTATGTAAATATTTATCATTGTAATAATGTTAGAAAGTACCCTATTATGATTAGGAATAGTTTAGAATCATTTATTGGCAGTTGGGATGAATTTTAGACAAATTTGGATGAGGAAAGGATTGGAAAAACGAAGTTGGGAAGAACAAGGGAAATCTCGAAATTCTCGTTCGAAAACCTGCCCAGGTCATTCAAATGACCTCGTTCGAATGAGAATTCCAATGAGACTTTTAACAAGATTTTTGAGTTCGTTCGAATGACCTCATTTGAACAAGAATCCTAGACTTCTGACGAGATTTTAGAATGCTTATTTTTTGCCCAGACAAGTTAGAATCCTTATAGGTTGGTCCAAGTGAGAGAAATTAACCTATATCATTGAATCACTTGAACTCCTAGTTAGTAATGAGTTGAGAGAGTGACTATTCAAGGGGATATAGCGGGGTAATAGAGCCTTATAGAAAAGGTATATGTTAGAGAAATAAGTCGAAGTGTTGTAATAATGTGAATAGTAGAGACGATTATACTATCTATAAACTCGAGGAATTGGGTTGCGAGAATACCTATTGTATATATATTAAGTTGTGTGTATGCTTGTTGAATAAACTAGTATGTGTATAACATACCTACGCTACTTGCTATCGAGCGGGGGTTACGCGTTGTGGACAATCATGCCTTGAGGAGCCTGCGGGTGGGATATTGATTGGTATCACTAGAGCATAGAACCTAGGTATGGACTATCTGTAAGAACGATAGTGATGATGGTCGTATGGGTGTATAGGTATGTGCGTAGCCCATCGGCTTGGGACTATATTCGCCTACAATCTTTGAGTTTTGTTTTGATGGTTCGCGAGAGACTAAACCTTTAGTCCTTTATGCAAATGAGCGATGCAACAGGACATGATAGCAGAGTATGCAGGTACCACAGCTGTGTCTCAGGGTGCAATATTGTGTGTATATATAAGATAGAGTGAATATATGTATACACTTGTGTTGATATCTACTGTGTGGATTTAGTAGGTAGAATAAATAATAAAAATCTAAAATGAATTAAGTAGCTAACATTTAATTATATTAAATTGAAAGTGTCTATTTCTGCTAAAGAGGGATTGGTTCTATGTATTATACATTGCGAGGGGAATAATCGGGAACGATATCGGACTATGATGGGTTATTAGACAGGAAGGACTAGTTAGTATGGGAATAGAATTTGTGGGATTTGAATACTCGCTAGGTATGCACATTAGATAAGAGGTGAGCATCCCAAGTGAGTTCAATAATTTAACATGAAAAATATATGTGCTAATAATTCATTTCAAGCACTTGCTGATTTTAAACTGTTTTCAACTCGGGCTCTGACCCATTTTCTGCAAATCTCTTTTCTTATCAAATTATTTTAGGTGCTCAGCCATAGGGAAACCAGGCGTAGGAGTACTATTCATTCGACGAGATGTAGCTGTTGTGGAGGCTACAGGACTTTGGTAGTAGATGCCTCTGAGTTTATCACTCCTTACTTTTGAGCTATTTGTATCAGTTGGACATGTTGTCCCTCCTTATTCTTATATTCAGAGATTTGAGATTTAGTTCATTACTCTTCTCAGTTATTGACTTTATTTAGTTGGATTACTGTAATTGATTTGTGACTGGAAGTGTTTACTCCAGCGCCTTTTTATTATGTCAGTTATTTCATTTCATATGAGATTGGATTGAATGGTGAATGTTTAGTTATTTTCCTTAATTGGTTTTATATGAATTGAAAAGATAATTTTTTTGGTATCAACCTTTTTAAATATTAGGTGGTTAGTTTTCAATAATAAAAAATTTTGACAATGATACATAATGTGAACCAACTGGATATTCTGATTTAATTAATAAATGATTGATCACCGGTATATAATTAGGCGGGGTGTCACAGGGCCATGATTAGCTGGTCATGGACCAAATTCGTGACCCTCGGGTTATGACCAATTGCAGGATTTTTTGTAGTGACAGCTCTGGTAAATCCATCATCGGTCTCTCCAATACACCAGAATCAACAGAATATAGCAAAGGCAATTATCTCCACTTTATATCAAGCTCTCTATATCCTCATCCATCTACCAACCAAGCCTCTAAGGCCTTCCTCTATCCAAAAATTTCATAAACACATTTTTCTCAAATCGAATTTATTCAAAGGGAAGCTTTTCATAACCAAGCCTCCAAGGCCTTCCTCTACTCAAAAATTCCGACAAAACACAATTTTCCTACTTTCTCTCAAAACCTCGTTAGTAAATTAAAGTGCATGTGGAGTACGCCACTAAATCAAGATAATCATGAAAAAATGCTTATCTTTTTGCCATTTTGAGTCTCTTTTCAGGTATAGAGTTGTTAAATCAAGCATACGGCATGGTCAACTCCAAGTTCCTCTAGTCACAATGATAGATCTACAAGAAAATATCAAAAGCAAAGAACCAGAAATGGATGTCACTTCATCCGCCGCACCACCTCATGTGCTAGCGACATCCTTATCTACGCTTGCATACCCGTAGTCCCTACGACCCTCGAAGGAAGACTCCAAGGATTGAAGGTCAGCCACATCCCTAGCAAAGATTCAATAATCTACCCAGAAGCAAAGTTCTAAAGTCACTAAAAACATGTCACTGCAACTGGCTTTTCTTATTCTCGAAAAAGTCTAGGAATCTGTGTCCTATGTCGATTGGCACCTCCCCATACCTGCCTATCAGTAGTCCTCAAAAATTTATTTTGAAAATATAAAAAAAAGGCCCGAAAAAATCCTAAAAAACTAAAAAATCCCTGAAAAATATAGAGCATTATTGTCCCTGAGAAAATTATTTTTGGAGAATCGAACCCCTTACAAACTCCCAAAATCCACAAACGCATTAATCTTACACATTTATCATTAGCATATTCCCCAGCAGAACTATTGATGCACCTGTATTTAAGTCTATTACAATTCACCAGCAGGAACAATCCCTAGCATAATTTCAAGTCAACCCATTCCCAGTGGAACCAAAGGTGCGCCTGCATCAAAATCCTTCATGCCTTCTCTAATGGAGATATCCCCTGACAAACTACAACTCAAGGTCCTCAGAATTGACCTCGACCCACAAAATTTCTCATCACAACATTAGGTCCTTATAATTAACCTTAGCCTACAGAATTGGTTGTCACAACTTTAGGTCCTCAGAATTTACCTCGACTCGCAGAACTGGTCGTCAAAGCTTTAGGTCCTCAAAATTGACCTCGGCCGGCAGAATTGGTCATCACAACTTTAGGTCCTCAAAATTGACCTCGTCCAGCATATTGTTCATCATAACTTTAGGTCCTCATAATTGATCCCGACCCTACGAATTGGTCATCACAACTTTAAGTCCTCAGAATTGGTCATCACAACATTAAGTCCTCATAATTGACCTCAGTTTGCAGAATTGGTCATCAAAACTTTAGGTCCTCATAATTGACCTCGACCCATAGAATTGGTCATCACTTCTTAAGGTCCTTAGAATTGATCTTGACCCTCAGAATCGGTCTTCATTACTTAAGGTCCTCAAAATTGACCTCGGCCCTCAGAATTAGTCGCCACCACTTAAAGTCCTCAAAATTAACCTCAACCCTTAGAATTAGTCATTACCACTTAAAGTCCTTAGAATTGACCTTAGCCCACTGAATTAGCCCCTGCACTCCTTAGGTCCTCAAAATTGACTCGACCCGCTAAATCAGTCCCTACACTCCTTAGGTCCTCAGAATTGGAGTTGACCCACTGAATCGATCATTCACATCCTTTAGGTCAGTAGAATTGACCTCGACCCTCTTAATGATCATTATTATACTCTAGGTCTAGATAATTGATCTAAAATCCTCTTCCCCATTGTCGATGTGGTGTTTATCATTCGACGGCCTTCACTTGTTCCAAACTCACCCGTTGAGTGACTCTGTAGACATCCCATCTTAGGACCCCCTTAAGAATTTTCTTAGGACCCTAAAACTGATCCATCCACCATAAACCCTAGGTTATACTCTGAGTACCGATCTAAAAGCCACTGAGCGCTCTCGGGCCCCGTTTGAATTCAGTTGACTTTCTCGCCTGAGCGAAATCTCAATGAATCTTTAAAGGGATATAAGTTCCATTTCCAATGATCTGTCTCGTGTATGAATCGGACTTATGATTTGAATGAACATTCGTTTTAGCCTAAAAACTGATTTAGAGGCCACTGGGTGCTCCCAGATCCTGATTGACTCCGACCAACCCTCTAGATTAAGCGTGGATTAATGAATCTTTTAAGGGCTCTGAATCCCCATTTCAAAAAATCATCTTTATGGTTTAGACAAATGACCCGTTTTACTTTGAACTCTCATCGGGCTCTTTCAAGCCCCATTTGACCTTGGTTATCTCTCTAAACCAAACAAAGATAAATGAAATCTCTAAAGGACTAAATACCCTTTACACCCGGACCTGGGAGTGGCTCAATGAATTCTTAAAGGTCTCTAAATACCTTTCCAACGATCTATCTCATGTGCGATTTGAACTTACAATTCTCATTTTATGCCCTTTTTTGAAAAACTATATTATACTGCCTATAGGCACTCTCGGGACCCTACCAATCGGCAGTGGACCTAAGGTGCTATACCGAGAGAAATGCTAAGACCCCTACCTATTGGCACCTCCTGGCCCTATAAATAGAGACCATAACCTCACTTTAAAAGAAACACCTGAATACCCCTCTCAGCAAGTCAAATAACATTCTCTCGAATCCAGAGTTATGCCTTTTCCTAAAAAAACCCATTTTTCCATATTCCCTTCCATTATTTTCTTACCCCACATATCAATACCCCCTTAACTCTCCATATCACTTTCATATCATTGGAAGATCAGTATATCTACATTTCAAGGTCACAATCAAGCATCCATAAGGAGGTCAGATTCTCCATCCCTTTCTTTAATTCTTTCATTTTAGTGATATTCACTTTGTTCCTATTTTAGTATTTTGTTTCATTACTCACATCAATTAATCTCAACTCTTTATTAATAGTATTTGCACATAAGTTATTTCATTTAAAAAACAAAAGAAAATAGAAAAAAGAGGATTTACCCATAAATTCAAAAAGAGAAATTCCCATTTCACACTCTCACTCTTAAAACACATATTCTCTACACACGTATACAAGAGAAATACACCATTTGAATTTAAGGATTGAACCTTACCCCTATGATATTTTTGAACTATATGGACTTTGATGCTCCTTGGTCTACATAGGAATCTTGGTCCAATCCCGAGATTCAAGTACTCCCTTATTCATATTCATATGTACCTTTCATATCTTATATATGTATTCTTTATGAATTTCATATTCCTACATGTTTGTGTTTCATCTGATGAACACATTCCCTCTTTCATAGTGACTTGTGATTCGGCAAACACTCATATCATATTTTGAATTCTTAGTTTTGGAACAATCCTATGAATGAATGAATTCCATCTCTTTCCATGATGCAAGTTGAATGATTCCATTCTCCACATTTATATCATACACATCTATACACACATCATGAAGTTTAAAAAGAGAAGATTAACATATCCCCATGAGAGACCAAAAGGGAGGGATGGGTGCCTAACAACTTCCCATTTCGTATCCTAGACCTCAGACCCATGAAATATTTGGTTTCGCATGCCTCGATATTGGCCTTGATTTCGTTCTCTCCAGGAGACGATATTCTTTTGCCTGCTTTGATCAAAATAGGCTGGTGACTATATCTCTATACATTATCCCCCATAATCACGATAATCAAACACCCCGAGAAAGGGCGTAATCCTGCGCACGCATCAGAGGGACCCAAAAAAGTCCCCGAAATGGCCACACCACCCTTATCTTCTAAGCCACCTACAGAGACTTATCACCTTAAAGCTCCATTTACCCAATGTTTGGTGCCACAAAAGAATAAGGTTCATGTGGATAAGATATTGGAAGTGTTAAAGTACATATAAATTAATATCCCATTTATTAATGCTATACAACAGCCTCGCCCTATGCCAAATTTTTAAAGGACCATAGTACCCTTAGGAAAAATAACAAGATGCTTAAGAAAGCTTTTCTTTTCAAGAAATCAAAGTCAATCTTTTTCTATAGAACTCCCACCAAGTATAAGAATCCTAGGGCACCGACGATCTCTATGAAGATAGGGAGAACATCATTGAGAAAGTCCTTTTATATTTAAGAGCTAGCATGAATGTTCTTCCATACACCCTGTAGGAAAAACTAGGTTTAGGGGAGTTGAAGACGTCTAGGATCACCCTATCATAAGGTGACCATTTTGTCAAAATTGAGAGAGATGTCTTTGAGGACATTCTAATCAAAGTGGATGACTTTGTCTTTCCCATCGATTTTATAGTTTTGGACACCCAACAAATGCATAATCATGTTGCATTAATTTTGATTATTTTAGGTCATTCATTTATCGTCACGTCCTATGCAGTTATTAGGTTCCGTAACAGCCAATTGAACATATCCTTTGGGAACATGACTATAGACCTTAACGTGTTCAATTTGTCTAAATAACTACCTAATGAAGATGAACCCATAGACATCAATGTGGTTAATAGTATCGTCCAAGAGAGTTTTGGTCAAACTTATAATGACGAATCTTTAGCGATATGCCTTGCCTTTTCTGGTCCAAATTTGATGTTGAAAAGTCAATTGCAAAAGTCAACGCCCTCCCTGATTACACCCCTGTCATGGTTGTTAGCCTGAGACACTCTCACTCTCCATGTCACCCATTCTGCTCTCGATTGAGAAACCTCCCAAAAATGAATTAAAGCCACTGCTTAAAGGCTCGAGGATCGGTTGTTAGGACTTTCTGAAACCTTGCATGTTATAATCGCGTGTGACTTAGATAAAGAACCAAAAGGTAAGTTGTCATGTGTTCTCAAAGAACTCAAAGAATCCATTGGATAGACCATATATGACATCAAGAGGATAAGTCATTTAACGTGCATGCATAGGATTCATTTAAAATACAATGCTAGAAATTCTCGAGAAGTACAACGTAGGCTCAATCCTAGTCTGAAAGTTGTCATCCCAGTCGAGGTGCTCAAACTTCTTGATGTGAGTATTATCCACCCCATTTCTTATATTCAGTGGGTCATCCCCGTTCAAGTTGTCCCAAAGAAATCTGGTGTCATGGTGGTGAAAAATGACATAATGAGTAACTACCCATTAGGATTCAAACAGTATCAGGTGTGTGCATCAATTATAGGAATTTTAAGGATGTCACACGGAAGGATCACTTTCGTCTTACTTTAATTGACCAAAAGCAAAAAAAAATTAGTCGACCATTACTATTATTAGTTTTCTCGATGGTTATTTTGGCTATAATAAAATTCTTGTTGCTCCTAAGGAACAAGAGAAAACCACTTACACTTGCCCATTTGGTAATTGTGCTTACTGGTGCATGTCCTTTAGGTTATGAAATGAACTCGCTACCTTTCAGCATTGCCTGAGTCGTATCTTTTCGGATATGGTGGAACGATTTCTTGAAGTCTTTATGGATGACTTTTTTATATTTGGGTCTAGTTTTAATGACTACCTTCACTACCTCACCCTCGTTATGAAGACGTATAAGGAAAAGAACATCATTCTTAATTGGTAAAAATGTCACTTCATGGTCAAAAAATGCATAGTGCTAGGTCACATCAATTCTAAAAAGGGTATCGCGGTCAATAAAGATAAAAATTATCTCGTCGTTAATCTCCCACCCCCAAAAACTATGGGCAAGGTTCAATTATTATTAGGACACGTCGATTTGTATTGGAGATTTATAAACGACTTTACAAAAATATCTCGACCTTTTTGAAATCTTCTTGCTAAGGATACACATTTTCATTTTACCGACGATTGACTTCAAGCCACTGAAAGCCTAAAGAAGGAATTGACCTTTGTACCCATCATGTGACCTATCTATTAGAGTCAGCCCTTTGAGGTCATGTGTGATGCTTTCGATTATGCCATAGGTGCAATTCTAGGTCATCGTAATGAGAAACTTCCTCGCGTTATATACCCCATTGCTAGAACTCTTAATGATGTCCAGCTGTACTATTCTATGACTGAAAAATACGTCCTCATTGTTGTCTTCGTGCTAGAAAAGTTTACGTCTTACTTGATAGGATCTAAACTTGTCATTCTCACTGATCACTCGGCCCCGTGATACCCTTTTCCTATGAAGGATGTTAAGGAACATCCTATTAGGTAGATCCTATTACAACAAGATTTTGACCTTAAAATTGAAGGCAAGAAAGGATTTAAGAATGTAGTGGTGGATCACTTGTCTAGGTTAACTCTTGAATCATCTGATAAACTATTGCCACTTAACGAGTCTTTCCTGATGAGCAACTGATGCTTGTCTCCCAGCTTCCATGGTTTACCGATATTATGAATTATCCTATGACAGGTGAAAAGCCTCGACATTGGCCTAAAAAATATCGTTCCAAATTTTAAAGGAATCCAAGAATTTCTTTTAGGATGACCCACATCTCTTATGTATTGTCCTAGTCGCTTCATTCGTAAGTGTTTTACTTATCAAGAGATTCAAAGTGTACTCTCCTTTTGTCTTGACCAAGCCCGTGGAGGTCACTTTAGTGCAAAGAAGATCGCTGTAAAGATTTTATAAAGTGGTTTTTTTAGCCCACCATTTTTGTGACTCGAATGATTATAGTAGGAGTAGTGACCAAAAGCAAAGCTTAGGAAAGATTACACAAGAACATGACTCCCTTAAATACCATTCTTATTATCTGATTTTTTTTATTGGTGGGGCATTGATTTTAGGGTTTCTTTACCAAAATCCTATGGTAATATTTACATTTTTTGGCAGTTGACTATGTGCCTAAGTGGGTAAAAGTTATACCTTTTAGGATGAGTGACTTCTACGTAGTGGTCAAATTCTTCTGAGAAAAATATTTTCTCTCGTTTTGGTATGCTCGAGTCATCATTAGCGGTCAAGAAACCCATTTTTATAATAAATCCTTAGAGAGTGTAATGAATAAATACTCGATCACGCATAAAGTAGGATGTTACCATCACCCTCAAACTAGTGGCCAAGTAGAATTTTTTAATAGGCAAATCAAGATAATCATTAAGAAAATGGTGAGTTAGAACCGAAAGGATTAGTTCTTATTGCACTGCCTACAAAATGCCACTTAGTATGTCAATCATCTTTGAAAAATCATGTTATCTTCTGGTAGAGTTAAGCACAAGAACTATTGGGACATTAAGACCTTTAATTTAGACTTACATGCTATGGATGAGGAATGAAACTTCAACTCAATGAATTGGAAGAGATTAGGAATGATGTGTACGAGAACACAAAATTATAAAAAGCGAAAACAAAAATATCCATAGCTCCATCCAAAGAAAGTGATTTAGACCTGGACAAAAAGTTATCTTGTACAATTATTGGTTGCATCTTTTTCTCGGTAAGTTGATGTCTAGGTGGTCTAGTCCCTTTATCGCTAGGATAGTCTTCCCCCATGGGGTGGTTGAGATAGAGAATCCTAAAGATGGTAAAATTTTCAAAGTCAACGATTAAAGGTTGAAGCCACATATAGAATTGCGAGGTTAGAAAGCGAAGGACATTTGTTCTCCTCTAAGACTCGGTATACCAAGAGTGAACATGAAATTGGGTCGTTATTGTTGTATTATAGTTTTTATTTTATTGATTTATTAAGGAAATATGTGTTGGAAAAAGTCCTTTATTATGGTAATATCTTTCCTTCCTTTTTCAATTTTTATCTTTTACATTAAGGATAATGTAGAAATTAGGTTTGGGGGTAATAACGTCATTTTTCTCCACTTTAAAAACCAATAAAATTTGGAACATTTTCAAAAATCAAGAAAGAGTTTCAGTATAATTGAGTTTTAGAATAATTTCTTAATATATAATTAATTCATGAATTTCCCAACTTGTGGAAATTTTTACACATTAGCCATATAATATGATCAAAAATGGATATTAAGGTGAAAGTGAAAGAACTTATTGAAAAATATTGGAGATTTTTACCCGGTGAGATTTTTTTCCATTCATCATTTTTTAGAGATTTAAATCAATCTGAGTTAAAATAACTCAAACTTTCCTTCAATGATAAAATCATTAATTTCAAAATTCTTTGTTTGTTCAATTACTGGAAACAAAAGTCAAAATGTAAAACTTAAGCATTATGCATTATAAGTTTTAGTAAATTAACTTGAGACAAAAATTAACTTAATCGAACTTGAGAAATGAGATTTATCCATCATTTTGAAAGCCTAAAATTAATCCTTAATCAAACTTTTGCAATTATTCAGTTGCAACCTCATTCGTGCCAAGAAGAAAAATAATCTTTTTATTAAAAAACCAAAATCCTACCTGACTCCAACTCGGAGTTAAAAGAGAGTTAAAAAGAAGTCATACCCATTTTCTAAAAATATTAGGGTAAAATTACGATAGGAAAAAACCCAAAAAGAAAAGAATTTTGCAAAAATAATGCTTGAAAAGAAATGGAAGAAAAGGGAAGAAAGAAAGAATGAAAAAAATTAAAAAGAGTAAATGAGTTTGAAAAAGGAAAATAAAAATGGAGTTTATAAAAAGTGAATTATTTTGTATTAATTATGCCTATCATAATAATGAGTTTTACAGTCATTTTTGTAATTCGAAGAAAAATGCAAGTTTAAAAAAATCAAGTTAAAATGTAATTTTAGTAACTCCGAGTGTAAATATATAATTTTAGAAACTTTGTGGGTTTAAAAGTAATTGTGTAAAGTTTATATGGACAAAATAAAGTTTCCTCTAAAATATGGTTGAAGTCCGAGTTAAAATGAAGAAGTTATGAATTACGGGGTCTAAAATGCATATAGGAAAAAATTTATTTCTATAATTATTTATGGGCCTAAATTTTATTAGCTATTCTCATTTTTCATTTTAAAAGGTACCCTAGTAATCTGGTGAAGTTTGGAGTAGAAATAAAGATTTGGAAAAAAAATGACGATCAAATGAAAATTTAAGAAGTTATAGGGTTAAAGTATAAAATGAAAAAAGATGTGAAGATTATTGTTGGGGTAAAACATTTAA
The DNA here is from genome assembly GCA_949130495.1 of Sambucus nigra. Lineage (NCBI taxonomy): Eukaryota > Viridiplantae > Streptophyta > Magnoliopsida > Dipsacales > Adoxaceae > Sambucus > Sambucus nigra. The sequence goes on from OX422222.1 coordinate 339,082,950, forward strand.
CAAGTGATTCCTTGTAGCTATAGTAGGGAAGGAAAGGGTGGGGGAAGAGATTCGGGCTAGAATCTCCCAAGCCCCATGTCATTTTTTGAAAGCAAACAAAGTTGCCCAATATTGTAACATAGCGCATGTGCCCACATGATGGCCCTTATCCCCACGCGTTTATCGTGTGTTCCTCCTAGGGGTGCAACCGGTACGGGTTTTTACTGTTCCGTACCGTTTTGGACCGAGAAAAAATGGTTTTGGTTCGTATTATGAAATACCGAAAATCGATTTTACCGAAACCGAAAATACCGTAAAAAATTTGGTTGATTTTGGGTTTTAGATATAAAAAACCGATTTACCAAATTTATCGTACTGAAATACCGTACCAAACTTACCACATATTAATATATGAATTACCAAATAAAAATTGTATTTAAAAAAATTTATATATCCAACCCAACCAAATTATCAAGACCCTTAATTTTTTCAAACTAATGTCCACCATTCATTTCCCTACTATAAATACCAAAAAACCCCAAACTTATGCACAAAAATCAGCCGCTCACATACACGGATACAACACAACAACAAACCAGAAATCTCTCTCTACAAATCACAAGGTAATTTCTTATTTTTTTGGACCTATCTCTGTTTTTTCCTTATGTTTTTTATACAAATCATCACTACAATCAGGCCCAGTTGCGTTGTCCTTATGTTACACACTCTTGCTCCATTTTTTTCCTTATGTTACACACACTTGCTGTTGCGTCGACTCGTCCCTGTTGCATCGTCTCACACACCTGTCGAGAGAAAAATATTTGTTTTTCAAGCCAAAATAAATATAACTTCATCACCGTCCCTGCTGCATCGACTCATCCCTGTGGTATTTTTTTCCTTATGTTCCTTATGTTAGTTAACTGCCAAAACCTTCAGCGTTTTTTTCCTTATGTTCCTTGGGTGATGCACGGACACTATTTGAGGAAATGTCCCAAAGAAACATTTCTACTTGGAAAACTATGATTGAAGGTTATATGAAATCAGGTGACAAGGAACAAACATTGGGTTTGTTTAATTTAAGTTATGCTTTCATATTTGTAACTAATTTAAGTCCCATAACTTTAAGTCCCATACAGTATATTAATTTCAGATTTGAAATTAGCTTTTGATGCATAAACCGGAATCATATTATGGAAATACCGGATTTATCGAATGCATAAATCGATATGAAATTATGGTATTTACCGGGGGAAAAACCGAATTGAAATCGAAATTACTGAAATCGAAAATAACCGAAAAAATCAAAAAACTGGTCGGTTTGGTTTTGGTTTTTGTTTTGATGTACCGGTCGGTAAATTGGTACGCTACGGTTTTAACATTTAGATTGTGGTTCTGGTATTGGTAAGGGGTCGTTACCGACCATACCGTACTGATTGCACCCCTAGTTCCTCCACTAGCAGTCGTCAACTATCTAAATTCAAAGTCCTTTAATTGTCCTCAATTAATTTGATATGTAATCAGACTTCTTTTTCAGGGCCGCTAAATTCAATTTCGATTTCCAATCAGTATTAATTGGGTCGAGAAATAAGGAAGAAAATAGGGAAATTTCAGATGTTTCTTTCATGTAAATCAAAGAATATCTTAGGAGAATGCTTGGTATAATAAACAACTAAATCTCATCAAATTTGTACAATTTCAAAAGCCTTCAATCAGAAAAATCCCTCATATTTTTTTAAACCCCAGTTTCATGAAATACTTTTTTAGTTCTAATTTGGAATTTTACTAATATAATTTCAACCAATTAAAAAGAGTTTTACTCCTACCAAATACCTCCCATTTTTTTCCTATAAAAAGGACTCTAGAGATCACAACTTGGGGGCATTTTTGCAGAGAATTTTTTTATTCTTCTTTATTTATTTTAGAGTGCTATTGAGGGCCAAGAATTCTAATTAGTTGGAGCGTATTTGTCAAGATTTATTGAGCAAGACATTGTAATTTGTAAGTTTTGAAATATTTAATGAAATTGGTAGTATTTCTTGCATTATTATTGTGATAATTGTCATGTTAGCTAAGTTTTATACTAGGGCTTGATGATGTTTATCATGTTTAGTTGATATTGTATATTAAGTTATTTTTTGTATAATTCCCAATATGTTTTAATTAAAATAAAAATTCGATATTCATATCAAACGACACGAGAGTGTGTTTTAAACCTTTAAAATTAATTGATGATTAATATTTTAAGATTATGTGTGAGTATCTTTTTATTGGGTTATGTGTGAATACTTTTCGATGGGCTATACTTTTTTTTAGTTAATTGATATATCATGCTTAAACACGATTCTTAAGACTTAAAATTAATACTTTTAAGGGAATTGGGATTTAAGCCATCTAAAAAGAGACATTAAAATTATTTTCATGAATGCTGAATGTTATATGTTTCGAAATTATGCAGCGATAGTCGGTATATTTTGAGCTATAAAATCGGGAACATGAAATTAAATTAATGTGTGGTGTTGATTAAAAGTGATAAACGGATTTGTTACATATTTTGTATTTACGTTTCCTATTTGTTCTTACTTTATTTTGTCTCTTCATCTTATTTCTTAACAAATTCATTTAGTTGGAAAGTTGATAATTTATGCGAATTGATAAAATTCTCGTGGGTGAAAACTAGGATTTTGGTGAGCTTTTTAACAGAGTTTGGGAACCCGAAACATAAGTTTTTGCCTCAAAGAAAATTGTTGCTTTGCACTCCTATTCATAGGAGGTTTTCTAAAAATGAGATAAGGATAAAATCATTTATGTAAAATCTTGAAATATTAAATAACACATCGGCTAGCTTAAACGAAATGGATCTCATTCAAATGAAGCCATGAATCTCGCTCAAACACCTTTCTAATGAAATATCTAACAAGAAACGAAAGAAGGTAAAAACATGTCTCGTTCGAAGTTTCACCGAAACATGATCTAATGAGGTATATAGTCTTGTTCGAACGACATAACCAATGTCGTTCTACGGACCTCGTAAAAAATATATATTTTTCCTCTAAGAAGAGATCAAATAATTTTAAACATTTTAAAACCAATTATATAAAAGCCAACACCTAAAAAAAAATATCCAAGGATCGTCATAATTACGCATTCGTACTCGATAGATCCTTGAAATGAGAAGACGAACACAAGCACGAAATACGGCACGGTGGTGTGGATGTTCTGGCTGGGACACTACATCTTCAAAAAACCATGCCATAGGCTTGAAAAGTTAACATACTCAAGTCCTAACCTATGACTCGAAGAGTTTTACCCAAACACGGAATAAGCCAAAAGATACAAATTGACTATATTCGAAAATTTGTCCTTACACCCTTCTGTCTTGACATGATAACATTATCACGTGTTAGAGATCATTTGGGAAAGTTATGAGAAGGGTTTCTTGACATGTTGGCACAGCGATTTTGTACATAAATAGGATGATTTGGAGTGGTTGCATCCATTAGTACCAGTACTTATGAAGGTAGGCTTTTGCCGACTACACCATCTTAGGTATGTCACCCTAGACTAGGCTTTAAACACAACTCTAGTTGAGAGGTGGCACCTAGACTCTTATACCTTTCATCTGTAATGTTAGGGAGTGAAGCATCACACTATAAGACATGGAGGTCCTACTAAGATTACCCATTGTCGATCTTCGTGTTACTGGTCCTAACATGCCATCAGGGCATGAGAGGTTGTAGGCGATGTACTAAGAGTACTTAGGTGTTAGACTAAATCCATCTCAGCTTGGTGTCAACAACTAGATTAGGGTGAACTAGTTGGTGGAAACTTTGGATAATTACTTGAGGCATAATATGCTAATACACTTACTATTTATGCATATGCATATATTTTGCGTATTATTGGAGGCATGTGGCTACCAGATAAATCTGATGTACGTGTGAAAATTCGATACCTTCCATTACTCTAAGACTTTTATAGGACCAAAGACTACAGTTGGGGTGGTGTGTCCCTCTCAAATTTAGACCGCAACATGTGTAAGGTAATAGCATCAGATGCTAAAGAGACAGTTGTCCTCTTGCTGTGATACAGGTTATATTTACAGTAGACACCCCATTATGTTACCCCTTAAACTCTCCTTAGGTCCTTAGCACCTCTCTTCATCACTACAAACCCAGGTCATACCCCGAGTACTGACATAGAAGCCATCACGCACTCCCAGGCTCCATTTGACCAAAAGTTAAAGTCTTCAGCTTGACTGAGACTGAATAAATCTTTGAAGGGCCCTGAAACCCCTTTCTAACGGTCCGTCTCGTGCGCGATTATGACTTACCATGAGGACGAACGACCCATTTTCCCCGAAACCTGATCTAGAGGCCACCGAACGCTCCCAGACTCTGTTTGACCTAATTCAACTCTTCAGCTCGATCGAGACTGAATGAATCTTCAAAGGTAACTGAAATACCTTTCCAACGGTCCACTCCGTGCGCGATTTTGACTTACAGTACGGAAGAACGATATGTTTTACTCCGAGAGGTCACCAAATGTTTCTAGGACCTGGTTGACCAAAGTCAACTCCCCAAACCAAATCAAACTCTTTGGAATGTCGAATTACATCTCCTAACCTATCCAATGGTCCACCCCATGCGCGATTCGGACTTACCATTCGGACGAGCGATCCGTTTGAGTCCGATGATTCCCCGTCTAATGGACCGACAAATGCTTTCGAGCCACATTTGACCCAAAGTCAACTCTCGAACCCGGGAGAGATCCAAATGAATTTTGAAGGTCACTGAATTACCTTTCCAAGGATTACCCCGTGTGTGATTTTGATTAACGGTTTGCGCTTTACGGTCGATTTTTCGAAAAGGCCTGAAAGACACTACCAAACGGTAGGTCCCAGACCCTGCCTATCGGCAGTGTGCCTAAACGCACCTGCCGATTGGCAGGACCAGGGCTATGTCGATCGGCAATGCCCTGGGCCTATAAAAAGGAGGCCTTGACCTCATTTGCAAGGGGAGCCCAGATCAGAAGCATATCACTCTCAGCAAATCTAGAAAACCTCTCTCGAAGTCAGCACGATGTCCATATCCAAATCCCTTTTCAACCTTCACCTTCCATCATCCTTTTCATCAAACTTGGTGAATTAACCACCCTCCATCATCATCCAAGTGCAAGGTATGCTCTTTAACATTCAAGATCAAGCTCAAGATCTTCAGGAAGGTCCAATTTTCTCAATTCTCTCCTTAAATTCTCATAAATTCGCATTAACTTGTTCTATTACTTAGTACTTTTATTCTCTCATCTCAGATATCCTAATATACTTTTTATTTAGTATTAATGCACATCTCTTATTTTCATACAAATAAAAAACCAAAAAATAAGAAAAATAATGTTTGCTCATAAATTCCAAACGGGAATTCTCACACTTTTCTTACACTTTTCTTACAACTAAAACACTTTTTCTACACACACACACACACACACACACAAATAAGAGAAGTCCCCGGTTGGATTTATGGGATAAACCCCACCCCTCGTTTTTCATGCGAACTACGTGGACTTTGATGCCTCTATAGGCTACGTAGGCGTCTCGGGGTAAAATTCGAGATTCGAGTCATATTTTAACTTTTTCTCTCATCTCTTATTCTCTTTAAATTCAATTCTCCTAGATTACACACACACACACACAAATATATATATATATATATATATATATATATATATATATATATATATATATATATATGTTCTTAGTGGCGCATTATTCCACATGCGTTGCCGTTCCATCATAACGATCAACGTAAGGATAATCCCGTAAATCCTAATTTCTAATATTTTTATACCTTCCTATGGATGACTCGCTTTACCACTTACATGGTATAAGTCGATGATTCCTATCTCCACTACGTATACACAGGCACACATATCACGTGGAAATAAAGGAAAATAGCAAAAAAACCATGAGAGACCGTAAGGGCGGAATGGGTGCCTAACACCTTCCCATTTCGTAACTCAGCCTCCAGACCCTTTTCTAATTATTTAGGTTTCGTATGCATCAGTATGTCTTTGGATGCTGTCCTTCGGGATGGCTCCCTTTCTTTTGTCTGTTTAGAGTAAAATAGACTGGCGACTCTATCTCTCTACATTTTTCACCTCACCCAAATGACGCCGACCGAAGCGCTCCCGAGAGGGACGCGTGGGACCTAGGATCCTCCATCACGCCGCCCGCCCACCGCGAGGATCGGGGATGGACACAGTGGCGACTCTGCTGGGGACTCATAAGGGCTAGACTCTATTTACATGGGTGTTATGTTTTTTATATTTTCCCCCTATTTGCATGTTCCCCCTTTTACTCATGTGTACCCCATGCTTATGCTTCTATTCACACACTTGTAGAAAATTCTCCATGTACACTTCGCACCACGTGCACCTAGGGTCACATATATCCATATGTTGCACGCATCACCCATCCATACTTGGTGTACCATTGGTACTTGTTCTTTGATCCCTGTTGGCATGATCAAGAAATACATTCTCATAAGATACTAATAAGAGGATCATGCATGATTCACACGACATCACCAAAGAGCATTGTGATTAACCAAATTTTACCCAGTAACTGGAAGGTCACTTCGTGATGGGCGCTGGTTCGGCAGGGCGCAGTCACCCTAAGCGATATGACTCTCACCTTCCATTGGCCAAGTAACTTCGACGTATATCGAACAGTTCCCCCGCATCGTACCGCTTGACCCAAGTCATGACGAGAGGTATATCGCAGGGAATTCGTTAACGTACGTCGAGTATATCGAATTCTCTCTCACACGTACCGTCCCCACGAGGTATATAGTAAGGCAATTCACCTACACTCATGTATATCAAGTGGCTTGTCCACACGTACCGATTGCTCGCAAGAGTAAGACGTATATCATGGAAGTCACACCAAAGGGGGGAACCCTTTCCGATTCACCCGACCAAACTGCATACCCGCATATAGGTGTCAAGCCTAGGATACACATATAAGATTGTCAGTTTCAACCCGAAACTCTGCCAAAATTTTGAGTCGGCCTGTCGCCCGAATTTTTGCGCATTTTTAAAACGGGACCCTGTCCGTGAGTCTGGTCACAAGTCCATCCATAGCTTTGCATATATTACAAACCCAATTTTTCCAGGCTCGGGCCCCGTCCGGCATTTCATTTTGTAGTTAGGAGAATTAATACAAGTGAAAACATAATAATTGTAATAATCATGCTGAGACCGTCTCTCCTTTCTTTATCAAAAAAATCCAAAAAAAAATTCCTCTCTTTATCAAAAAGCCAAAAATATTTTGTCTTCCAATCTCAAAAAGAAAAAAGAAAAAAAATGTGTTCATCCCTTTTTTCTCAAAATAAATCCCATTTTTGTGCCTCCTCAGGTCGATTGCAAACCCTTGGCCTAGATCCTTATTGGCTTCGGTCTTTAGTCGAATCACCTCGAAGCTCTGTCCGTTCCCCTGTTACTTCTTTTGAGTCCTGTATCCATTCTATTTTCATGGAGAACACAAATCAAGGACCCGTTGTGCAGCTGGATCTGACGACCGTCCTAGCTCAGCTCGTGTCCAAGATTGATAACCTCCAAACTGAGGTTCGAGAAATACAATGAAACCAGGTTCCAGTTCCTCAAGAGCTCGAGGCCCTATTTCCTCATGTTATTGGTCCACCCAAGCCTATCTGGGTTCTCGAAGAGTATCAGCACGCTCCACGTGCCCCTCCTGCTAATGGGTCGTCGCCTGCCCAACTTCCGATGCTGAATCTTGCCCAGCATGGGGCTAACTTGCCTATGATCATTGATTCGAAGGAAGAAGAGTTAAAAAAAGTCAAAGAGGACCTCAAGATGCTCACCAAGAAGTTTAACCAAGTCAGAATCTCAGGGAATTACATGGACTACACCCACATGTCTCCTTATCCTAAAGCGAGGTTACCCGAGAAGTTTAAGATGCCAAATATCGAGAAATTCGAAGGAAGTGGACCCCGATTTCCATCTTCACAGTTATCACTGTTCCATGACTCTACTAGGGGATTCTGAAGAAGTGATGGACCAATTTTTTCAGCAAACTTTGAAGGATAGTGCCCTCCGATGATTTTTGTCTCTCGAAGAGTCCAAAATTCGTAGTTGGGAGGATGTGGCTCGAGAATTCATGTCGCAATACAAATATAATGAAGTGCTTGAGGTCACCTGCCGTGATTTAGAGCTGCTCAAATAGAACTCTGGGGAATCAGTCAGTAACTTCATAGCATGATGGAGGGAAAAAGCAGCAACCATGACCAATCGGCCTTCCGAGGAAGAACAAGTCAGCATAGTGAAGAAGAACTTCTTACCCCATGTCTGAGCAACAAAGGGAGGACAATACTATCCCCATTTTCGATCTCTCAGAGAAGAAGGAGTAAAAATTGAGGAATTTCTTGCTAAAACAGATGTCGAACCGAAGAAGGTGTCCGGACAGTTCACCCCCAGGAAATATGATAAGCCTGCCAGCGCCGCAGTCTCAACCATCAATAATATCTCTCAACCAACCACCTCATGGGAACTAGAAAGCCACCATGTCCCAGTCTAAAAGGAATACACCGAGCTCCATGCTCCCCTCTCCAAATTTTATAAATCCTTGTTGAACCAAAACCTTATCAAACCCTTAGATCCCCATCCATTGCCAAATCCACTCCCAAGAAACTTCAAGGCAGATGCCCATTGCGCCTTTCACCAAACAGCTGGCCATACCACTGACCAATGCTTTCACCTCCAAAACATAATCCGAGGTCTAATTGACCGGGGTACCATCGCCCCACCAGGGAATCCTAAGCCAAACACTACTCACAACCCACTCCCAAATCATACCAATTCCATCTTTCTAGAAGAGAACCCAGAATTTGATCCCTCAACTCAAATCACACCCATATACTCTCTTAAACCTCTCCAAATTTGCCCATATTTCCTCCCACACCCTGCTAGCCTCGCTGATCAGGCATTGTCACTCCTTACCAGAGCATGCATCATCATCCGTACCCATTTCAAAAATGGAAGTATGGAATTATCATAAGTCTTAAACCAACTCCTGGAGTTAGGGCGGAAATTTCCCTCATAGATGATCATTGATTGCCAAAGGTTCAGTACATTGTTCTTGGAAGCACGAAAATGGTCCCGAGAGTCAGATAGTTGGGTAGTACCAACCGATTAGGTCAGTCTAGATGATGTTGTCCAGATTATGGCAGAATTATTCAGATAAACCAACAACATTTGCAGTATCACCAAGTTATTCGATGCTTTGAAGCTACAAGGATGCATGATGCCTTCACCCTTACACATCCCCACCGATTGGGAAGACCTATATGAAGAAGCCGTTAAAGTTGTGGAATGTATCGACTTTATGTGGAAAGACAGAATTGTTACCACCGGATGGGGGAAAGAATTCGAATATTCGAATAAAGAGCAAGCTTCAGAGAAAACTGGCCCGATAGCTAACATATGTGGGATGATATCATTCGAAGAACTCCTTAAATAAATAAAAAAGGTGGCAGAACAACCCGAGGTTGATAAGGAAACGATATTCATGTTCTTCCCTTCTTCAGTAAATCACATGACCAGATCAGGGAGGCATTACCAGATCCCAACCTCACTACCAGCCAATGACAAGGGGAAGGGCATTAAAAATCTTCATATGCCAGAAATAACACTCAAGTAGAGCAAGATCCTCGATCAACTAAAGAAAACTCAAGATAACATCACTCTATGGGGGCTTTTTATGTCTTCTCAGCTGCACAGAAACGCTTTGATCAAGTTGCTCACTGGATCCACAGTTCCTCCTTCTATCACATCAAAATAAGTGGTAAATTTGGTCGGATCCTTGACCTCTACCCGAATGCTATCCTTTTTTGAAGAAGAAATCCCCAAGATTGGGCCAAATCACAATCATGCACTCAACATCTCCCTTAAAGTTATGGGAAAGGTTGTACCACTCTCTCTTGTCGATAATGGATTCTCCTTGAATGTCTGCCCACTGAGAACCTTCAAATGTTTAGGACTAAAAGAAAATGACCTCGCTCCAACCTCCGCTACTGTACATGCCTACGATAATACCCGTGGGGAGGTGATGGGATCCATAAATCTTGTAATAGGGGTTGGCCCTATAAACCCTATCGTCGAATTCCAAGTTATTGACATCCCAAATTTTATCAATCCATTGCTCGGACGACCTTGGCTCCACAATATCAAGGGTGTGTCTTCCTCACTCCATCAGAAATTAAAATTCTTCACCGACGTATGAGTCATCACCATTTTGGTGGACGACGATAATGCCGAGGGTGTAAGTATCAGCAGTCAAATCCTTTAGATACAGCACGGGTCAAATGATATGCTCCTATCAGGATTTCGAGTTGAACCACTCCTGCTCCCTAGGGGTGCAATCGGTACGGTATGGTCGGTAAAGACCCCTTACCAATACCAAAACCACATTCTATATGGTAAAATCGTACCGTACCAATTTACTGACCGGTACATCAAAACAAAAACCGAAACCAAATCGACCAGTTTTTTGATTTTTTAGGTATTTTTGAGTTTTTTTGGTTTCAGAAATTTCGGTTTCAATTCGGTTTTTTCCTGGTAAATACCATAATTTCAAATCGGTTTATGCATTCGATAAATCTGGTATATATTTCGATATACCCATTTCTAGCAGTTACAATTTCTATCATTTCTAGCTATTAAAATTTCTAGCATTTCTAGTTGTTTGGAACAAATAGAAACATACACAAACATGTACAATTTTTAGCATTTGTAGCATTTGGAATAATAGATTTAAACAGATACGAGACCAAACTAATCGGTTTGCTTTTGTCGGAGCCGTAGGGGAGTGAGACGAGATGAGGGAGCTGGTGCCTGAGGAGAGTGAGCCAAGATGATGAGCCTCAAAAAATGAGGGAGATGTTACCTCAAAAAATGTTCACCGAAAAGTCAAAATCATCCACACCTCCAACACCAGAAAAACAAACCTTCGTCGAAAAAGCCAACTCACCGAAAAAGCTAACTCGTCGGGAAAAAAATCACCAGAAAACACGAAGGGAACTCAGATCCGAATACAGATGGCGTCGAAAAAATTGTCACCGGAAATCCGATCTCAAAACGAAGTAACCACACCAAACCGAAATCCAAATCTCAAAACAAAAAAATGGTGTTCTCAAATAAAAGTCCCCAAAAAGTTATTTATCAAAATCAACCCAAGGTTGAAGAAGAAGAAAAAATGAGATAGAGAGATCTCAAACAAAAAAGACGGCCACACTTTTTGAAAGAGAAAGAGGTAAAAAAAATGAAATGGAAACCCTAAAAAAGATCTCTACACAAACCATAATATAAAGCCCAAATGAAATAAGGGCAAAACGGAAACATAGCCAACAAAATAAATGGCTCTTTTTATTTTAACAAAATACTGCCTAATTCATTTTTTGTTAAATGTTTGATTAATTAAACAGAATATATGTTTAATTAACATGATTATTTAACACTTAAACCAAATACTCAAATAAATAAATTAAAATTCAAAGAGAATATAAAAACTCACTAATGAGAAATAAAATAAATAGAAGTAGTATGATACCCAAAATAATTTGACACTGCACAACAAGTTTGGTACGGTATTTCGGTACAATAATTTTGGTACGATATCAGTACGGTAAATTCGGTAAATCGGTTTTTTGTATGTAAAAACTAAAACCAACCAAATTTTTTACGGTATTTTCGGTGTCGGTAAAATCGGTTTTCGGTATTTCATAATATGAAATCAAAACCATTTTTTCCGGACCAAAACGGTACAGTATGGTAACAACCCGTACCGGTTGCACCCCTACTGCTCCCAACAAGGGACGACTTCAAAGAAAGGGTTTATCCAGAATATGACCCTTATGGCAACGTCAATGTGATTCAGATGTTCAGAAACATGCACTTCATTCCCGGACTGGGGTTAGGACAAAGACAACAAGGAATACTTGAGCCAATTGAACTGAAGAAGGCTTTCCCTCCTTATGGTTTGGGGTATCAACCGTCAGAATAAGATCTCAGAATGAACTACTAGTCTCGACCAAAGAAAGGACTAGACTGCGTCCAGACTATCCCAGGTGATTCCTTGAATGGACGATTCGTCAAAGAGGGTGAAGACTTCCCCTTTTGTGGCTTTCCAGAACCATGGTATGACCATACATATAAGAAGATGAAGCCTGGAATGGAGATCTTTTTTCAAGACATCTACCTATGGGCTAAAAGTTCCCAACACCATATACAACCGATCATCAAAGATACCGAAGAGACTGAGGCAAGTGACTCTGAAGATTCCTTCAACTTACAGATACTGGGGCTAATACTCTGCATGGTTCACTCAGGCACTACATCATCGGATCCGTCCTAACTGATTAAAGCTGCTGATACACCTCTCCTCAACTGGCATGCTGGGCCAATTCTACCTGCTAAAATCTCCCCTAATCCCAATGTTTACCTATTTTTTCTTCTGTTGTCTATCCTTGCTCAAATGTAATCGAGTCCTCCTTTGACGAGGTTCTTAATGCTGTTTTTCCTATCAATGAAATAAACGAATATTTTGAGTATCTTGTTGTGCCTTACATTAACTGTTTAGATTCTAATCGAACGTTTGATGATGATGATTTTGTAAATGAATAATTCTTAACTAGTCCAAATAAGGTTAATAATAAACAACATAACCTCGTTCAAGTTAATGAAGAAGAGACTGTTATTATTAACCTCAGTTCTAGTAGACAACTGTGTGAGATTCAAATAGGGGCTACCCTTAATGAGCATGAGCGTGCACTACTCGAAGAATTGCTAAAGGAATTCATGGATGTCTTAGCATGGTCCTATAACCATATGCCCGGCATTGATCTGAAATAGCTCAGCATGAGATTCCCACTCTCCCAGATTATAAGTTGGTTAAACAAAAGTTGAGAAAGATCCGCGCCAAATGGTCGCTCAAGGTCAAAGAAGAGGTGGTCAAATAGCTGAATGTAGGCTTCATTAGTGTGATCGAATATCCCACATGGCTAGCCAACATAGTGCCCGTACTTAAATTAGGAGGAAAAGTTCGGATGTGTGTAGACTATCAGGACTTGAACAAAGCCTCTCCAAAAGATGATTATCTATTACCCAATATCGACATGATCGTGGACAACACAGCCAGTCATGCTCTCAAGTCATTCATCGACGGGTTCTCCGAATACAACCAAATCAAAATGCACCCAGACCACCAATAAAAACCGCATTCATCTCCCCATGGGGGACCTTTCGCTACATTGTTATGCCATTTGGTCTCAAAAACGCTGGGGCTACCTACCAGAGGGCTGCTATAACCATCCTGCACGATCTGATTCACAAATAAGTTGAGGTCTATGTGGATGATATGATTATCAAATCCAAGACTAAAGAAGGTCATGTTCTCGATCTCCAAAATTTCTTTGAATGACTGCGACAGTATCAGATGAGACTCAATCAGCAAAAAATGCGTCTTCGACGTTACAAGGGGAAAACTCTTGGGATTCATGGTCAGTGAGAAAGGGATAGAAGCAGATCCTGCCAAACTGAAAGCCATAGTTGAGATGTCTCCTCCCCGGACAGAGAAAGAAGTCCAAGGTTTCCTCGGGAAATTGCAATACATCAGCTAGTTCATCAGCCAACTGACCTCCATTTGTGAACCTATCTTCAAACTCCTCCGAGAGGATTCAACTAAGGTTTGGAACGAGGCCTGCCAATAAGCTTTTACCCGGATCAAATAATATCTGACCCAACCCCCGGTACTCATGCCACCACAGCTTGGTCTCCCCTTGCTCCTATACCTAACCATAACCGACACTGCAGTTAGGGCTTTGCTAGCCTAATACCTTGAAGATTCTTGCAAAGAAAGAGCCATCTATTATGCCAATCGCAAATTGGTCAGATACAAGGTCAACTACACTGCTTTGGAAAGGGCATGTGTCGCACTTGTCTGGGTTACCCAAAAGTTGCGGCACTACATGCTCACCTTCCCCATCAAACTTGTATCCCTAGTGGACCCCATAAAGTACTTGCTTGAGAAACCCTCTTTATCCAGTCAAATGGCTCGATAGTTAATGCTCCTAGCCAAGTTTGATATCATGTACATCACACAGAAAGTCATGAAAGGAAGATCCATCTCTGACTACCTCGTTGATTACCCCATGGATGAGGTCGATGTCCGGATCTCTGAATTCCCATATAAAAACATCCTTTGCACTGCCCGAAATAGTCTCCGATGGCAAATGTTCTTTAACGGTTCTGCCAATAAAAAGGGATATGGCATTGGGATACTTCTGATCGCCCTAGATGACTCCCACACTCCCATCACCATCAAATTGGATTTCTCTTTCACCAATAATATGGCTTAATACGAGCCATGCACGGTAGGACTCAAGGTTGCTCTCGAGAAATATATTCAATGCCTAGACATCTATGGGGATTTTGCCCTCATCATCGGTCAAGTGCTCAGAAAATGGAGAGTTGAGGACAAGAAGCTCCAACCCTTCCATGCCCACTTAGAAGAGATAGCCTCCCAATTCCAAGAGATCACTTTTCATTACCTACCTCGAGAAAGGAATAACCTAGTCGATGCCCTTTCTACCTTGGCATCCATGGTTGACATGCCCAAAGGAATAACAATGACCCCCTTCCTTATTCAAAAGCAAGACAAACCAACCCACTGCTACCACATTGAGCTCGTCACCACAAAAGATCCCTAGCTAGCCAATTATTAGTACTATGATATTTGGCATCTCCTCAAGCATAGTAGGTATCCCGAGGGTTCCAATAAGAAATATCGAGCAACCTTTCGAAGACTAGCTGCGCAGTACATCATCTGGCATAAAGCACTGCTCAAAAGGAACTTTGATGGAACCCATCTACACTGCATCGCAGGGGCTGACATTGAAAGGATAATACAGAAGATCCATAGTGGGGAATACGAACCCCACATGAAAAGTCACATGCTTGCCAAGAAAATCATTCGATAGGGCTACTAATGGACCACCATAACCCAAGATTGCACCGCCTATGTCCGGAGATGCCTTAAATTCTAACAATTCTCTAACCTTCAGCATCTGCCTCCGCACAAATTATACAACATGACTTCTCCCTAGTCGTTCTCCACCTGGGACATCGACATCATAGGGAAGGTTACACCGAAGGCTTCCAACGGGCATGAGTTTATCCTAGTTGCCATTGATTACTTCACCAAATAGGTCGAAGCTGAGTCATACGCAGTGCTGAAAGCCAAGAAAGTGGCCAAATTTATTAAGAAAAATATCATCTGCCGATATGGGGTCCCGCACGAGCTAGTATTAGATAACAGCTTGCATTTTGAGGCAGAGGTTACAGAAGTGGTCAACTAGTATTGGATTTAAAGACAAAAATCTTCTCCCTACCGACCTCAGACCAATGGTGCAGTTGAAGCCGCCAACAAGAACCTTAAAGCCATCATCAGCAAGATGATCAAAAGCTATCGGGATTGGGCCGATCGGATCCCATACGCCATCTAGGGCTACCAAACCTCAATTCGAACCTCTACTGGGGCTAACCCTTACTCTCTAGTCTACAGTATGGAAGAAGTCCTACCCTTGGTGTTGGAAATACCCTCGCTGCGCGTTATGCTTGAAAGCAAGGTCAGAGAAGAAGACTGGTACCAAAGCCGTCTTGACGAGCTGACCCTCCTAGATGAAAGGAGATTAAAATCCCTATACCACATACAAGGGTACCATCACCGAATACCGCGATCATTCCACAAGAGAGTCAAGGATCGCAGTGTCCGAGAAGTGGATCTATCCCTCAAAGAAATCATGGAACCCATCTGGGATCCCAGAGGGAAATTCAATCCCAATTGGAGCGGCCCCTACATTGTTAAGAAGATCTTATCTGGCGGTGCTACCATGCTCACTGATTTAGATGGGAAAGAGATGGCTCATCCAGTCAACCTGGACCATCTCAAGAAGTTCTACCCCTAGTCCAAAATCTCACCGCGCTACGAATCTTCTCATCTCCCTTCTATTCTGAAAAAAAAAATATCTTCATTTCCCTCTACCCAGAACTACGTGGGCCTGATCCTCTGAAAAAACCATTTTCAGACAAAGTAAAACTTCTCAAAAACCCCAGAGGTACATATTCAGCTCATACGCCTTACATGGGCACGGCTCTTTCTTTTTCATAAAATACTATTCTTTTCTTATCTCCGAGAACAACAGTCCATTCTAATGTAATCTTAAACAAAAGGATTATGTATGCCTTAGCAATCGGTATAGATAGCTCAAAAATACAAAAGTCATCAAAAGGCACAATTGGATGATCAAAAACTTGTTTATTTCATTAATAAGAAATTTCGGT
Source organism: Sambucus nigra (assembly GCA_949130495.1). Classification (NCBI taxonomy): domain Eukaryota; kingdom Viridiplantae; phylum Streptophyta; class Magnoliopsida; order Dipsacales; family Adoxaceae; genus Sambucus; species Sambucus nigra. The sequence goes on from OX422222.1 coordinate 339,099,339, forward strand.
ACAGATTACATAAGAAAAGGAATGGATAACTCCTTTCCCACTACCTTCCTAAAAAATCCAAAATAAAATCCCTATATTTATTTCCCATTATTAACTCCCCAAGAGTCCTATCCGCAGCTACTAGAGGAGCCCGCTCCGCCATCATCATATACATCCTGGGGTCCCAAAACTTCCCCTAACTGAACAGAGTGTCGCAAATGCTCCATAGACCGATAAGCTCGAACCATCTTCGAAAAAACTACCACACCTCCCTCCATGGTAATAAACAAAACAAACCACATGTCCAGTCTCCACCACCAACATCTTGCAGACTACTCTCCTCCACAACCACTTCATATAATCCCTGGGGATATGCCAAACTCTCTCAACAGACTGAGAATGATGGGTCTACGGATGTTGATTCTCCCACATAGAGCCAAGCCTCATGCACAGATGCTCAGTCAAATCTTCTACTGGAAAGAAGTCTAGTGTCCGAGGTGGCACGACCTGTTCCCAGCCAAAATGATGCAGAAGCTGCCAAGTAAAATAGAAAGAGGTCTGTTTGAGACCAATGAGCCAGACATATGGGTATTCTCCCATATCCAGAATAGGCAGCAACTGTCCCCACCAAGGCACTGACCAATACAAATTTAGAGCCTCGTGCTCCACAAACCAGTTCTCCCAGCTCTCAATATCCAAGCCAACACTGATGAAGCAGCGCAAAAAAAAGTTGGGTACAACCAATAAAGGATAATCTTGAGGAGTCACCAAGCGAAGTCTCTCAGACAACCACATGAACAGCATCATGGGGTTACCCCTCAGGAAGTCAGAACGACCTTCTCGCCAGGCATCCAGTCCATTCAAAGTCTCCGCCAGTATCACTGCCATAGGATTGCAACGGTATTACACCCAAGAAGTAATGGGTGCAAGTTATGGGTCCACCAACAGTTCCCCAGTCACCAGCAGCAATTTTGATACTAAGCCCGGAACAATGTCTCCGGCATATCCAGCATAGCCAGCTTCCTGCAAATGCACAGACTGCAACATCGCCAAAAGAGAGATCATTCCTCCGGTAACCAATGGTCGGGCCGCCAAAGGAAAAATGCGAAGAAGCCCAGCCAGAAAATCCCTACGAGAACGGGAAAATTTGGTTAAAGCCGCGGCAACACTAGGATTTATCCCCAGCATGGAAGAAAATTCCTCATAGGTAGGACAAAATTCATCCAACCCAAAGCGGAATACATGGTCTTTGGGGTACCAAAATTATACCGCCGCCATTAACATGTTCCACTCAATGGGCCGGTTGCGCCACAAAAAGACTCGACGCATGTTGAAAGCATCGTAGTCGACATTATAAGAGCACATCGCTTCCAAGGCTTCGAGGTAGTTAGAAAATTCAATGCTACCCTGGATAGCCATCTTACAAAACTAAGAAACAGTAAACAAGTGAAGGTGTGACAAAAACACTCCACCCTTACCCCTTTTTATACTTGAAAACCCTCACAAAAGACATAACCCCTGCAGAAATCGGAGAGAATCCTATCCCAAAAGTATAAGAGGTTAAAGAGGGCACTAATCAAAGCTTTGAATTGATGGGACTGGACTTGACTGCTAATAGGCAGGACAAGGGTCTTGCCGATCGGCAACCCCCTATTTTTGGAAATTTTCCTTTTTTCCTCTTTTGTCAAAATCATAAGCTCAATAAAAAAATAAATTGGTATTCTCAAATAGAATTCCAAAAATCCTCTTCCACCCCTATATAGTTTCTCATTTTTAAAACCTTCCTCCTAAAAATATCTTTTTTTACAGTCTCAGCAGGAAAGTAAAAGCGCATGTGCATGCATTAACCATTAACAGAAGATAATAAAAACTCCATTTGCATTGCATATATATATTCTTCTGTGTTACATCAAATTTTGCAGGAAATAAAGAAAAACAAAAACAATGGGACTCAACCCGAACCCACATTCTCTCTCTCTCACACCTACCTTCCACCCCTCTCTCTAAGAGCTTCCACCCCTGCGATGCGCTCTCTTTCCCTTATGGCGAGACGAAGCACCACCGCTACCAGAGCCAGAGTCCTCCCCTGATGAAGAAGATGGCACCAAGAAAGAAGGAACTGGGACCGCATCCCGAATGTGGGCAGTCGTCGAAGATATCCAGTCTCCGATGTCCCTCAGCCAAGTGGTCGACACCCGGACTTGCTGCAAGAAAAAGGAAAAATCAGTATCAAAGTAGAAAAGGATCCAAATGTAACAACCCGAGGTTTTGGAGTCGACAATTTATTTATTTTGGGAGAAATAAATAATATTTTATTGGAGAAATAATTAAATTAGCAATTAAGGTCAAAATTTAGAGTCGTTAGAAAGAGTGTCGAATGTCGGTTCTGAGGGTACCATCGTTTCCGGAAGGGTCGATAAGTCGAAATGACTGTACTTGGGGTCTATTTAGGTTCCGAAATAATTTAGGACCGTTTGACTCGAATTAAAGTTACCGGGTCATTTAAAGTGTGTATTATCATTTAAAAATGTGTACATTGGGAGACAAGGCTTAAAAAGCCTACGAGAGGTATTTCTCCCAAGAAAGAAAGAGGAAACCCCTAGAAAGAAAGAGAGAAGAAGAAAGAAGAAGAAAAGGAAGGAGAAAGGAAAGAAAAAAAGAGGATTTTCGGGCCAATACGCGATTGCAAGGCGGATTCACACCCTACGAAACCCAAGGCAAGTGATTAATCTTGCTAAATAATTATTGTGTACCAATTATTGCATGATTTGTGGATTGATATTTTGGGTTTTAGGTTTAGTTTAACAAAACCTAACTTTTGGGTATAATCTTAGATTTAATATGTAGATCTTTGATTTAATGATAAAAATCAGTTTATAAGTATTCTAGAATGAATATAAATGTTATGAATATGTTTGGGTTGAAGATTTGTGGTTGAATGGAATTTTATTGGAGTTTTTGAGAAGTTGGAAATGTATAAAAATGGTGTTGGTCGTAATACCTGTTAGAGCCGGTCGACCGCGTACAGAGGACCGGTCGACCGCGCCTCCAGAATTGGGCATATTGTCTTCGAGAATAGGCAAAATTAAGAAACGCGGTCGACCGCGGTTTGGGCACCGGTCGACCGGTCCCCTGTTTTGAGTTCAAGTATGAGAATTTAAGTTATCCCCTTCTTCTTTGGGTTTGTATAAATGGACTTCCATAATCATAGTATCATAAAGGATTAAGTGATTATATAAGGGGATTATAGACCTTAGAGTCAAAAGACGATATATGAGGCTAATTGAAAATTGAAAGACTAAATGTAAATGTCGGAGAGTTTTAGTGATTGATGTTGAGAAATGAGAATCTAAAAGAGTATATCAATTTGGGGAAAAATCCTCTAAGTATTGAGGTTAGTATTTGAGGAATATAGAATACCAATTGGAGATTTTGGGATTTTTCTAAGTGGGGAAGCCCACTTTTATTTGGGATTTTATTTGGTGATAATAAATAAATTTCACAATCTGAGAATGAGAATAACTTAGAGATGCCGGATCTTAGGATCCAATCCCAAATGGGATAACTTTAAAAAGGTTCATAAAATAAATTGAACCCTATTATGAATGGAAAATGATAAATGCTATTTGATGGGCATATGGATATAGAAATATCCTTATTGATGATTGATTTGGGAGATATCTCACACAATGAGAAATGTTAATTGAGGTGCAATAAGATATAGAATATCCTTAACTTAAAAAGAATTGAAAGACAATTCATACTAGAAGCGACATGAGAGCTTCAAGCGAGAATTAGTATAGTATATACTAAGTGGGGTAAATGTGTGAGTATTGACAGTTAGTGTATCAAGAGAGGGATATACTAAATAATGATGTTAATCAAATTACGCCTAAGAGAGTATAATGATAATATATATGTTATTGCAGGTATACCTTATAAAATGGTATATCTTTATTATGTGGGATGTATGTATACCTTATATGATGGTGTATATACATGTTAAGCATACCCCCTCCTTGCTATCATTGGGAAGTTTCGTGCGTAGAGGGTGAGCATTCTGACTAGAAAAGCAGGATGTGGATATTCCCCAGGTCATAGTCGTCCTTTGTGGTCAGCAAATGACATTTATATATACATTTATTTATTTTGGGGGTAAGAGGTCGTGGGTATGTGTCGCTCTCACTTTCCGGTTAGGAACTATGACCGCTTCCCGGGACGTTGTGTGCGTGAGTAGATCACGAGGTGGGTGTCGTTGAACCCCATCAGGTGGCCCCAGTTTGCTACGTATATGGGCTGCTGGAAGATGATAGCATGTGAGCCTGCGTCCTTCGAGTTATAGCTCGGTTGGATGGTTATTCTTGCTTTTGTTTGTATTTGGGTGTCAAGGGCATAATGGACCTCAACGACCTACATTGCCAGGATTAGTGTATCGGAGGGATTCCTCGTTTGGATTTCGCTTCGGCGAGACGTCCCACGCACGAACCGCGGTGTAATGTTGGAACTTGGGGATAAGTTTAGTCCTTAATGCTCATAATTATATATATATATATATATATATATATCACCTATCCCGACAATCGACAGTGCCTGGAGTAGTGTAACGGGGGGGTTCCTTGTTTGGATTTCTCTTCGGCGAGACGTCCCACGCATGAAATGTCGTGTACTGTTGAGAATTGAGAATATTAATTAATTAAAATTGGATAATAATCATTTGGGTTACATTCATCTTGTATTGAGGTCATAATGAGCCCCGAGGATCGATACGGTCAGGAGTAGTGTAACGGGGGGGTTCCTTGTTTGGATTTCGCTTCGGCGAGACGTCCCACGCACGAAACGCAGTACCGTGTTGAGAATTGGGAGGAGTTTAGTCCTTAACTATTGATGCTAATAACTCATCTATAATAATTATATATATGGTTTCATTCCTTATATGGGCATCACTAGAATATAAATTCTAGTAAATGATATTGTTGATATATTGTGATGATGTGGACATGATTGGATCATGTAACTTTATATGTTTAACAAATGAACATTATAAAGATAACTATAACTATTACATTAAAGTTAATGTATATAACTTATAAATTATGGGAACGAATGTATTGGGAAATAGGTTAGATGATTTTGCTTAAATACTTCTTTTGGGTTTAAGTTAGGATCCTCTTACCTATTTAGAATCGGTCATCCTTTTGGAGATCACGTGCATACGTTTAGTGCGCGCTTTAGATGAGAGATGAGTTGAATTATTACGGAGAGTTCGATTCCAACTAAATCATGTAATAATGCATTTATAATTATTATGCATTTTAATACACTTGCTATAAAATGTTTTCCAAACTCGGGCTCTGACCCGTTTATATTTTCCTCCTCCTTGTGTATATTGTATTACTTCAGGTGTTCCTCCGCAAGGATGCCTTTGATGTTATCCATCCAGGGTATTTGTGGAGCTGTGGCAGTAGCGGACTGTTGCGGCACTTTGCTTTAGTCGATTCCTATCTTTGTACATCTAGATTAGGATTCAGATTGTATATTGAGTTAGTATTCAAGTGTTGTAGATTAACACTTTCATATTTCATTTTCACTGATTATTGTATTGTCTGTTACCCGACAGCATATTCGGGTATTTCATTGTTGAGATTTTGTTGTACAATGTATTGTACTCTTTCATATTATTCGAGCATGCACTTTTCACACATCATAGTTAGATGTATATTGTTGGTTTTGTGCAATATTGGTTTTGTTGTTGTGGTTATTATAAAAGTTTTAATTTTTTGGCAATTCGCACTTAATGATTCCGGGTAGTTAGCCTTATATTATTGTGCTTAGTAGTTGATGTTGAGACTGTGCCATCTGAGATACCTGATTTATTATAGTATAGGGCTGGCCACCCATTATTATTTGGAGCGGGTTGTCACACCAAAAAGAGGAAGAAGGTATACCGCAGGACGAAGAACCTCCTCTGTCAAACCCAACTCCTTCGGATCCATCACGTGAGTACGGTGCAACATGGGGACCATCCCTCCATAATCCCACTGAATGTTGTAGGAAGGGTTATGCAATCGCATAAAGGGAACCTCTGAAGTTGCCACCATCGCAGACGCCAACGGACCACAGCCGCTAGGGGAAGACCCCACCGCCCGACTCAAACCTACAGGAGGGAAAAGTAAGGCATCATATATGTTGGGCACCATCAACCAGCTCGTCACAAAATCCATATAGTCATACGGCGCAGCCGTATCAGTATACAACAAGTAGGACTCGCCGATCATCGCTGCGATCCTTGCATACTTCGGCAATAGTCGTTTTCACCTCATAGACATGGGAGGTTGTGCTGGTGGCACCACCACCTCCTCCTCAGCAATCTTCTGAACCACCCGCTCCCCGAGATACCAAGAATGTCCGAACTCGTGCGCCAGCAAATGCCTCATCTGTGCATTTACCCCGGTCGCCCCCGTATCCTGAATGGCTATCCCCCAAGGGTAAAAAGTCACCTGAAAACCCCCAGTAAGCATAAGTCAATACAGAATCAGAATGTACAAAAATCAAGGCTAAAAGGAAAGAGTCTTACCCTACCATTGGTCAGGCCATTCAAGACCTGACGCAACGCCTCTAGAGAAAGAGATCCCTTCGACTGCTGATTAGCCTTGCGCAATCGGTATAATCGGCAGAAGTCCCCAACAGTCTCGTCCTAAAAATTGATCAGTGGGGTATTGCACCCAATCACCTCATAGAACCAAGTCTGCCAAAGATAAAAATTCACAATCAAAAAGAGACGCATAAGGAAAATGAGAATGCATGAAAAGAAAATGGGCAAATTAAAGAATAGCTCAAGGAGATACGTGGTTCCAGTTAAGTTTGACGGCAGCACCGACTGAATGCATCCAAAGAAAAATAGAGGGTCGCCAAAGTCAGGCTCCCCTAATCATAGAGAGGGATGTTCGAAAACATCCTCAAATACGACAAGAACCACAAATGGACGACGTCACCGCTCGATGCCACCATTTGGGATATTTTCACTTAGACCATTTGGGATATTTTTACGATTTATTTTCTAAGTGTTGGAGCGGACTTTTTTGTCAAAATTTGAGAATGAGTATTTTTTTAAAAGTGTTGAAGCGGACATTAAAATAATAATTTTTTGACGCAACAGTCGTTCGAGCGACAGAGCAATGTCGTTCGTGCGAGATAGTCATGTCGCGCGATCTCGTTCGAATGACATATGTCCTTCGTTCGAGCGATATGCTGATCTCGTTTGAACGAGCACTATTTTCGAGCTGGCGCGATTTTCTATAAAATCTCATTCTGTGGTCTCGTTTTGTTTAAGAAGTCCCAGCATTTTACAGAACAGAAAAACTGCGAAAGCAGAATTCTTTAGGCTTCTTCCTTTAGCGTTTTAATCCCCTTTTGGTTTTCAATTCACAAAACTCCCATATGCTTTAGTGAATTGTTTTGGTTTTCAAGAACACTTTGCTTTTGTTCATCTTTCGTGGAGTACGTCTCTACACCGTATGGCTACGTGTCATTGAGGATCCAGCTGCGTGAAGATTCTTTGCTGAAGATTGGGTTGCGAGTCCTTGGAGGATGCTGCGTGTATTCTCTTATTGAGTTCAAGACTGCGAGTCTTTGTGGGTTGGCTGCGCGTTGATCTATTACAGATTTCTGTATGTAATTGTAAGTTGCGATTTATGAATTCATAGTGAAATAAAGATTTTACCCGAAAGGTTTTTTTCCTGAAATCTGTGTCTCAATATATTTATTGTGTCACATGATTTATATTTATTTATGGGTTGACACACGCACTTTAGATGCTTGTTTAGGGGCTGAATTAAATAAGGTTTTATTTGAAACTTGCGAGTTAGTTTTAATCGGTATCACACGCTTTTCAACACTGTTCCCTTTTCCTAGAGCATTATGTAACACCCCGCCTAATAAAATATCGGGCGATCAATCCTGTACCAAATTAAAATAGGAGTCTCGTATGGATCATTCTTAGCATCACTATCGAAAACCAAATTAATTACTAATAACCTATTAGGCTGGCGTCAAAATTTTATTTAACTAATCTTTTTAAACAAACCATTTAAATAACACATTCACACAGTCAATATACAAAACTGAAAATGAAATAAAATAGCGGAACACTCGGTTTAACATAGTACACCAAATCGAAAGGGCATAAATTAAAATGCGGTAAAAGAATAAATGAATACAATTGGGCTATCGACCCGAATGGTTCTACAGTATCTCCTATCTAGATTACAAGAATAGAAGCGTCTAAAGTAAACCTGCATGCATCCACAACTGCTGCAGCGCACGTCTGACTCGAAGGAATCATCATCCAGGCGTACCTCTGTTTGGACACCTATATATATACATATATAGCAAAAGAGGGGAAAAATAGATAAACGGGTTAGAGACCGAGTTGTGAAAATATTTTGCAAGTGCATAAATGCTATATTTTTAAAATATGCTTTACCTCATATTTAAATTGGCATCGCACTCCCATGTGATACCCCTCACCCCTCTTCTAATAGTGCACAGCTATCGCGTTCCTATTAAATAACCTAGTCAAGTTACCCTGCCTAACTAATCCATTTAGATACCCCTCACCCCTTCTCTGAAAATTCTAATTAACCCGACTACTAAGGGCTAAACTTCTCCCCATTCCCAACGCTGCGCTACATTCGTGTGTGGGCTGTCTCGCGAAGAGAAATCCAAATAAGAAACCCCCCGATACACTACTACTTGACAATATTTATCGTCGAGATCCATTAGGCCCTCAACACCCAACACATATATAAAACTCATATATAAATAAATAGGTCCCTTTATAACCTCTGATTCATATTCATATAAATTCGGATATACATATCTACCGAAAAGGGGATAATACTTCATCATTATTTTCACCTTATATATATAATATCTCAGCTTCGAATACAAGCAATATACTATGCTCAACGAATATAATTATACTTATTACAATCACAAGCAATATAACCATCCCTTCGAGCTATAACTCGAGGATGCAGTCTCGTGGTGCCTATCCAAATCTGGGTTTACTCACTATACCATGGTACTAAGCCAGGCTCACTTGTGGTCATGGTAAAAATACACAACGGTGGAGGTGGTCATATTCCCTCTACAAGTGGAGTACACACACATCGCACCCGAACGCGGGACGAGATGACCTGGGGATATACTCTCCATGCTCCTCAAGCCAGTGGATTCACCCACATCGCACAACCTCCCCAGATCGCACTAGAGAAAAAAATATAATCTGGTCGTTCCAACCCTACGCCAAAGGAAAGCCCGTGGAACCAGCCTCTAAGATACAAATACAACAATCACACACAGATATATATGTATTCGTATTATGTTATATATGTTGTAATCCCGTCGTAAATATATCCTATAATACTTCTCAATTGTATATATATGGCTATAATTGCCAATCTCAATAACCCCGAATGTTCCCATTCGTAATAATATTTAAGTGTTCATACACCTAAAATAGTGAACTCATAAGTATTCTGTCACTCAATGTATGACTCGCATCTTAATCACGTTAAAGGATTTACAAATATATAATCCCCAATATACTAATTCCTAATAATCACATCCTAGGATATACTCGGGTGTATTCATCTCATATACATTCGAATCACATAAATATCTATGCCCGCTGGCAGAAGAACTCTCTCTCTCAAATGTTGCTCGACCCGAACACTCACTAAGTCCTTCCCTCGAATTTCACACTGAATCAACCCGAGATTCCCCCTTTCATCTCAAAGTTTACATACCCTCCAAACCATCACATAAAACTCCTAATATCATAACTAGAGTACCCATATTCATCTCCAACTTCAATTTAACTCCCCCTAACTCAAAGAGGGAAAAATTGCCAAATTCTGCATAAACCGAATCGATCCCCCCCCCCCCCCAACTCATATGAGTGACTAACTAGGTTAAAGCATCAATCCAAAGGCAAAGTTGCCTTAAATTCCACTCTTAATGACGAGAGCAAGGTCGAGTCGATGGTTTCAGGAGAAGAATCTCCGCATGAATGTAACTTCACCGCATTCATGGTTAGTTATGTGAGTACGTTTAGTGTACCTCACGATGTTGAGGAATCTACTTTACAAAGACACTTTGACAATGAAAACAATGTGAGTGAGGATGAGGATGTAGTAAGTGACAGGGAGGTGACCTGCAGTGTGAGTACGCTGAGTCCTTTAAAATGAAAAATACAAACAAAGGGTTAGCAACTAGGATCATTGCACTAGAGAAGGATTTAGGAGAGCCGAGAGAGAGAGAGAGAGAGAGAGAGAGAGAGAGAGAGAGAGAAATATTTCTTGTGAGAAAGAGATAGGGGACTTGACCAAATAAGTGGCCAGTCTAACGAGTGACCTCTTTGCATTCGTGGAGACTCAAAAGAAACTTGAAGCCCTTGTAGCCCAACTTGGAAAAGATCTTGAAAGAGCTAGGGAGGTCAAGGTAAAGATTGAGAACACATCTATGAAGATGGGAATGATGTTCCTTAGCCCTGATTTAGGGTTTGGTGAGAGGCAAGGTACGAGTGAGCTCTTTGCATTCGTGGAGATTCAAAAGAAACTTGAAGCCCTTGTATCCCAACTTGGAAAATATCTTGAAAGACCTAGGGAGGTCAAGGTAAAGATTAAGGACACATCTAGGAAGATGGGAATGATGTTCCTTAGCCCTGATTTAGGGATTGGTGAGAGGCAAGGAATAGGTTTCGATGATGCTTCTACGTCACATGTTGCACCGAAACCGGCTCCTAAATTCATTGTGAATCCTTATGGCCCTCAACTAAAATCCCAAAGAAAATTTTTTCCAATAAAAGAAAACCAAGGTCGCCCTAAGACTATTTAGTTCTGCACTTATTGCAAGAGAAAAGGCCACCTTAGGTAGTTTTTCTACAGTTTGGGTCGGACTCGACGTACACATACTCTGTCACACCACTTTAGCGATTTTGTTAACCTTAGAAAGAATATTGAGTATCTAGTCCTGCTCGTAGTTTGATGGAAGTGTTCCAACGGATGTCTTTTCCATCAGTGGATACTTCCAACGTCCCAACTAGACCCAATAATGCAAGGGTAAATAAAAGGTCACCACTACTTGGGTGCCTAAACATGAAGATAAAGCCCTTGTTGTTCATGTTTCTATTAAGGCTCATAATACCTCCTAATGGTATTTTGACAATGGTTGCACCAGGCATATGACTGGTGACGTCTCATTTATTACCAGCCTTGAGGATCGCAAGCATAATAAAGTCACCTTTGGAGATGGGAGTAAATATAGCAATATAGGACGAGCTACAATGGAGATACCCAGATTTCCTAAGCTATATAATGTTTTGTATGTCAAAGGTTTGAAAGTAAACATTATCACCATTTTCCAGCTATGAAACGCAGACTTTATTGTAACGTCTATGATCAAGCCTAAAAAAATTTACCTTAAGAGGTGAGGACAAAAGATAATTGTGATAGGATTGTGCCCAAGTCCTTATATGTGTGAAGTAGCTCCGTGATCTCTTCGATGGATCTATGGCATCAACGTCTAGTTCATGTTAATTTTAGAGATTTAGAGCATTTAGTGAAGAAAGACCTAGTATGTGGCTTTCAGTCGCTTGGAAATCCAATTTTCACAGTTTGTGGTCCTTGTCAGTAAGGAAAACAAGTCCATAGTCCCTATAGGAAGTTGAATTCCATTTCCACTTCACGTTTGCTTGAGTTCGTGTGGATCTTATGGGTCCTAATCGCATTGAGAGTTTGGGAGGTAAGAGGTATATCCTCATTATGGTAGATGATTTCTCTTGTTATTCGATATTTAGTTTCCTACGAGAGAAATTCGATATTGTAGATTTTTTTACGACCAAATGTCATGTCCTACAAAATTAACACAGTTTCAATATCAATAGAATGCATAGTGATAACGGCATAGAATTTAAAGAAGTAAAGGTGGATCATTACTGTGATAGCCTCGAAATAAAACATAAATTTTTTATCGTGAAAATTCCTCAACAAAATTGGATTATTGAGAGGAAGAACTAGACGATTCAAGAGACGGATAAATCTATGCTTCTCGATCATAGAGTTTTTAGGAGGTTTTAGGCAGAGGTGGAGTCTAGCGTATTCCATACGGTGAATAGGGTATATCTTCATCCACTCACACTTCAGACGCCATAAGAATTGTGGATAAGGAAGAAGCACAACCTTTGATATTTCCATGTCATTGGGAGTAAATGTTATATCCTAAAGGATAGAGAGGAATTAGGAAAGTTTGAATCCCAAAGTGATAAGGGAATTTTATTAGGATATTCATCGACAAGCAGAGATTATCGGGGTTTTAACCCGAACAGCTCTAAGGTTATGGAATTAATAAACGTCACTATAAAAGATGAAGAGCCACCGACGTTTGTGAACCTAACCATTTGTGTGAGGATGATGTACCCCGTAATGATGATCCCATTATTTCTCACACACCTACGGTGTACCCTACTCCTTCTTAGGGAACACAGCTCTTGGGTTCGCAAGAGTTATGCCCCTTTCACCATTTTAGGAGATCCTACTTTAGGTGTCAAGACTCGCACTTAGCTAGAAAACTTTGTTAGTTTTCTATGCTACATGACCAAAGTCGAGCCCAAGAATATCAAATAAGCACTCAATGATGAACAATGGATATTAGTTATGCAGGAAGAATTGTTTTAGTTTAGAAAGAATAAGGTCTGGGATCTTGCCCCTGACCAAGTGAGAAAAATGTGATTGGTACTAAGTGGATCTTCAAGAATAAGATGGATGAGAATGGTACCATTATACGTAATAAGTCGAGGTTGGTCACTCAGGGCTACACACAGGTTGAGGGTGTAGACTTTGAGGAGACATTTACTCCTGTTACGAGGCTCGAGTCGATCCGCTTACTACTCACCATGGCGTGTCATCTGCGCTTCAAGTTATATCAGATGGATATCAAGAGTGCCTTTATGAATGGCATTCTACAGGAGGAGGTTTCTATGGAACAACCGAAAGGTTTGAAGACCCTAAGCACCCTGGACACGTCTATTATCTAAGGAAATACCTATATGGTTTAAAGCAAGCACCTCGTGCTTGGTACGAGAGGCTTACTTCCTATATCTTAGCCCGTGGCTTCAAAAGAGGGGGTATAAATAAGACGTTGTTTATTAGGAGAGGAAAAGGTACTATTTGGATTTCACAAGTCTTTGTGGACGATATAGTCTTTGGATCAATGTTCTCCCGCCATGCTCACGACTTTAAGGAGGAGATGAAGAGTAAGTTCAAGATGAGCATGGTTGGTGAGCTTTGGATCAATGTGCTCCCGCTATGCTCACAACTTTAAGGAGGATATGAAGAGTAAGTTGAAGATTAGCATGGTTAGTGAGCTTACATTCTTTCTTGGTCTCTGGGTTCATCAGCTAGAGGATGGGATGTTCATCTCCCAATCCAAGTATGCAAGAGACCTCATGAAGAAGTTTGGGTTAGACTCCTCTAAGAACTCACACACCCCTATGAGTACCTCGACTAATCTTAGTAAGGACACTTCAGGCAAGGACGTAGATCAAACCTTGTATCGGAGTATGATAGGTAGCCTTCTCTACTTGACAGCCAATCGTCCCGACATGGAATTTAGTGTTAGAGTCTGTGCGCGATATCAGGCATCCCCGAAAGAGTCACACTTATAAGCTCTTAAATGTATTATTAAGAATGTGAGTGAGACTCTCTTATACGGCATTTGGTATTCCTTTGATGCCAACGACCATTTATCCACCTATTCGGATGTCTATTAGGTCGGCGATGCATATGGATGTAGTACCACTTCGGGTGTGTGTTTTTATTTTAGTACTTCTCTTATCTCTTGGTTGATAAAGAAGCAGAACTCCATCTCTTTATCCGCAGGGGAGGATGTGTACATTACCGCCAAGAGTTGTTGCATGCAACTCTTATGAATAAAGCAAATGCTGGAGGATTATGGGATATCACAGGGTACCATGATTATTTCCTATGATAAAATGAACGCGATTCATTTATCCCGCAATCCAGTCCAGCATTCGTGCACGAAACACATTGGGATACACAAGCATTTTATCAAAGACCTAGTAGAGGAGAAGGTCGTATTCTTGAACTTTGTGACCACCGATCGCCAGTTAGTCAACATCTTCATGAAACCTTTAGACGCCCCTAGATTCGAGAGTCTTAGGAAGTCTTTAGGTATCTACACACTTGACTGAGGGTTGGTTACTTTGTTTAGTAGAGGATGATTTATCATGCTCATATTCTTGATTCCTATTGCTAGATTGTATTATTTGTCCTATTCTTGTATTATTTTTTCTTTTTCATATTTTTTTTAAAATCCAAAAAGATTTTCGTTGTTTTTAGAAAATTGGAGAAAATAAATAAAAGATTTTTTATTTTTAAGAAAAGAGAAAAATACAAAAATATTTTTGGTTTTTAAGAAAAATGAAAAAGACAAAAAGATTTCCTTTTTATAAAAATTTTGAAAACACAAAAAGATTTTTGTAGTTTGTTTACACCTTTTATGGATGGACATTTAGGATGGCCAAGTCACAACATCATTCCATTATTCGTGTGACTTTTTGTTAGTGTTTGAGACACAACTTCATTTCATCTATATGCTTGGAGTCATTAAGATGTGGTTAGTGATTGATTTCTACATATTTGACTCATGATTTCCTTTAATTCACACATGAAGGGATTTATTTTATTATTGTACTTATCTATCACATGTTGGTCAAAGTGTTTACATCTCAATGTTATCTTTAAAATGAACCAAATGCAATAAAACAAGTAATGAAAGGAGTTCATGTAATAACCGTTACCCGTGAGAGTTTGTTTAAATTTTAAAAAAAATGTGAGTGAACACGAGAAAGGGATGCGAGAGGCAAATGAACTCGTTGTGAAATTCACCGTTTGAAAAGAGCCCTAGAAAAAATGAAGGCATTCAAAACATCACATTTTGCCAAAAACGGGCCAATAGGAAATCTCTTCAAGAGATATTAGCACCTCAATAGAAAAATAAAAAGAATTATCATTTATGAGGGAGTTTGGTTGGAAATCAACGCGTTTGCATGTCCTGACAAAGCCTTGAAAAAACATTATATAGTTTTACACGTTATTGGTGTGAAAATCATTTTAGACTTTGATGTGTCGATTAGATTGAGTCAATTTCATATAAATTCATCTTTTTACACCTCCGACGATTTTGAGTTCATTTTTAGGGTTATCCAAAATTCATCGTGCACATATGTTATGAATATTCGAGTTGATTTTCCTCTTGAATTGGTTCACACCCCTACATTTATGCTTTCATCGGCTTGGTTATCTTAGTGTTGATTCATGATGTGATTATTTGATGTATATTTGTGCGAAAAAAATTTAAAAATTCAAAAAGCGAAGTTTAATATTTTGTGACACACTCCGTATTTATTTCTTATGTTTTCCTTTTCTGTCTATTTGGGACATCATAAAAAGGGGAAGAATGAATTATGGGGGAGTGGAAAAGTGTGATAATTTTATAATGTCCCAAATGGACATGGAAAGAAAACATAAGCAATAAATACGGAGTGTGTCACAAAAATATTAAACTTCTGGGAGAATGAATTATGGAGGGTGGAAAAGTGTGATGATTTGATGATTTGTTGTGCTTATTTATGTTTATTATTTTTATTATCATTTATTTCAAACTTTGGCGCGTCACGGATATTTATTTATTGTCTCATATGTGTAGGTACATTTGAAGATCATATTCATGGAACACTCGATGAAGACACAGAAATTTGGAGAATTGAAGTTTTTAAAGATTTTAAAGATTTTAAGATTTCATGGCATGTATTTTGATATTTCCATTTGAGGGTTTGGGGGATATTATATTGTATTTCTAAGGGATTTCTTTTGGGTTTGCATAATTCAAATATTTTTATGTATGTATCGGCATAGCTATAAGGGGAGATTTGTAAGGATAATATTTATGTCATTGTTCGCTAGAATCTAGGTATTGTCTGCATTGTCCTAGATCACATAAGATATGGAATATCTCGTTACATTGGCACGTCTACACGGTCATTCATGATGTCCTCTATCCGAATCATTGACAACATGCTCATCATCATGCACTCATCATCTTCAATGTGCGTCATGTTCAACTTCAACCATTCTCCATAACTCCACTACTTTATGGTATAATTCTATTTCGAGTTCTTAGTTTTTTTCAATTATATCTGGGAGAATTTTTATTCGTTTACTTGATTTTATTTTAATCAAAACGGGGCTAGATTTTTAAACAAAAATTATTTTCGCTTATAGTTGTTCAAACGACTAAGCATTGTCATTCAAATGACATTGCCATGTCGTCTGATAGGGTCGTTTGAAGCCTATTTTCTCACATGGATTAGATGAATCGTATTGTTTTGGTTTTTAGTAAGTCGTTTGACAGGCCGCTTGAAGGGGATTCTAACGAGATCTTGATCTCGTTCGAACGACCTCCAGGTGTCGTTGGAAAGACTTAGCGCTACCTCAATTTTCATGTTTGACTATTTAAACCTGCTTCCTGTAGGTTTTTCGTAACAATTTTTAACTGTGCCTCCTGCATACCTACTGCACCTTAAGTCTTCCTTTTTGAAGGCCTAAAACACTTTAGATTCACACAAACCTCCCATATTATATTTTTGAATCATTGAGAAACCCTCATAGACATATATTCCTATCATGAGTGATACTTTGGAGAAGTTGTCTCCATTACTATTCTTGGAATTCTCGTGGGAACTCTTGCTAAAGAAGATGAACCGAAGCCTGTGGGGATATTATTCCATCGTTGTCTGTATTTCTCTATTGTTGTAAGTTATGATTTGCATATATAGTGAAATAAGAATTGTTTTGCCATGCGGGAATTTTTCGTGAATTTGGCCTTCTTGAATATTTAGTTGCATGCTATATTGATTTACTGCTTTCAATCACTTAGTTGCATGAAATAGGGTTTAAAGCTAGTAAAAAGTTAACATTTAATTAATTAAGTTTGACCATTGAATCGTACTGCACTCTCAAATTGGTATCAGAGCCATTGACATAACTCTGTCGTGTAATTATTTTTTCGCAAAAAATTTCTGCATATCAATTTTCTGAAAAAATTGATTTTTAAAAAATTTAATTTCAAATGGATAACTTATATAATAGAATGCCAACTTTTGATGGATCCAATTATGCCTATTAGAAGGCTAGAATGAGATCCACTTTGAAGGCTATTGATTAATGTGTTTGGATTACATGTGAAAGAGAGTGGACACCAAGAATTTAAATGGAGTAACTTTAATTCACGTGGCCTTAGTGATATTTCCAGAGCCGTCACCCCGGATTCCATCTTGCACTTCTCAATTGACGCTCCTTAGGATGTAAGTTTTGAGCATATATGCTCACTCTTTATATTCTTGTTTACATTTATGTTGTGTCTGCTATTTATTATTTATTACTCTATTTGGAGAGATAGTTTTATGTTGAGATAATTATACTTTATGTGTTGGTACTATGGATGATTACGATATCAGAGAATTATATTGGATTGTTATTTTAGGTTATATCCAGCTATTTTGTACATGCATGTTAGTTACCTTCTCGCATGTTCAAAATGAGACTTAATTGTATAGACTCATGTTTTATTTAATTTATACATGGTCAATATAGGTTAAATCTTACAGGGCATCACATCATCATCGTAATAGGGTTCTTTGAGGCATACACAGAGGAACTCCTATATAGGGGTAGAATCTACTTCCTTTCCAGCCTCCTTCTCTCTCAGAACCTTCTGCAACAATCCTGAAGGTGCATAAATAATACGATCGAAGGGTTTATTTCTCCATCCAGGTAAGTAATCATTGTAATGTTGGAAGTTATCATTCGGAGGTAGTGCTTTCTCCAAATTCTTTTCCTTTTTGTTTGAAATTTCTCCCTTATACATTTTTCTACTTGAATATTGTGAAAAATAAGGGAGTATGTATTGAAATATGCATAGGTAACTGCTAAAGCTTGTATTATTATAGTGGGCACTCCATCTTACTTACATGCAATGAGAATTCATTGTTACTAACAGCGAATTAAAAATAAATAAACAAATTTGCTAAATTCAAAAACAATTATAATGAATTCAAGAAATCAAAGTTTAAAATTACAAATTTCTCATGTTTTGAGAAAATAAATCTATTCTTAATGGGTGCAAAAGTAGAATTACAAGATTAAGATAGTATTTTCATGCCAAAAAATTTTGTGTAGTAGGCAACAATATTTCAAATCCATTTTATCAATGTTCAGCTTTATCTGGATTGTGTACTTTCCATGTTCCCCCCCAAATAAAAAAATCATGCATCAACCTCTCTCTAATTCAAGTTAATTTATGATGGTCCTTAATTAGGAACTAATAAATTGATTTTAGTTGAAATTGCGGTTGAGAAAAATGTATTCATTCAATTCGTTGTTGACAACTGTGATTTCAACTTAACTCAATTTCTAAATTTTTAATTATGAACCATCGTAATCCAACTTGAATTCCCGATTTCCAATCGCGAATTCAGTGAAAATACTCAGTTGGTAACCACGGATTTAAGAAGTGCAATGTTCTTGTAAATATGTTTAGAAGGTGCATTTTTTTGGAAATATATAATAAAAGTACAATGTTTAAATAAAAATTCTATTATGACAATCCATTTTTTCACCGATACTATTAACCGATTATATATATATATATAGAGGCAGGCTCCTGTGCACACTAACTTTGCACATTACCTTTTAAAAGTGGTAAAAAAAATATTTTTGAGTTGATTTTTTTTGTGTGATATTTAAACATTTTAAGGAACCCATATAAAAAAAATCAGCTAAAAAAAACTTTTTTTGCTATTTTTAAAAAATCGGTCAAACTTTCGCAGTTTTTAAGCCCTTTAAAAACTGCGAAAGTTTGACCGATTTTTTAAAAATAGCAAAAAAAGTTTTTTTGAGCTAATTTTTTTTATGTGAGTCCGTTGAAATGTTAAAATATCACATAAAAAAATTGGTGTGCGCCAGCACTAAGTTTGCACACTTTTAAAAGGTAATGTGCAAAGTTAGTGTGCAAACTTAGTGTGCACAGGAGCCTATATATATATAGAGGCAGGCTCCTGTGCACACTAAGTTCGCACATCACTTTTTTAAAATAATAACAAAAAAGTATTTTTGATATTTAAACATTTCAAGTGACCTATATAAAAAAATCAACTCAAAAGGACTTTTTTCGCTATTTTTAAAAAATCGGTCAAACTTTCGTTGTTTTTAAGTACTTTAAAACCTGCGAAAGTATGACCGATTTTTTTGAAAATAGCAAATAAAAAAGGTTTTTAAGATGATTTTTTATATATAGATCTGTTGAAATGTTTAAATATCACATAAAAAATCGACTCAAAAATATTTTTTAATATTTTAAAAAAATGGTTTGCGCCAGCACGTGTGCAAATTTAATGTGTACGAAAGCCTGCCTCTATATATATATAATATGATACGGAAGTTTTTTATTTTTCAAAAATGTAAAAGTACACAACAACATTTCAGATTCTTTGAGAGAAAATAAAGGGATCTCATAACTCTTCGATTTCAGTATCCCATCCAAAAGGAGAGACCAACTCCAATTCCATTATCCAGTTCAAGTTCACTGCTACTTTAATTCAAACGAACTATCATTTACTCTTTTAACATGTTAGGTGTCCATTCAATCTCATGATTTCCTTTCACTCAGCCCACTCTACTTCATAACCCAGTAACCACGAACTCTATTCTCTCGCCTTTCTCATTGCATATCTATTATAACTTTCACCCTCTTTAATCGCATGCCATTTCTCTATATATTTCTCACTATTAGGTCTCTATCTATGTGAATTTTTGGGATTTTTTTCAGTTCAAAATTTGCTTCAAACATTGCGTTTTTTCCTTTTCCTTTGGGTTCGTACTATTCTTTTATTCAAGTTCAAACTCACTTTTTTGAAATTAGGAGTTTAGAATCAAGGTTTAAAATAAGGGTAACTCTCAACCGGTTTAATTTTTTGGCTTAATCTTTTGCATTTATAGATCTTTCACCTTTGGATTATGTTCCAACAAATTACCTCACCCTCATTATAAAGGTATTGTCCTCTCTCTCTCTCTCTCTCTCTCTCTCTCACACACACACACATGGGTTTTCTTTGCAAATCTATTTGAGTTTTCTTTGCACTTTTTGCCTAAATGCTTTTAGAAATGTCCAAATATACAGTTGATTGTATGATGGCTACAAGAAAGTGGAAAATTTTATGTCTTTTATGATTACCTAATTTTTTTTCTCTCTTGAATAAGTGATGGTATAAATAATAATAATAGTATATGTTATACCCAAAATATATCAACCAATTGATAAGAGACATGTGGCAAGGAAGTCCACGCAAACACATGAAGATATACCCAAGGACAACCTCGACCTGTAAACAAGGCCACGATCTGGTACTTAACGAGGTTGCAGATTATACTCCATTTCTCCCCTAAACACATAAGACCATAACTTGATATCTTATAAGCCACGGACACTAAGCGAAGACTACATCAAAAGGCTTGGCTAGGTGCCTCACGGGCCATGGCCCCTCAACCTCAGCATGACTCCAAAAGGATAGGTTGTGGACCCTTGCATGTTAGCCATGGACTGCTAACTATCCACCTTCTAGAGAGATTCCTTAGCATCAACCTTACCAATGAGGTATATGCACAATGAATGTGAGGTCCTAAACCAACTCCTATAAATAGAGGTTCAAACCCTCTCATTTGACAGGAAATAACTAGGTAGTGAAGCTTTGTCCAACTCTCTCTAGCTTCTCTCTACACCGGAGTATTCACTACATTCACCTGCTTCGGCAACCCCAGACAACAATAGATGCAACCTTTTACCAATTTACACTACAAGGCCATGACCTCTACAACACATCATATGTATTTTTGTGTATCTAACCCATTTGTCTACTCTTCTATGACTAATAGCTCCTAATTTTATAATAAATGTATAATTCTAATGAAAATAAGGCTCCGGAGTCGACGTATGCTCATTTTTAGCGTTGAACCACTTTAAATCTTGATTTTATCTCTCTTTATATCTCTTTTACTCTGTGTAATACTTTTGGTTGTTATGCATTGCTTTGATGGCATGATTTACACTAGCAAGCAACAATAGTTTGGGGTCGTCTGTGGGAAACGAGTTGTTCTACCGAGTTTCTCACAAATCGGGTCGATTGTGCCTTATTTCATCCATATGGGTCTCCGGATCTACATCTTATGGGTGAGATTTTTGCAGTTAGGCCCATACTTTCATTTAAACTTTAGTTAGGGTATCTTCATTTCATATCTATTTTTCCAAACCTACTTAGGGTTTTTTGGGCGGATTTGTTTCTTGCGATGATGTTCTTATGTCCAAATCTGCCTAACTTATGGAAATAGCCACCGCTCTATAAGGACTGGGAGCTAGATATGAGAATATTCATTATTTTCTCCACATTTTATGGTGATTTATCCATGTTATGACCTATATAATATGTATTTACTGCTAAACCTCTGTTTATTTGCGCATAAGGACTTGATATGCCTTAGATTAACACCTCAAAGGATTTTTAATCTGACTTTTGTGGTGACAAATCATATTAGGGAAAATTTAGTATAGAAGGTCTGTGGCCTTTCTTGTTGTCGTGTTATAGGTTGCAGCCTCATAGTGACAGCTTAGACTAAAACTTTTATTTTTGGCATGTTTGTCATTCCTGACTAAAGAATTCTTTTCTTTTGGACCGATGGTGTCGTAAAATGCTCCAAGATGTGTTTTATGGCTTTTGGATTGGGTTAACTTGCATAAGCCTAGGTCGTAGGACTAAAAATTGATGATTTTGTGGGCATAATCCAATAAGGCTATTGCCTTAAAGACTGTTCAACCACCTAGGATAAATTAAGATGTATTACTAACTTTTCAGTTGTCATATTATCGTTCCATTCAAGGGCCTATATTCATCAAATTTTCCATCAGATGGAATCACCCATGAGTAAACCTTGTTCTATCATATTAATCGCGGTGGAAAACTCCTTATAGAGGATGATATCCACGGCCCCATTCCTTTTTGGCTTGAAAGGTCGTGGCCTCGATGGAATAGGTCTCATTCCATTATTATTATCTTCTCAATATATTTTTTGCTTTTTAAATGACTATTAGATTTCTCACTAATATTTACTTCATCTCATAAATAAGAAATAGTTTCTAAAGAACTAACTATTTAAAGGGAACATAACATCGAAGGCAGATCACAATGGGGGTACATGCAGACTGAAGATGTAGCACACCTAATTAGGTGTATTAACCATCTCTATGAAGGTCGATCTCTAGGGACAAATCAATCTCCTTGGCCAAAGAATCCTAATACTAGAGTCTGGAGCCTTACTAATACATGGAAGGCCAAAAACACTAAAATGAAGGCAGAGGTCGTTACTCCTGAAAGGAAGTCCGCGAAAGTATTGGAGGAAGCGAAGAAAATAAAGCATGAGGCTTATATAGAGAGATCGTATGAAGAGTTTACTCCTCTCAACTATTACCGAAAAACTATTTTGGCTAGCATCAAAGAAGAAAACCTCCTCGCGTGGCCAGAGAAGCTTAAAACTCCCGCAGGTAGGAGAGACATAAGTAAATGGCGTGAATTCCACAATGGTTAGGGCAATACAACCAATAAGTGCTTTAGCCTAAAGCATGAGATTGAAAGACTCATCAGGCAAGGGGTGTTGGGAAGGTTCACAAAAATCGTGGCCTTCAACTGTGAAACAATGAGGCCGCATTTCAAAAGATGTTTTAAGGGAGTTTTTGCTAATCTTAAACTTTTATAATTATTATAAGGCCATAATTAGGATATTAAAGTAAATTATGTATCCCATCGAATTCATATCAATAAAAAGTGAATATTTTTCCTTAATCCCTTTATAATTTTTTTCAATGGGTTTAGGAAAAAAAAAACTAACATCAATCACAAGAGAAGAACGCAGCCATAGATGGCACGTGCCAAAAACGACCGTGGAGGTAGAGGTGCCCATAAACATAGCAGATGAAAGAGGAAGACAGATTCATCTCCAGTAAGAAAACCCAATTCATAAAAATTCAAACTTCGGTGAGAGAAATCGGACTTAGTCTGAGTCATAGGAAATGCAGACTATGGTCGTAGCAATCAGACTTAGTCCGAACATATATCTAAATTGTAAGAGCTTCGTGCTAATGGTTCTGGTCAGATCCTTGGCAGTGCCCTTATTGGATTGAGTTTATTTTACTACATTCGGGGCAAAATCCAAAATAACACACTCTTACTTATCAATAAGTAGGAATGAGCCTTAGCTGGATACTTATACCATATGATCCTTGGGGGTCTAATTATACCCTATGAGTTTTTTGGGGGGGGCTTTGGGGGGCGGGGGGGGGGGTATTATACTTATACCCTGTGAGCCTAAGGGACTTAGGGGGCTACTTATACCTTATGAGCCTTAGTTAGAAAATTATATCCTATAAATCGTTACGGGATTTTGAAAATACCGCAACATATTTCGAAATTTTCAATAACTAAAAGACTATGGTGATAATGAAAGATTGTAGAAGATGAAGAAAACGTACAAATGTCCCCGTCCAGCAAAGGGCAACATTCCATGCCTAAACCCTTGGGGGGTCACTAGTACACTGAAAGTCATGAAGTAATATTCAAAGCCTTTGGGCATAACACGTTACTAAGGTTACAGATAATTTTGAGTTCAAAATCGCGTTTAAAAGCATAGTGTTCTTCAGCCAGATCGCAACCCCAATAAAGAAAATATTCATTATAAAAGTAGTTAAGCTGATCAAGAACAGATGAAAATATGGCCACGGAGGTTACTAATGACCCACAGGCCGTGGAATTTAATCTAAAGACTCTGGTAAACTTCAAAGATCGCGAACAAAAGCAAGTCTAGCAGTAAAAAAAGTACATAAGTAAGCAATAAGTTATGATTATAAACAATCAAGTTACAATTAGAATAATGCTACAAAGTGAAGATATTGAAGACCAAATATTCATTACAAAGTAGTGCATGCAAGACAAAGGCAAAATAAAAATATAGCGTTGTTGAAGTAAGAGTAAATTTCATACATAAGATTGTAGTTCATTACAAGAAAGTTCAAAAATTATAAGTTCAACATAAACAAATAGCAAAGGATGTGGAGTCTAAGACTGGGAATTCCCTTTTTCATCGTCCTCCTCGTCCTCAACACTGGTCTCAGTCCCTTCCTCTTGAGCAGCAGTGGCAGCCTCTTCCTTCTGCTTCTTGGCAAGCTCTTTGGCCTCCTTCAGCTCCACCTCACACTGGGTGTGCTCAGCGTCAGTGAATATCCAAACATAAATGGTATCTTTTGCCTTAAGGAAATTTATGGAAATTATGTTCCTTATTTCTTGTAGTCGGGGATGTAGGCCTTATTCTGCCCAAGACAAAAGTCATTTGAAGTCTTGAAAGACTCAACGGTGTCTTTAGCGGCCTTCTTTAGGTCCATGGTGTGTTCATTCACTACCTTTTTCATAGTCGTGGAATGGATTTGTGATAATGAAGAAACTTGGGACTCAATCATTGCGGCCTTCTCATCACTGGTCGCGGCCTGTATGGAAGCCTCAAGGCATTTGACCTCTCACGCTTTAAGAACCTCCGCGACCTACTTGGAATTCTCTTCAACCTCATTGTGGTCCTTCTCAACAGCCTCCAACTTAGAACTTCCATCGAGATTGGAAGCTTATAAATACGCAATCACGGATATCCTTCTTAAAATTCTCTTATGCCTCATTGTTGGCCTTCTCGGCAGCCTTCACCTTAGAAGTTACCTCAAGACTCTAATCTTGGAAAGACGCAACCACGAATATATTTTCAACTTTAAATGATGATGATTTGATTTTTTCTATCTCGGCCTGATATGTAGCCTATGCGGCGGACTTACGATGAGAATAAATGTCTTCATACTTGGTCCTCTGACTCTTGGTGGCCTCAGCATCTTGGAGGAAAAGACGATACTAAGAGTGTAGCATGAAGAAAAAACTGCAAACATATACGCCTACTTACCTTGAGAAGGCACTGGAAATTGATAGTTCTCTAAGTCCTCGGCATCCTCCTCAAACAAACGTTTAAGGTCTAATGAGTTGGAAACCTTTTTCATCTCAGATAACGTTGTGGCTTCAGTGTCCCATGGAGAATTTTTTATCTCTTGGTCTTATCTAAGGTCGCGATCGAGAGACGAAAACCTTACTTTATGGAGTAAGGATGTTCGTATCAGCTGGAACTGACATTTCGAAGGCGTCTCACTGATAATGATGTGATCAAAATGTACTGGCTCTTGATTTTTCTCCCCGATGTTAGGAGAATCTAACCCATGTTATCTATATTCACCATAGCATCCTCAGTAAGTGGTGGGTTTAAACCATCAATCACGGCATTAGTGGAGACTCCAACCGTTGGAGCATCATCCTTGTCCGCGGATTTTTTCCTCTTTTTACCCGTGGTATTCCTTAGGGCATGCTTCAAGCCGTGGACTTTTTCATCCAGCTCATTAAGCTGGAAAAGAAAAAGCACTCAGAAATAACAAGGGAATTTTATCATAACAGTTAAAGAAGTCCACTGGTAGCAGGTTACAAGGAAGAAGAATTTACTGAAAAATAGGTCGTGGCCAATAAGTAGAATTGTTATACATGGAGTTTGATTCAAAGGATAGATTTGAATTGTATAGTCACCAAACTTGTATAAGTCTCACAAGGTGATCGTGGAAGTGAAGTCCTTGATATTAGAAATGGATATTGCGGCCTCAATCCTCTTCCTCTGACGTTCTGAGGGAGTCAAGCCTACACGGATTCTAATAAAACAAAACAAATATACAAGTTAGAAAAATAAAATCAAGTATAAAGAAAATAGGTCGCGGCCAAATTATAAAGATGTTATTACCTTCCATGGGGGGATAACCCCAGAACCGTGAAAGTTTATGGGAAACCTATTGATCAAACCCCGCAGAGTTTATTTCCCAGTTTTCCCCCAAAATGAAAAAATATTTTCCTCTCTAATTTTTTGTGATGGAAGCTTGTCGGTCATGATATATCGATCAGTATGTCGTGTAGCCATATAGTAGTACCAAGGGTTATATATCTTATCCTCCTTTGGCCGATAAAAATCAAAGAACCATGCAACTGATATATCCCTCTAGAATTTTTTCTTCCAGATGACAATAGCCCTCCACCCATTTGGGTCTACTTGGGTTGGGGTTAGGTTCATCACGTTAAAAATCCCTAACTGGGATTGGTACTGACAGCCTCAGCCCGAGGAAGAAAGTGTGAAGGCGAAAGAAAACTCCATCATCAAGGACCACGGACCTTTCTCCTTGGTTCGTGGAAGGAACGGTGCATATAATCCCTTCAATGAATTCATAGACTTCGGCCAGACGTGTTAACCACTCTTTTGTCATGATGTAAGGGTAGTTTAGGGTTGCAAGGTCTATCTCTGTTTCGCTGCTATGAATGGAAGCCCATATTCAGTTCCTAATGTCCATGACTAGAAGCCCGTCTTCAGTGTTCCTAACATCCACGGTCATTCTATTCTCCAATGTTATCTGATTATATGTTAACACAGTGTCATCCTTATATATATGTCTTATCCCAACAGTCTTCATAAGTTCCCTATAATTAGAATTTGCATAATTAGAGCCAACACTTATGTAGATTGGACACTCTTTCAGTTTGCAAGATCCATTACTTTTTAAGGATTTGATATTCAACACCTCGGGAGGAGGTACCCCAAGGTGCTTTATCCAGAAATTTTCTAAATACTCCAAAGTATTCCAATGTATAAGGTCGCGGTAAGTATCGTTAAAAGCATAAAAAGCTCCACAATTACAGGATCGCGGCCATAATGAAAAAAAATATATAAAAACTACTTGGAGGTTTAATGCACCACGGCCTCATACAAAAAGGTCGCGAAAACAGACAAAGGCCAAGGGTAAAAAAATTTAGCAAAAGCCTTGGCCAAATTCTAAAATGCCGCGATAGGGCCCAAAACACCTAAATCCATAGATTCTTACGTTTAAGGCCAAACACTAGCTAAAGAATCTAAAGACTTTAAGCCATAATTAGGAGTTGATTTTATAAACCTGCGGCATAGACGGTCAGCATGAAACAGCTTGAAAATGCCATGGCCTAAGTTACAGGACCGTGGACACATTCAATACCAATAGATTTTCTAAGCATGCACATCCAAGTGGAAGTTCAAGGTAATGATTAAAATAGTTCACGGCATCATATGTCAAGACATTATTTTTGGTCCCAGGCCAGGGCCAATTGGACAAGGCCGCAGCCATTAGTCAAAGGCCACGGCCAAAACCGACAAAACTCATATTTATTATTCAAATATTTGGCAAGATCGAAGTGAAGAAAAACTAAGGTTTGGAATAAGAACACACCACGAACAACAATTTGTGTTCTTGGCCCAAAACTGACCCCAAAACCTTCAAGATCAACCAGCGACTACCAATTCTAGCCTAAAGACACCATAAAAATCATGTGTCCTACCAATTTAGAGGTGTATAATTGGGTGTTGGGGTATTTGGAATCCAAATCAAGGGTTGCAAAAAGTCAGAAACACTTGAGAACATAAACCCAGCAAACCCTAGATTTAACTAATTCAGCATGAATCCAAGAGTTATTTGTGGATGAAAACAAATGCAAATATAAACAATATCAACAACGAAATTGCATAAAAAGCAGAGAAAATTAACCCGAAACTAAGTGTGTGAAAGATGTCAGAAATGTCGCCTGAAATCGCACTTGAATCACCGAAAATCATTTAAGTTTGCCAAAAATAATGCAAGGAATTTCTATCAATAGTTAGAAAAGGTAAATGAGGCCACAACCCCTAACCATTTATATAATAGTTCACGGAAGTTGAAGCATCGTAGTATTTGAAATGCCTTATAAAAGTTTGCGTCATAAACAAGGCCACAACCTCTTAACAGTAGACCTCGGCATCAACAACGCCTCAGCCTCACAACAGTAGACCTAGGAATCAACAATTCCTCAACCTCTTAATAGTATACCTCGAAATTAAATAGGCATCAGCCTCAACAAGGCTTTAGCCTCTCAATAATATACCGTGGCATCAATAAGGCCTCAACCTCAAGGTAATGGTTCGCGGACATAAATAAAGCCCCGGTGCTAAATTACCTACCTCTTAGCACTGAGGCTTAGGGGGCTTCTATTATACCTAAAATATGTCAACCAATGGATAAGAGACACATGGCATGAAAGTCCATGCTAACACATGAAGATATGCTCAAGGACCAACCAAAGGCCTCATCCTATAAAGAAGGACACAACCTGGGACCTAACAGGCCGCGAATTATACTCCATTTATCCCATAAACACATAAGACCAAGGCATTATATCTCAGAGGTTGCTGACACTAAGTGAAAACTACATCAGAAGACTACGGTCGGGTGCCTCATAGGTCGGGGACCCTTACACATCAACCATGGACTGCAAGTTGTCCACATTCTAGAAATATTCCTCCATGTCATCCTTATCCATAAGGCACATGCACAATGCATGTGATATCCTAAACCAACTCCTATAAATAGATGTGCACAACCTCTCATTTAGAATGCAATAACTGGGTAGCGAAGCTCTGCCCAACTCTCTCTAGCTTCTCTCTACACCAGAGTGTGCACTTTGATTACCTGCTCCGACAACCCCAGACAATAATAGCCACGGCCTCGTACCAGTTTACACTACGAGGCCACAGTCTCTAAAAAATAGCACACTTATGTTCCTGTATCTATCCCATTTGTAAGGACACAAATTTCCAACTGAGTCCATATATAGTTTTGGCTCAATTCCGGACAAAAACATTTATTCATAGGTTAGTAATTTATTGTAATATTCTCAAGCCTATGAAGTGTGTGTTGAAGACATAGCGACAAAGATTATAAAGCTTCATCAAAATTCCGGTTTGCGTGCCTCGTTTCTACGTCATCATCTAAGGTTCCATGCTCCCAAGGTATGAATGTAATTATATTTATATAGGAGCTTGGAACAATATTTATTGGGTGTTAGGTTTAATAAAAAACCTTGTTTTACTTTATGAATAATTTAATTGGAACTTTAAAATAAAGTACATAAAGTTTCTGGGCCAAAAATTGAATTTATCAAAAATTTCTGGAAGTCGTTCGAAGTCTCGTTCGAACGAGTTTTTTTCGTTCGAACCAGGTTTTCGTTCGAACGAGTTTGTCGTTCGAACCAGGTTTCGTTCGAACGAGTTTGCCAACGAACCTAAACTGGTCGAACGAGTTTGTTCGTTCTAACGAGGTATCTAACGAGTTTCTAACGAGCCCAGTCTGGTCGCTCGTTAGAAGTCTCGTTCGAACGAGAGTCAAGTTCGTTCGAACGAGATGCCAGACGGGAACAGTTTTGAGCAGTTTTTTGGCAGTTTTCACCCATGTTCCCCACTTGTTTTTTAACCAACTTTTTCCAGACTTAATATGTGCGGGAAACACATTTTTCCAATTATATTTTTCATACCATACAAACTCCTAGAGAGTGTTTTGAGAGAAAATTTGTTTAAGGAAAAAGATCAAGTTTTGAGTGTTATTCTTTAATGAAAAATCCTACACACTCTAGTGTTTACACCCAATAGTTGTTTATCCAAGTTCTATATACATATCTTTACTTGGAGTTTTGGCACCGGTTTATCTCTACCGAATTCAAGAAGAGAAGTTTTGGTTTGCTTCTACATCCATCAAAGAAGAAGAATTTTTTTATTGTGATTCTACCCACTTGGAGAAAGGCTCCATGCTAGGGTGACGGTGACCATATAAAGTCCTATCGGTGGATTCCGAGACCGAGGTGGTGTTCTGAGGTTGTCCGCTAGGAAGAGGTGTCCACGAGAAGAAGCGTCGAGGCTTGAGAGGGATCGAGTCAGTCGTTGTAAGTCTATCTGTCTTGTAATTGTAATTCCGTATCTAGTGGACTTGTGGCTAGGGTCGTCCGAGGTTGTTTCCCGTCTTGGGTTTTTCCTCGTACATCTCGGCGTAGTGTGATATTGTTTATTTTATCTTGCTTCATAATTTAGAACGCATGCTTAAGGATTAATACAAGATAAAATCCGGTTTAATTATCACACTAATATAATTTGGACTTTAATTATATTTTGGGTACAAATTGGTTTATTCAAGTCTTTTGCTATAATTGGTTTCGCCTAACTTTGGATAATTTATAATTATGACTTAGGCAAATTCTAGGACTTGAATTGGATTAATGAATTGGTTTAATTTTGTTTTATTAAACTAAAATCTGTTTTGTTTAATCATTGAAACATCACCTCTTATATACGCTTCCGCATCGAGTTTAGTTTAAAAGGAAATTACTTGCGCTTACAAATTGGTATCAGAGCCAAAAACGATAAAATTATTTCGTTAAGATCCTTTAATTTTTGGCTAAAATGGATTTTTCCCCATTTTCAAAATTTCCTATTTTTGATGGTTTAAACTACGCGTATTGGAAAGCGCGAATGAAATCGGCACTTAAATCTATCGATGAACGTGTTTGGATGTCTGTTGTTAACGGTTGGACCCCACTAACACATTTAATTGAAAATGAACATGTTCCCAAACACGTCTATAGATGGACTGAAAATGAGTTTAAGCTAGCAAATTTTAATTCCCGTGGTTTAAATGCTTTATTTAGCGCTGTCACACCAGATGAATTCCGACGCATTATGACGTGTGAGACCACTAAAGAAACTTGGGATATTTTACAATTAACTCATGAAGGAACGAGTGTCGTTAAAGCTTCTAAACTCCAAAACCTCACCACTCAATTTGAAACTATCAAAATGGATGAAAAAGAAACTTTTGATAAATTTTATGCTAGACTTTATGATATTGTTAATTCATCTTTTAACTTGGGAGAGAAAATACCTGACGACCGTGTTGTAAAGAAAATTTTGAGGTCCCTACCCGATAGATTTATTCCTAAGGTGACCGTTTTAAATTCTTTACCCACTTTAGCCTCAACGAAATTAGAAGAACTTGTAGGTGATTTACAAACCTATGAACTGGATATGTTTCCCTCTAAAAATGAAAAGAAAATCGAAAAGGGTGTTGCTTTAAAAGCCCGAAAAGAGGTTAAACAAGTAGTAGAGAGCGAGAGTGATAGTGACTCGGAAGATATGGCTTTATTTGCTCATAAATTTAGAAAATTTCTTAAATTCAACAAAGATAAATTTAAAAATGATTTTAAGAAATTTGAATCTTCTAAACATGATAAAAGAGAGAAGATTTCTAAAGCCGAAAAGATCCCTAAGTCTAGTAATGAAAATGTTGATAGGGACGAGTCTAATAAGTGTTTTGGTTGTGAAGGTTATGGTCATCGAGCTTATGAGTGCCCCACTAAACTAAGAAAAGAGGGTAAACGACCCACTGCATATAATGCAACCCTTAGTGATAGTGATAAGGAAGAAAAGCCCGATTCCCCCACTAAGAAAAATTTTGTGGCTTTTATGGCTAGTCATGTGAGTGATAATGAGAATTCATCGATTGATGACACGATAGCACATGCCACTTCCAAGGTCATTGTTCATGATTCCCTTGTTTTTAATGATAGTGAGAGTGGAGAAGAAAGAGAGAGTGAAAATGAAGAAGAGGTTGATGTGAGTGAACTTCAAAATGCTTTTCATGAATTATATAAAGAATCTATTAATTTGAAAAGAACTAATTTGAAGTTAGAAGCTTGTTTAAGAGAGAGTGTCAAGGTCGTTGATGAAAATGATTTAATAGAAGACCTTAGGACACATGTGAGGACTCTTCAAGAGAAGCTTGAATATGTAGAAGGCGAAAGAGATAGCCTTAGGGGTTTAATGGAATCCTTAAAAAAGGAGCTTCTTGATTTTGAAGAGCGAAATGTTTTACTAGAATCTAACATTGTAGAATTGGAAAATAAATTAAAAGATTCTAGTACTATCAAATTTGATTTGGAATGTCGTTCAGAAAAACTAGATAAAATGTTAGGAACGGTCCAAATTAAAAATGACACTTGTGGTTTAGGCTTCAATCCTTGTAATGAATTTACTCATAATGCCCAAACCAATGTTTTAGGAGAATCAACTAGGAATACTTTTAAAGATCACACCTTAAGTAAATCTTTTCGACATGTTCTTACTTGTACACATTGTGGTCGACAAGGTCATCTTAGGAAATTTTGTTTAGATATTAAACGAATTCCTAGAAAACCCCATAGTAAAGTAACCACGGAAGTTAACGTTCCTACACCCCAAGATAGTCATTCCTCATTAATTTGGGTTAGGAAATCCGACTTGGTTGCCTCACAAAATAGGGATTTTGATTCTCATTTACTTTCACATGCTTCCTCCCTTGCTAAATCTAAAGGATGAATGTGTTAGTGTTTGCATACTTTAGCGTTTGTACTTCTTGCTATATTCACATGCTAAATGTATGCTTGTTTAGTCATTTTCTAGTCATAGCCTTATTTCATATCCCATACTAGAAATTATGACTTGTTTATCTTTTTGTATTATATTTTGTTTGAATTAACTGAAAAATATAAAAAGATTTTTGTTTATCATTTGTGTTTTATTTATTTCATTTAAGCTTAATGAAAAATACAAATGATTTTTGTTTGTCCTTTTGAGTAAATATTTATTTTTGATTAAAAATGTTAAAAACTCAAAAAGATTTTATTTTGTGTGTATTTTAGTTTGACACACTTTATGTGGCATATATTTGTGTTTGAATCCCATACGTTTACGCTCCCATGTGGCTAGAACTTTTGGTTTAGATTTTCAATCCTTAAAATGTTCTTTACCATGCTTTATATGGAGTAGTTGGATTGTGTGTTGTTTAAATGGATTCTATTTTTATATGCCTCTTTTCACACATGCACGAGCTCTTTTGAAATCTTAATGTCACATGTTATATTTGAGCTTTTTGAGGTGTTCTCCTATCAATCTAGTCATCTACATATCTATGACCTAGGAGGACAAGTGCATGTCAAAATCCGTTGCATGTGAGATTTGTGTGAAAATGAAAACATGATAAATTAATATATGCACGGGGAAGGGCTCCGAAAGGATGAATTAAATCCTTTGCGATAGTAAGCCACTGTTGATTGGATCTAAAAGAAATGCGTGATCCAAAGGCCTAAAAACATAATATTTGGCATTAAACAGAAAGCAATTGGCAAGGCCTATGTTTGTTTGATATATTCATTCACAAACAAAAGAATATATATGCTCATTGAAGGAGAATTGGATGGTATATCAACGGTTTGCACAATGTCCGTTTAGCCTAGTTGTCTTTAATGTCATGACTCTATTTGGTTTGTAGAATCATCATCATGCTAGGCTTGTATGCATTGTGTATGTTTGTTCATTGAGTTCAATCTATATTGTCACATGAGGTTATATTTAACTGTGATGAAGTTTGCAATCAAATGAGAACTCCGTGAACGTTTCTTAAGTGTTTGGGTCTAAATTTAATTGTTGCTAGTTCACACCCCTACACTTCCGTTTCCATATGACACATTTTTGCCATACGAGTGTGCAAACTTATTGTATTTTGTGTCATGTGTGTGTTTATATCTATCTATATATGCACGTACTTATTGGTATATTTATCGTATATATATATATATATATATATATATGATATTTGTTTATCTTTGCCTTGCTTTGATTGCCCATATGCTTTCATGTCTTATCACTTTAAACTGTTTATTAGTTCTTTATCCTTTGCCTATTCCTGAACAAAAAGGGGGAGAATGATGATAGGGGGAGAAATGGTATCTAAACCTATTATTATTGCATCTTAGTTTGGCGGAGATTTATCTTAGGGGGAAACGTCTTTCTAAGTAAATGTCATTTGTTTGATAAAGGGGAGAATTATTTTAGGGAGAGTAATTAATTAATTGCGATTAATATATTTTGATATTCCCTATGCATTTGATGAGTTTACTTAAGTGTGCAGGTACTCTACTAAAGCGGCAACTTTAAAAGGCAAAGTGTTTAATCCTTGGGTTGAGTCAAGATTGGGCGGGTTATGTTTTGAGTCTAGTGAGCTTGACGGCCCTTTAGGATTTTTGTTTTGGTTTTTGTCCCGGAATAGCTAAAGGGGGAGATTTGTAAGGACACAAATTTCCAATTGAGTCCATATATAGTTTTGGCTCAATTCCGGACAAAAACATTTATTCATAGGTTAGTAATTTATTGTAATACTCTCAAGCCTATGAAGTGTGTGTTGAAGACGTAGCGGCAAAGATTATAAAGCTTCCTCAAAATGCCGGTTTGCGTGCCTCGTTTCTACGTCATCATCTAAGGTTCCATGCTCCCAAGGTATGAATGTAATTATATTTATATAGGATCTTGGAACAATATTTATTGGGTGTTAGGTTTAATAAAAAACCTTGTTTTACTTTCAGAATAATTTAATTGGAACTTTAAAATAAAGTACATAAAGTTTCTGGGCCAAAAATTGAATTTATCAAAAATTTCTGGAAGTCGTTCGAAGTCTCGTTCGAACGAGTTTTTTTCGTTCGAACCAGGCTTTCGTTCGAACGAGTTTGTCGTTCGAACCAGGTTTCGTTCGAACGAGTTTGCCAACGAACCTAAACTGGTCAGTCGTTCGATATGTCGTTCGAACGAGTTTGTTCGTTCTAACGAGGTATCTAACGAGTTTCTAACGAGCCCAGTCTGGTCGCTCGTTAGAAGTCTCGTTCGAACGAGAGTCAAGTTCGTTCGAACGAGATGCCAGGCGGGAACAGTTTTGAGTAGTTTTTTGGCAGTTTTCACCCATGTTCCCCACTTTTTTTTAACCAACTTTTTCCAGACTTAATATGTGCGGGAAACACATTTTTCCAATTATCTTTTTCATACCATACAAACTCCTAGAGAGTGTTTTGAGAGAAAATTTGTTTAAGGAAAAAGATCAAGTTTTGAATGTTATTCTTTAATGAAAAATCCTACACACTCTAGTGTTTACACCCAATAGTTGTTTATCCAAGTTCTATATACATATCTTTACTTGGAGTTTTGGCACCGGTTTATCTCTACCGAATTCAAGAAGAGAAGTTTTGGTTTGCTTCTACATCCATCAAAGAAGAAGAATTTTTTTATTGTGATTCTACCCACTTGGAGAAAGGCTCCATGCTAGGGTGACGGTGACCATATAAAGTCCTATCGGTGGATTCCGAGACCGAGGTGGTGTTCCGAGGTTGTCCGCTAGGAAGAGGTGTCTACGAGAAGAAGCGTCGAGGCTTGAGAGGGATCGAGTCAGTAGTTGTAAGTCTATCTGTCTTGTAATTGTAATTCCGTATCTAGTGGACTTGTGGCTAGGGTCGTCCGAGGTTGTTTCCCGTCTTGGGTTTTTCCTCGTACATCTCGGCGTAGTGTGATATTGTTTATTTTATCTTGCTTCATAATTTAGAACGCATGCTTAAGGATTAATACAAGATAAAATCCGGTTTAATTATCACATTAATATAATTTGGACTTTAATTATATTTTGGGTACAAATTGGTTTATTCAAGTCTTTTGCTAAAATTGATTTCGCCTAACTTTGGATAATTTATAATTATGGCTTAGGCAAATTCTAGGACTTGAATTGGATTAATGAATTGGTTTAATTTTGTTTTATTAAACTAAAATCTGTTTTGTTTAATCATTGAACCATCACCTCTTATATACGCTTCCGCATCGAGTTTAGTTTAAAAGGAAATTACTTGCGCTTACACCATTTCTCTACTCTTATATGCTATTATGGCCCAATTATTGTACTAAACGTATAGATCAAATGAGAATAAGGCTCTATAGTGAACTTAGGCTCATTTTCATAGCTGAACCACTCTAAATCTCGTGTTTATCTTTCTTTATCTCTCTTTTACTTTATTCTATAATTTTGACTGTTATGTATAGCTTTGATGGCATGATTTATACTAATAGATCCATTTTCATGCAACAATAGTATTGATGAAGCCAAAATTTAGAGGACCTCGGACTTCACCTAGTATGAAGTGTGTGTGAGTTGGACTTGGGCAATGAAAAGGCAATATATGAATTTGACACAAGTATTTAATGTGGTGTAGCCCAAGGATTTAGGCTTACATCCATATACGAAAAGGATTCCTCTCTCTTATATTGATAAAGCACCTAAGGCCAAATGACAAGGTTGAGTTACAATTTTTCTAATGCGAAATACATCAAGTGCTAGAGGCTTAAGAATTACAAGTAGAGCAAGAGAGAGAATGCAAGTGTGTGGTAAATGAAGCTCAACTTCCAACCTGGTTTTCATTAATGAAGTGTTGGGTATTTCTAACTGTGGAGTGATTTTGCTTGACTTTTAGGCGGGAAGAAAGCATCAATTGTGGTGGTGGGGAACCATTAATTCCCACCTTCTCTGAGGACTTATGCAGCATAGTTGGCCTTCTCCGAGATACTGTGTTCAGTGTTCAAGTACATTCCTTGGTTAGGAAGGTCAGACATCCTATTTTGCATTTGCATCATAGGTTTTGAATTCATGACATGGATTGAGAAAGATTTGAGTCACGGGTGGTGGATGATTCCATAGGCTCACTTGGTAAGTGGACAAGCGTGTGAGGGATAGGGTCCATTTGGCATACCCACTTGTTGGTGTTGAGAGGCTTTTTGCAATGGACTCGGGATGCTATAAAGAGAGGGATGGGTCCTTAGAGTTTATCATTTTTGAGTCCTTGGACTTTATCATTGATGTTCCCTAGACTTCTATTCTCCTTGAACTTTTGAGCCTTGACTAAATCTAGTGCCATTTTTTATATGTATCAAGCATAAACTGTATTTGGTTATTGGGTTTTTAGTTTGAACTATTCATTATTTAATGTCTAATATTTCGAGACTTGCGCATCGTTTAATTACAACAAGAGGATATATGAGGAATTGCACACACTGAGAAACAGCTAAAACGTTATGTTAATGTTGCTAGTTTGTTTCGGATCCAGTTAGTAGTGTGCGTCCTTTAGTTGTATTCAGCGTTTTGAGTTTTCCTTCTTGGATTTTTGGGGCTAGAGTTTTTTTTTCAATTTATTATTTTTTTATGCTCTATGTTGAACAATTTTCAGATCT
The DNA here is from genome assembly GCA_949130495.1 of Sambucus nigra. Lineage (NCBI taxonomy): Eukaryota > Viridiplantae > Streptophyta > Magnoliopsida > Dipsacales > Adoxaceae > Sambucus > Sambucus nigra. Next base: position 339,136,571 of record OX422222.1, read on the forward strand.
GACATTTTGAAATATGGATTCGGTTCATGGATTCATACAAATAGTCATTGACTCTGTGAAAAGTATATGGACATGATAGGCCGAGGGAGAATGCTTAAGTACTAGGTATATAAGCTTTGTATGATTTTAATCACATTGTATGTGGATTAAGATAAGTTAACAAATTTCTTATTTATTGTGTACTTAAGTTGATAATCATATGTACAAATTGATTAACTATTCTACTTGTATGCAGTAGATACGTTTCACCTCAAAGTTCCTGCATACACTTTGACATGTTTTGTTTTGTTGGTGAAGCCACAAAAGTTAAGCATTTTAGTGAAATATGAGTTTGAGTCACTAAATTAGTTTCACTCTTAATAATCCTTTTAGGATTTGAATTTTACTTTTGGAACTTCTTGACCATAGTTGCATTCATTCTCGCATAGCGCGGTTGCCTCATCATTTGATTTCGTGACTTTTTCATTGTATTAACCTTTCAACAATTTTTCAATAAGTGGAATTAATTTATTTTTTTTAGTTACATTGACATAACATTTATTTTCCTCCATTTTTTAGTAATCTAATTTCCTGCGTTGTCATCACAGGTTTGAGTATTCCTGTATAAATGTATTACTTGAATCTATATTGCATTTTTCGAAAATCAAGGTGATTGTGTTTAGGTTTCAAATTCACAATTCGATTTTATTGATTTACAAAATGAAGGTATTTTTTTTTTACATTTTATATTTTTACAAATGTGGTCACTTTGGAAACCCAATTAAACGCATTGTGTAGACATTTTTCATCAACGCAATTTTTTGGGTGCTTTAAATATAGGGGTAATAGTTATCAAGTTCTATTCACTTGGTCAATGAGGCAAGAGATCCTTTGACTGAGTCAATGGTGTCAAAAGTCCTATTTTGTCAACTCAGGACATTAAATAAACTCATCAAATCTTTAAAAGTCCATAACTTCAAATCTACAAATCCAAATTTCACAAAATTTATATATTTGAAATCTAGTTGTCAATATCTACCAAACAACACTCAATTCGATATTTTTTTACGAAAAAATCGAAACAGATAAATTTATTGTTCCTGTAAAACTTCCATTTTTTCCGGCGAAAACTCTTCTCTGCCACTGGCGCAGACCAAAAAAAATTAAGAAATAGAGAGAGATAGAGAGAATACCCCGACGAGAATTCCGACGGCCTTCGGTGAGATTTTTCAGTGAGCTGCTTCCAACAATCTCCGACGGAGTGGAATGGGTGGGGGTGGGGGTGGGGGTGGGGATGCTAGAGAGAGAAAGAGTGTGGGATTATGTGTTTTATTTTAAAGAGAGTAGGTGGATTTAAAATGGGTATATGTGAAGGTACATTTGTCTATATATATATAGTCTATAATGAAAAAGTACTTGGTGTATTAAAAAAAAAGTCAATGGAATTTGATGCATCTTTGACTCAATAAATGGGACTAATCCTGAATTATCCCTCAAATATATCTAATAAAATTGTTACACCTCAAATTTTGTTTTGTTGACAAAAAATATTGGTGCAAGCACGTGCGGTGCTATAAACAGCATTGGTGTGTCACACCAGAATTAATTTGCAACCATGTCATGTGATTGGGTTTAGGCCTGTCAACGGATCGGGTCCGATTCAAATCTTAGGGAGATCCAGATTCATATTGTAGGCATTTAATCGGATTCGGATCGGGTCTTAATCGGATCTATAATATTGGATTCGGACCTGGATCCGTATTGAATCGAGTCGGGTTCGGATCTTGCCAAATATATGTATTTATTTTTATTTTATCCATCTTCTTTATTTTTTAATCTTAGATTAAAATATATTACAATGTATCATATACAATAATGTACGAGGCGGATCAAGTCATTTTGTATAGGATCGGATCTCGGGTCCCAAAAAATATGTTCAGATCCTATTATGAATTTTAGGTTCGGATCGAGTCCGGACCTAAACCTTACCCATTGACAGGCCTACGCGGGTTATATGTTGTGTGTATACACATTATTCTGTTTATAACTACTATGGTAAGCCACTGTTACTATATTTATTTGTGTTTACCCAGTACCCAATTTTGTTATTGCTATGTGGACTTGCATTCCATTTTGATATCATATTACGGGAATAACAAGAAATTGCAATTGTTGTGAATGATACGGAATTTGCAAATATGATATTACTTATAAGCAATACCAATCTAAGCAATCCCACTCAATAAAAGCGCTATGATATTGGATCATGGACTAGTCATCTTGACAAGAAATTATCTACGTGATAAAATATGTATCACAAGCACTAAGGGCTATAGCTCAGTTTGTAGAGCACCTCGTTTACACGCGCGCCAATGTTTTTCAGGGGAGTCCATCATGCAATCAAAAGAAAAGAATTGATCTTATTGATAAATCGATGTCTTACTCCAGAACTTTGAGGGAACAATAGCCAAATGGAATGGTATCCCAGCCTTCCGCTATTTCTATCCGTGCTTTTTCCTTTCTTTTGTTCTCCTCTTTTTCGTCCTTCTCTTTTTTCTCTTCTCTTTTTGTCTGTTCTTCTGTATAATTTACAATTTGTGATTCAGCCCCTTTAAACATCCATTTGATTCTTTTTTATTCCTGCGTATCAGTCTGAAGGACAAGTGGGTTATACCATCTCATGGTAGATTGGCGAATTATTGGGCCGAGCTGGATTTGAACCAGCGTAGACATATTGCCAACGAATTTACAGTCCGTCCCCATTAACCGCTCGGGCATCGACCCAGGAAGAATCCATGATAGATGGGGCGATTCAGGTGAGATCCAATGTAGATCCAACTTTCGATTCACTCGTGGGATCCGGGCGGTCCGGGGGGGACCACCACGGCTCCTCTCTTCTCGAGAATCCATCGAAAGAAATGCTATTATCGCGGATACAAGACATTAAAAAAATTAACCAAATTTGCCCGATGTCGAGGCAATCAAGAAAGCTGCATAAGTGAATATATAACCTACGGAAAAGTGGGCTAACCCAACCAATCGTGCTTGCACAATGGAAAGGGCCACCGGTTTATCTCTCCAACGAATCAAATTCGCCAAAGGTGTTCGTTCATGAGCCCGGTAATAAATACCGGGGCTTTGCAATATTTAATTGATCACAATTCTATATATTCCATTTACTATAGAAGTTCCCAGAGAATTCATTAGAGGAGACTTTTTGGTTCATCATGCTATTGCTCTGGGTTTACATACAACTACATTGATCTTAGTAAAAGGTGCTTTAGATGCACGTGGCTCCAAGTTAATGCCAGATAAAAAGGATTTCGGTTATAGTTTTCCGTGCGATGGCCCGGGACGAGGCGGGTACTTGTGATATTTCGGCTTGGGACGCATTTTATTTGGCAGTTTTTTGGATGTTAAATACTATCGGAGTTATGTTATGTTATGTTGGGGATAAAGTTGCTCTTTCGTTGTCTTTTTATTTTCCATTTAGCTAATGTGGAGATTTTGACTATCAGAAGTTAGGATTTTATAAGTTTAATCTTTCTTTCTATGTGCAGGATTTTGGTGATGACCTACTAAAATGTAGTTTCCTTAATGGTATTGTTGGCATGAGTTATGTTATGGCAGACTTTTAGTATAGGAGTATATTGTGCTTTTTTTTCCAATATATTTGTTTTCAATGGGTGTCTATACCAAAGCCGAGGGTTCGTATATATTCAATTTAATGGTTGTTGGTGATTAATTTTGCTCCCAGTAGTTACGTGTGTATACTGTACACCCAATACCCGTTTATGTTTAAGCATTTTCAAGGTTTATATTTATTATTTTGAACTGTGAACACTTAACTTTTTAGTTTATTAATTTTCTCGACTGTTTGTGCAATTGATAATTACATTCTCACGCAAGACTTTTTAGTTTATTAATTTTCTCGACTGTTTTTGCAATTGATAATTACATTCTCACGCAAGTCTATTGCAATTCTCGCAATTTTGATATTTGGTAGAGTTTGGAATTAGCTTTAAATTTAAGGATTAATTTTGCATTTGAGTTTAGACTTTAAAGTTACTTCATTTCATATTCGAGTCTGTATACAAGTTTTAATTTCAGATTTTGGGTTTAGGGGTTTAAAAACATTAACTTAACTGTTTGTTTTGCCTTTCTTTGTGGCTATTTTTGTTCAATCTAAGTTCTAACACCCTAACTATTTTCCATTCCTATAAATTGTTTTCATCTTTCCTTGAATCCTTGAATTTTTGCCAAATCTTACCAGTCACAATAGCTGTATGTTGTATTCATGTACTGAACAATAGAACGTGGGTTTATAAAGATTGTGAATGAAAAACGTGAACCCGGGTATATTCTTTAGTTTCAAAAAGGACACGAAAACAAAGGAAACTATGAAGAGATGGCTATGGGGAGAACCCCTAAAAATTGTATTAAGAGAATGAGTTGGTATAAAGAGAGTTGGTAATGAATTCAATGTCCACTTTTTCAGTATCTTCATTTATGCCTTTGTTTTAAGGGCTTATTATGATGCGCAATTTGTATTTGTTCAAATGCCTATTTGACTGAAATGATTTGGTTGACCTCACCATAAAGGTAGAAAATGTACCATCGAGGATATTATATTTTTAATCTCCCCACAATTTTGATACTAACTGTGTTAGTTGACTAATAAAATCCGTAAGTAGCCCTTAGTATGATGTGATTAATTTGTATGAAACTAATTGTCCGCAGTATGCAAGAGTTGAAAGTGCGTCCAATCGACCCTCGTTATTGAATTTAGAATTATAGATAGTGCACGGGCATAAGTTAGTATGTATTTATGCCATAAGCCATATGATAATATACAGAACCAATTTCCAACCACATACATCTATATACATGCATACAATTAAAAGCCCCATTGACAGAGGGATACAACAATACCTCCACAACCAGCATTTTAATTTTTAAGCACCACCTGCGGATACGCTCACAGCATTCAACTCAACATGCTGCTTACCCTCACTGCTTTGAGGGTGAACAACCAGGGTGGCGCGAGCATCTTCTGCCGGAGATTTATCATCACCTGCACGAGAAACGGATATGGAACTCACCATAGGCTGCTTCATATTGTCTTGCTCATCTGCAATAATTTCCCACTCCTCTTTAACTGAAGTGACTTGGTACCCTTTCTCTTGGCGCTTTTCAATTTCAAATGATGTTGGTAGGATCACATAATCGTTTATCGGGTTGTAAAACGGATCGTGATCAGCCTTCAACCAGTGCTTGATAATCCGAAACACGTGGTGATCGCCTAGGATACCTCGGTGCTCACCCGGCACTCCAACCCTTGCTTCTGCATTAAGTCCGTCGGCCTGCAAGACGTAAATAAATAAAGCCCAAGGCCACAAGGAAAAAATAAGATTTTTTTTTTTTTTTATTGGGGAGGGGGTGGGGTGGGGGGGCTCATCATCCCAAGTAGGGGTGGCAATTTTAGAAACGACACGAAAAAACGACACGGAACGACACGAAATTGACCCGAAATTGACACGATATTTCGTGTTCGTGTCGTGTTCGTGTCGTGTTTTTTTGACACGAAGTCGTGTCGTATCGTGTTCGTGTCTTAATTATGAGTCGTGTCGTGTCGTGTTATCGTGTTATCGTGTTTTTTAAGCCTAAAATTTAAGAAATTATGCTTGTCGTGTCGTGTCGTGCCGTGTTATTTTTTATTCGTGTCGTGTTCGTGTCAGCTAAAAAAAACACGAATTCGTGTCGTGTCGTGTTCGTGTCCGAAAAAACCTTGTCGTGTCGTGTCGTGTCGGGTCAAAACACGACCCACTGACCCATATTGCCACCCCTAATCCCAAGTGAGGGTAAAAAGCCCGACCACTAGGCTAGCCCCAGTGGTTCTAAGGAAAACTTCATATAACATTTAGGATCTCGAAAATAAACCATTTAATTTTAAACCAACCTTGTGTTTATAAATAACAAGTAGTCCATGGTGGCATGGCCAAAATAGCGACGCATGTGACTAACGTAAGTGTGAATGCCATGTCAGCACCGGTGATGATTTGGCATGCCACACCAGCATTTTCTCCAACTTTTTTGGCATCTTCTCCAAAAAATGTCATTGCCACCAAAAAATTGCTTGTGTCAGCCGATGATGACAGTGACTTTAATTTTTAAAGTCACTATTCTAAACTAATGTCCACCATTTAGTACATAAATGTCATTGTTGGACCCAAAATTATTTTTTTAAGGCCGATTGCTCAATGTTAAATGCCCCTTTCTAATATAGATTGATAGAGTATTCACCAAGATTCTTTTTCCATTCTTTGCCAAGATCATTTTTCATAAAGAACTGTTTAAATGCATATAAGATACCTTGCCAGATTCAGCTGGAACTGTCCCATCGCCGTCAACACATATGTATTTAGCCTGATAATGTGTAACCACAAAATATATCAACTACAGGTTAGGGATACATAAAAAAGCACAAACATTGTCCATATCAAAATTTGGGAACAGAACACCTAACAGCGTAATATCTCAAGTAAAAATAAAATTATATACAATAACACATATAGTGCCCCAATAAGCAATATTGCGTCAAAGTGAGCAATATTCAGTATAAATGATTACCGTGAGGCTCGGTAACTGTTTTAGCTCTGTGATAGGTGCATCCTCACTTCCATAACTGCAAAGTAGTGAACTAAATATTAGAAACCAATTATATTTTTCATAAAAGTATATTTGATTTGTCTGTCTATCTTAATAATAATAATAAGATCCATATTTGATAGTAATAATTACAAAAGAACTTGAATGTGTTACCATATACTATGAGGTGTCTCAAGACCAGTCCCGTATATGTTGTAGAATTTAACTTGAGATGGAACCTTAGCACGAGATAAGATCTTTCGCGTCTCATTAGCCCATTTCAAGATTTCTAAGTTGAATGGTAAAGGAAGTTCCAACCCGTCATAGGTAACCTGCAACGACAACAATACTCTTGTCATAGTTCATACGAACCATACTCAGCACACATGCATAATCATATACCAAGACACAACTCTAGTCATGGATTTTGTAGAAGAAACAAATTTCACTATGACAGGCCAGATCATAGCTCACCGTGTTACTCGAAAGAGCTTGAGTAATAATGGATATAGCTTCAGCTTGGGAATAAGACTCTAGCATAATATTGGAGTCTCCGTTACTATCACGAGTCTCCTTCCAAAATTCCAATAATGGAGTATGTTGCCAATTAAAATCAAGACAGCCCATCATTTCGTACACCGAAGGACATTCAATCAGCTGAAACACTAAAAGTAGTTAATAAATAATCCATATTAATTAGAAAAGGACAAACATGATTTAAACTAAAGAAAAATAGACAAACAAAATAACTTTCATTTCCCTGTCATGAACCCTTTTAAGACTACTATGGTGACAAAATAGAATCACCCAACACTGAGTTCAAGGATCTATGTACTAAGAAGCATTAGAGCAGTAATATATTCTCAAATTTACAACTAAATCAATTTGAGTAGATAGTAAAGTTATACTTCTATGATACTAGCGCCCAACAAATCAACCTGTACGTAATTCTTCAAAGAATTTTCGTAATACCAAAGTTCTGTCTTAGATACAAAGAATTTAATTCCATCAGATGTACACACTTGTTTCCGGTCAAGATTTAGAAAAATCCGATATGTAACCTTCCTTTGGGGGCCTTTTGGCTGGCTCAAGTAGCCCTTTTTTTTTGCTACATAATCACATATCATTAGACTGGTTATTTTAAGTTTGACAAAACATTGAGCTTCAGACTGTAAAAAGAGGTTTTGGGCCCATTAATTTAGGTTGGCCCATGCTCCAGATACCAATTTTCCCCATGTTCAAATGAGCAGTGCTGAAGTCAAAGAGCAACATATACATATATAGAGAGAGAGAGAGAGGAGGGGGGGGGATCAAGTGTGGTCCTCAGTTTGCATACCGCTGGAGCGAACCAATTTTGATAAAATAGCAAAAAAACATATTTCTCGGCTAATTTTTTTTTTATGGTTTTTAAGGACCATAAAAAAAACAGCTCAAAATGAATTTTGTCAAACTTTGTCGGTTTTTAACAACTTAAAAACAGACAAAGTTTGACCGATTTTTTTAAAATAGCAAAGAAATTAATTTTTGAAGTGATTTTTTTTTCGTCCTACTGAAGTGATTAATTAAAAACCATAAAAAAAATCAGCCCAAAAATATTTTTTTTACTATATTAAAAAAATGGGCCGCATTCAGGGTCCTCAAACTAAGACCTCATGAGATCGTTTCTCTCTCTCTCTCTCTCTCTCTCTATATATATATATATATAGCAAGTTAGCAACAACAATACAGCATTATAGTTAAGGGTGCTTTTCTCTAGAAGGAGGTGGTATTTGAAAATATTGTATAACTAGATTGTAACCCCCGCGCGATGCGCGAACGTTTTACAAATCTCGTATAAAAAGACTAAAAGAAACATGTTATTGAAATATGTATCGAAATATTTTCAATGAGCAAAATTTTCTATTAGTTGATAATTACATAAAAATTGGAGTTAAATTTGCATAAAAACTAATTGACATGATATCCACTTATATCAAGTAAATAGTATCCAACCTTTTATGGTATACTACTCTTTTCACAGGGATAATGCTCAAAAACAAAATTGACAAAATTCTAATCGAATAGTTTCACGCACAATGCTATAATTTAATGTTAGAAGTTATCTAATGATGAATATTTTATAATTTGGCTATAGCCTCAACCATAGTTGTCAAATCGCGAATCGTATCGTGAATCGTTTACCCCCCGAATCGTGAATCGTGAATCGTGAATCGAATCGTGAATCGTATCGGTCGAATCGGAACCAAACGATAAAAACGTAGTAAAACATATGTAAATGGAATTTAGCACTATAGAATTGGTAATTAAGCGTAATATGACAAAAAAACTAATCGTAGCACATGATAATATACCAAAATATATCACAAAAATTAACCATAGCACATGTTCTCATTCATTTTAAGCTTAAAAACAAAAATATATCATAAAACAGCCTAAATATTAATTTAAAACACCCTACATAAAACAAATGTATACCATAAAGAGCCTATATATTAATTTAATGTAAAAAAATCGCGGAAAAAAAAAAAAAAAAAAAAAAAAAAAAAAAAAAAGTGAATCGGACCGAATCGGAAGATTCGAATCGTGAATCGCCGATTCAGTCCGATTCTTTAGACATTTGCGATTCTAAGGTTGATTCGAATCGTTTTGGTAGTGAATCGAATCGAAACGTCCGATTCGAATCGCGAATCGGACGATTTTGACAACTATGGCCTCAACCAACTTAATTCTTAACGGTGACGAAATGAGATATAACATAAAGTAATTTTTTTATCGTTAGATCTTTTTATTTTTATTGCAAAATAAAATAATCAAATCATCAATATAATTGAGTAGCAATGTTTCTTTTAATTAAAGGAAAAAATACAAATGCATTTCTTATTATAAACAAACACACAAAAATAGTTAACTTCTCAAATATATATATATATATATATACTCATAAGGGAGCCTCAAATAAGGGCAATTTACAGGATTTTTTTTTTTTAAAAAGGGTTCTAAATATGCAGGCTCTCATAAGGGAGCCTCAAATAAGGGCATTTTACAGGATTTTTTTTTTTTTTAAATTGAGTTCTAAACATTTCACAGTATCTTTAAAAAAATCAGGCCAAAATAATTTATTTTAGTATTTTAAAAAAATGGGTGTTTGGGTCAACTGTTTAAATAACCATTTTGGATCAATAACCATCAGCCTTAAGGGTCATTCAAACTAATATAATAAAGACAAAAAAATAATATTTCAAACAAAATATCAATTGACTTGAGTATAAAAGTTTGAGGAGAACTTACCATCTAGTTTTGGAGAATAAAAAACGACATTCTCTAATGTGTTCTACCCATAGTTCAAAGTCAAGGCCGATACCGCGACGATACGGCCGAGTTGACTAGGTATCGGTGCCCACCGATCCGATTCCGAGTTACGAGTTGAGTTTTCAATTATTGATGTGAATCGACCCTATATCGGTAATTTCTCGGTAGTATCGGTGATATAGCGGTATAATCGGCCCATATCGGCGATATCGCAGTAGAATCGGCCCATATCGGTGATATCGCGATGGAATCGGCCCATATCGGTGATATCGCGATGGAATCGGCCCATATCGGCGATATCTCGATCAAATCGGCCCATATCGACGATATCACAATAGTACGACCCATATCGGTGATATATCGGCCGAGATGGTACAAGTTACTAAGAATCTGTGTGTGTGGGTTATTTGATCATTGTGTGGGTTTAATTTAGTGCGTTGTATATGTGTCAGTTTTTTTTTAAAGAATGCAAATGATCCAAATGTTATTTGTTATTATTTTTTATAATAATGTTCCCAATGTTATATTTTAATATGTTATTATTTATAAAAAAACGTAAATGTTATTCTTTTACAAACAAATATTCAACTGTAATTATTGTAAAAATAATATTTGTATCCTCTAAACATTTGTAAGAATAATATTTGCATCCTTTATGTAAAAATAACATTTGCAACACAAGTAGAAAAAAATATTTGCATCCTCTTTGTAAAAAAATAACATTTCCATCAATTTTAAAAAAACATTTGCAACCCAACAACAAAAAATGACATTTACATTCCTTTTATAAAAAAATAACATTTGCATCATTTTTTGTAAGAAAATAACATTTGCATCCTTTTTGTAAAAAAAGATTGTAAAAAAAACGTAGTGTTTTGTCAAAATCACTATTTGTATCATCTTTGTGAAAAAATAACAATACGGAAAAAGAAACATTTCTATCATTTTTAGGAAAATATAACATACTTAAAAAACACATTTGTATCCTCTTACTAAAAATAATAGTAAGAATATAATAGTTGTATCCTCTTTTTTTTTTTTTTAAATCGTTACTAAAAAAGTAACATTTGTTTTTCTTTGTAAAAGCATAATATTTGTATCCTCCGCGAAAGAAAACATTGATTTATTATGGAACATTGAATCTGTCAAGTTCGCAGCAGGTCAATATAATCAATTGTACAATGTTATGCATATTAAAAGATAGTTTTAAACTTATCTGATTGGTCCACATTGTTAATCGTATTTTTTTAAAATTTTCTAGATTTTTTTCGGAATTTTTTGCGCTCTCTAAATAGTGTATCTTTGCGTATCGCCCGATACCGTGACCGATACCGCAACCGAGTTGAAAATCGAGTGGCCGATACCAAGACCGATACCGAGACTTTGAACTAGGGGTGGCAATTCGGGTTAGTCGTGTCATTTTCGGGTCGCGTTGATTTTTATTTTAGTATAAGTTTTAGGTACTCTTAAATCTATACAAGCTAAACGGGTCATGTTCGGGTCGTTTCGAGTTATTACCGTAAACGGGTTATCGAGTCAAAAATTGCCAGCTCTACTTTGAACCATGGTTCTACCATCTACAAAACTACATATTAATCCAAACAAAATATCAATTGACATTAGTAAAAAAGCGTTTGAGAAGAAAATACCATATGGGCATGGAAAATGAAAATTGACATTTTCTAAGGTATTCTGCAATCTACAAAATTATATAAAGGAGACTAAAAGACTTCCTTTTTTTTAACAATCAGACCGTTGATTCCTTTCTTGGTAGACGGAGGGGTGTTATGTTTGTGATGGAGAGTGAAGGGAATGTGAATTAGGTGGAGGAGAAATGAAAAGGTTGGGATACGGCAAAAGATGAGGAGATGGGGAGATGTAGTGATGTTTTTTTAAGTACACACTTGAATGAAGTGGGGTTTTTACCTTAATTGCAAAACCTATTTTTAACCATGTGGCAGAGATACAACCAGGGGAACCATTTTTAATATATAATATTAGATATGCAAACTAATTTAGAAGCATGAAGAAGAAAAGAGTCCAAAACCAAAATTAAATTAAAAACATGAAAAAGGTACATATGGACTCGTACCAGCTGGTGCATACTCCATTTTGATATGAAAAAATTCTGTTTCCACCCATCAACAAATGAACAACCATTCAAAAAGGCTGATGTGACATATCCAGGTGCACCTGTTGGCAGTTCATGAACAAAAAATTGTGAAGTGAGATACAATTTCTAGTAAACAATATTTTTTACTTCAAACTTCCATTTCCATCCAGATAGTAAGTTTAAACTAACAATCCATATGTCTACTTCCATTGGAACACTCGAACCATAAAATATAGGGGAAGTTATATATTATCAATTACAAATACAGTTAATTTATGTGAAGAGCCAAAGAGCAGCATATTAATAGAGCGTCGCTTACCCTGGAATGGGGCACTAATTGCTATCCAATTCTTCACATATTTCTCAAAGATCTGCAGAAAAATATTATCACCATTGAGAGAGAGAGAGAGAGAGAGAACAAGTAATTCAAGAGGTGTGCCTCTTTACATCACTATGCAGGCTCATGAAACATTTGACTAGAAGACCCCCCATAGAGTGAGTTATTATGTTTATCTTTTTCCCCCCCGAAGCCGTATATACCGACTCCAGTTTTGAAGCAAGGTGATCAAGTGTTTCCTGAAGCCTAAAATATGAACAAAAGGTAAGCATGTCAGAGAACTATTATCAAGTAACATACTTATATCATCAAAAAATAAAAGCTTAGGTATATTAAGTAACTAACTTGAGTAAAGCCCAATTACAAATTATTTCATATGGTTGACTGTTAAAAGTGGATTGGACCAGAGAACTTATCTAAGAAGAAAACCCCAATATGAAAGAAACAGGTAGAGGAGCATATGCTTGTATACATATATCAGGCACAAAACATATGGAGGAGGTCAGACAAATGACCTTTTCTTTCTTTTTTTCTGAAAAAGAACAGGCACGAATATTTCTACTTCATGGTTCAAAATGTTGAATAAGATCAGATCATTGAATTAGCTAGTATGACAATTATTCTAGAGATTAATATATATACCGTCAGGTTCTCCAACATACCTAAAGAACATGCCAAATTTTTTAAAATATTAAAAAATTAAAATTGTTAATTCTCCAACATACCTAAAGAACATGCCAAATTTTTTTAAAATATTAAAAAATTAAAATTGTTAACCAAACTTGGTATATATGATCTCCATAGTGATCATCTACAAAAAAGTTTATCAAAAAATTCAACCATTTAGTGGGTGAGGTGAAAATTTGGTATATATGTACAATGTCAGTCATTGAAACTTTTGATCATCATCTCACCCACTTCAAACCCACTTCAAAGTTGATTTTTTTGTAGATAATATCCTCACTGAGGAGATTATATATATCAAGTTCCGTCAAAAGATTCAATGTTCTACTATTTTTTTAAATTTTTATGTATATATAATATTATATATATATATATATATATATATATATATATAATATTTTATATATATATATATCCCTACCTAAAAAGAAAGAGGAAAAAAACACGAGTTGAACAATCACATCAATAGAACAATAATTTCCACTATACAGCATTTATAGAAAAAAATCACTACAAGTTCTATAATTTTTTTTTTTTTTTGGACAAGTAAAGGAAAATATATAAATAGACCCGCTTTAGGTGGCGGAACCCCTTATACAGGCAGTATAATCTACGCTCATAAATATACAACTTTTGTCTCCGCCAACAATTCATTTTTTTTATTTATTCTTTTTTGTTGGGTGGGGAGTTCAAATCCTTCAAATACTACTTATTGATGTATTATCCATTATGTCTACCTGCCCTTTTCCTAGAAGAGTGCTACTTATAGGTAAACATAGAGTAACTTTTATTTTACCTCTTTAACCCGGACACGCAACAGGAACAACATAATGATGCGACAGTTCTAAAATACACAAGACATGGATACGCCTGGAAAAGGTCGAATATTATATATAGTTTCAAAATATATTAGTAAAAATTAGAAAAAAATTACTCTAATTTCAATAGAAACAAAACATATAAATGTAGTATCTTCAAAAGTAGAAGACAAGGCAGAAAATAACACTTTTACTCCTTTTATTTAAAAAATTTAAGTTTCTTCCCCATATTTGAATTGGACTATTGGATATGCTTCAAGTACTTGTAATATTAAGACACTCTTGGACTATCAATTAATCCCCAGGACCCTCAGAAATAATTAGAATATGCAATACACAAAGTAAAGCGAAAAATACAGCATGAAGTTGGTAAACAAAAATCTCGCATCCAATTAAACATAATCGATTACCTGTTGCTTTGACGGTAATCATATCCAAACCCAAAAAGTGTTTTTCCTTCTTGGTAACCCCACTTGATCATTTCAACTATCATGTCATGGAAATAATACACACTCTCACGGCCAATGACCTGCCAAAAAACGAAAAGCAAAAAGTGATCATAACCAGCTCTTGATCCTAACTGTTTCATAACCATTTAATCAAGTGATGGTGGCAAAGACGAGACATTTTCAGTAGCTCAGTGTTGACAATAATTTTGAAGGTTCCTAATAATAGATTACAAAGCATTATTTGATTAATAATTATTAAAGACATGACTTTGGCAGTTTGACAGTTCCACTTAATTAAAACATGAGGACTGAGGAGGCAATCAGCAACATGCACAGGAAGCCCCCAAAAGAATTAGAAGCATAGTAAACTCCAATCAGATAGCAAATGATGTTAATTGCGGAAGTATACACTTGCACACACTTATGGCAAAAGATGATTTCTTTTTCTTCTCTCTTTTTGATAAATGGCAAAATATTATATCTCTCAATCCCATTCTAGTAAACAATATTGATAATTAGTCACAAAGGAGAGGGCCAAAAGCCTTTGCTTACACTAATACTAGCCTTGGAGCATAAGACATCTAGTAAAATAAGGAAACCTAATAAGAAAAGGAAGAAGAGGATAATTACCAAATAGAATATCTCCTAATAATAAACCTAATTAATCCCTAAAATTAAGGAATAAGCAAACAACAAAATCATAAATAATCCCCCCTCCCCCTTGTAATATTTTCGGCCAGCACATAGGGTCCACCCTGCATTACACCGCTCTCCCCTTCTCCGCAAAGCTCGACTTCGAGGGCAAGATGAAAAATAATGAACTTCGAGGTAGAGAGGAATGGTAACGATCTCCTTCTAAAGGGATCCTTCCAAGTTCCACCAAATTTCCCTTTGTATCGGTTAGCAAACAAACAAACCTTAATTAATTCACACCCAAGCATGACAATCACAAGTCTTCCTCTAAAATTGACACGAAAATAACTTGAAAACATCGCAACCCATGAAAGCGAACCATACAAAATCTCGATGCGTCAACATTAGATGTTGAACCACCAATCCAACGCGGGACTCAACAGGGTCCCAATTTTTTTTATCACACATAAACGGGTGATCCGTCCTTGAGTCCACATGAGAATGTCAAATCACTTTCGCACCTGTATTGACACTTCGAGATATATTCGAAACAATATAGATCAACATCGAGAAGAGAAGAAACCATGTACAAGTACAATCGCATTGTAATCTCTCATTAAATTTCTTCTCTCACGACACAACCACTACCCACCTAGTTCGTGACCACACCACCACCTGCTGCAACCATGTACAATTACAATGCAAACCATCACAATTTCTCTCTACGCTAAATTTGTTGTTTCTCAAATAACTAACATTATAAATAACCTTCAATAAGATTTTTGACCTACAACAAACATAAGAATATATTTAAAACCTTGGTCTATACTCGAAATCGTAAAAAACGACAAAAATCACAGCACCGAAAACAATGACAACATTGCAACAATTGGTAATGAATAAAAGTATGCACAAATTTCAATTTGTACATGTTCATGATGAATTACGAAATATTGTCATCGTTTTCGGTGCCGTAGCACCAATGACCTAGACGGTAATTTTTTATTTTTTTTTACAATTTCAAGATTACTCTAGGGCTTCTAATTCATTGTGTTTTTTGTTATATTAAGAAAGGCATAAGGGGTTGGTGGCGGTTTGTTAATTCAGCGTGGTGGTGGTAGTGGTAAATTATGGTTGAGTTAGGGTCAGAAGGTGTGATGGTGTTTTTAGGGTTAGGGTAAATGTTGTGGGTTGAAGATAAATTTTGGAGAAGAATTACATTTAAAGAATATTTGTGAGCTCAACTTATTTTTTTTAATTTTTAAAAATGGATAATTTATGTGTGCCATTATATAAGGGGTGTTTTTTCCGTATGTGGTGGAGTGGACAAAAATTGTGGGTGCCTTTTTTAACACAACCATAGTTATCAAAATCGTCTGATTCGCGAGTTGAATCGTCCGATTCGATTCGATTCATAGGTATAACGATTCGAATCAGCATAAGAATCGAAAGGGTCCAAAGAATCTTTAGATTCGATTTGAATCGTCCGATTCGGGTTGAATCGGGAATCGGGTGAAAAACCGATTTCACTATCTGGGTTTTTTTAACCCGCACGTGACTTTTTTTAACCCAAAACAAAAAAACTATTCAAACCATACCGTATTCTTGCCGAACCCAACCAAACCCTATTCACGACGTATTTGCAAACTGAAGCATCCGACATTCAAGTTCTTTTAAACCAAACCCTGTCCTTGCAAATCGAAGGTCGTTCTTGCTTAATCGAATGCCGTTCTTGCTTAATCTCCAACAGTATGCTTTCTTTTGCTGTTTTTTTTGTTTTGTTTTACTATAAAACCTTTGTATTTGTTATAAAATCTTTGAAGTTTTTATAACAAATCTCCAACGGTATGTTTTGTTTTTGTTTTGTTGTTTTCTTTTGCTGTTTTGTTCTGCGATTTTCTTTTGTTGTTGTTTTTTGCTGTTGTTTTTTTTTTGTCATAAAACCTTTGTATTTGCTTAAATTCTTTTGAAGTTTTTTTTTTCTTTTTCTGCAAATCTCAAAACTCAATAGTTGTTTTGTTGTTTTAAATTAATATTATAATGTTATTTGTTTTGTTGTTTTAAATTAATATTGTTTTATATATTTTCTTAGTATTTGTTTTATTGTTTCAAATTAATATGTTTTACTGTTTAAATTAATACTGTTGTAATTTTGTAGGCTTTTTAAATTAATAATTTTAATCTTAGTAGGTAGGCTGTTTTAATCTTATTGTATGAGTTGTTTATTAAATAAATTGATATTGATTTGTAGGTTGTTTGATCTTTGGAAATCAAGATGGTAGAGTCAAAGGGCAAGAAAGAAACAGTTTAATTTTTGGTATATTATCATGTGCTACGATTAGTTTTTTTGGTATATTATGCTTAATTCTATAGTATTAAATCCATTTACGTATATTTTACTACATTATTATCATTTGGTTCCGATTCGATTCCCGATTTGCGATTCGGGGGGGTAAACGATTCGTGATTTGACAACAATGAACACAACCCTTGGCCAAGGATGGAATACACCATCCTTGAGAGGCTCCCCTTCAGTCAATACAACACTAGGTTGTGGTGACCATGGTTCAAAGTCTCGGCCAAGTCAACTTGGTATCGGCCGAATTGACTCGGTATGCAAGGCGCTCCAATTCCGAGAGGCGAGTCAAAAATAAATCAATATTGTGGTATATCGTGGAGATATTGGCGATTCCTAGATGTAATATCGATGCCTCGACCGAGAGGCAGACGATTCGACTATAAATCGACCGAGTTGATCGAGAAGAGAAGCCAAATCGAGAAGAAGAAAAAGAAGAGGATCAATAGAGCTAAACAATCGAGTAGAAACTTACCAATCTTGGCCACCTTGTGTTCGGCGGCTTCAATCCCAGCTTTCTAGGTTTTTGAAAAGAGGTATTCCATGTGGTTTTGTTATAGAGGTCTGAAGTGTGCTTACAGCTGTCCTTTTCTTTAAGGTACTTTTTATTTTTTAAAACCACAACTGTCCTTTTCTTTAAAAGCCACAGCTTTGTCAAATCAGTACTGTTTATGTTTAAACAAAAGTTTTTTTTTCACTTATACGTTGTAACAATTGTTGTTTGGTACTAATTATTAAAAAAAAAAAAGTGAAATGTTTCCAAAATTCTTTTAAAAAATTGTAAAGAAAACTTAAGCACCTGTTCGTCCATTTTCAATAAATTAGTACTTTAAAAATATCCAATTAGTACTTATAAAATTATTTAAATAAGTTAATGAACATTCATATTTATAATTTAAGAAAAAAATGCTTGTTATTTTATAGAATGGCTCCTAAACTAGATATTGGTAACATTTTGTAAAGAAACATTTGTAAAAAAATAATATTCATAACATTTGAACAAAATTAAATAATACTTGTAGAAAAAAAATAACTTTAGTAAAAAACAATAACATTACAACATTTAAAAATACATTTCTATCCTTTGTTATTTTTTTTACAGCTCTTTTTTTGTTTTGTTTTTGAAAAGAGAGTGTATCCTTAGTTATTTTTTTTCCGAAAGGAGTCTATGTTTTTGTACAAATAGCATATTTATAAAATGACCCGTTTGACTTTTCCTTTTTTTTCCAGCTAAAACCCCTTTCTTTTTTTAGCTAAAACATCACATGCCTACCCCCTTTTTTTTGTTCCAGCTCTCACACATACCACAAATGTTTTGCAAAAAAATGTTATGAAATATTTTGTACATAACATTTTTTAGAATTCTTAAAAATGTTTAGAATAATGTAAAAATAATGTTTTGTACAAAAAATGTTTAAAAATTCTAAATTAATATTTTGTACAAAAATTGTTGAACTCTTAAAAAAATGTTTAGAATTTCTATAAAACCTAAAAATAATCTTTTGTACAAAAAATGTTTAAAATTCTAAAAAAATGCAACTTTTTAATCAAATTTTATGCGTCATTAGATTGTTTTTCTATATTATTACAAGTTCATCGCGCGTCAGTATAATCAATTGTACAATGAAATGCATATTAAAGAATGGTTTTGAACGTATCTGATTGGTCTACATCAATGTTTAAAAAGGCGAAAGGCAAGGCGAGGCGTTTTAGTCGCGGCGAGGCGAGGCGTAAGCCTCGAGGCGCTTGAGGCGTAAGCCTCACCGAAAAGAAAAAAAAAAAGAGCAAAATAATATTAAAAAAATACTAATAAAACCATAAAAATAAAATAACAAAGAAATATAAAATAAAACTACAAAAAAAACATCCTTGAGGGCTTTCTCACATAGTTTGACATTTTTTTGTTCCCCCCAATATAACTTTTTAGAAAAAGAAAATCAATTTGAACATATTGGTTATTTTAAATATGACAATAAATTAATCAATGCAAAATCGTATTGGCAAAATCATTTTTTTAGCTTCATTCACATATTGGTTCTTTTGTAATATGACAATAAATTAATCAATGGAACTTAACAATCAAATTTATTAAAAAAACATTGATTTTCAAGCTAAGATTAAAAAAATAGCAACTTTATTAAAAAAATAATAAAACATATTAATATAAGTTGAAAACCAAAAAATAGAAACCTTTTAAAAAAAAGTCATATTGAAGTTAATTTTGTACATTTATTTCAAACAAACTATATATTTGTAACAAAATATAGTCTCAAACAAATTTATACACTTATTTCAAACAAATTAGTAAAGAAAAACAAAATTAAGTGCAACTTTAAAACTAAACTAAAATAAAAAAAGAATAAGAGTTAGTAGATTAAAACAACATTTTTTTAAGTTAGGTGCAATTTTAGAAAAATGAAGAATTTTAACCTATAAAAAAACAGACTATGTAATGAAAGATTTTTTTTTTTTTTTTTTTTTTTTTTTTTTTTTTTTTTTCCGCGCCTCAGGAAAAAGGCGTGAGGCGAGGCGTGAGGCGCATCGAGGCGTAAGCCTCGAGGCGCATTGAGGCGTAAGCCTCAAATTCAGCCCTGAGGCTTAAGCCTCGAGGCGTTTTTTCAGCGCCTCGCCTCGAGGCGTACGCCTCTTGCGCCTTTTTAAACACTGGTCTACATTGTTAATCTTATTTTTTTTAATTGTCTATATTTTTGTCGGAATTTTTTGGGCTCTCTAAATAGCGTATCTTTGAGTATCGTCCGATACTGCAACCGAGTTGAAAATCAGGAATTCGATACTGGGACCGATACCGAGACTTTGAACCCTGGTGGTGACGCTTTTTACGACGAAGCAGCCGAGAGTCGCGTGACTGGGGCAAACCCTTTTTGAGGCAACCGGGGTTGTTGCGTGAGCATGGGGGCTCAACAGTGGTCCATTAACAAGATCAAGGGCTTTAGCAGAGGGTTGGAAGAGGCTGGTTTCGGGGATGCGAACCCCACGGCTAGCCATTGACATTGCGGTCAGCGGAACAGATGTCAATATTATTGTCCATGAACGATTCCCCGCGCTTAACCCATACTAACTTCAAGTTTCAACACAACACAACTTAACTACTTAGAGCGACTATGCTCTAATAACATTTAATTTACATTGCAGAAACATGCATTAGCTTTAGCAGGCAATCATCGGCTAAGGATGATTTCTCTCTCTCTATCTCATTCACATTAATAATATTGAATCAATAAAAATTAATGGCAAAAGGAAGGCCAATGGCCTTTATTTACAATTTTATAATAATACTAGTCTTAAGAGAGCAAGGCATTCACTTAAATAAGGAGACCTAATTTTTTTTTAAAGGAAAAGGATAATTACCACCTATAGCATCTCCTAATGATAATCATAATTAATATCTACTCCCTGAAATTAAGGAACGAACAAATATGAAAAAAACATATAATTCACCCCCCCCCCCCCGATATTTTTGGCCAGCCACAGGACCCACCTTTGACACTGCATTTTATCAGTAAACTCCTAAATATGAATAAATATCCAATACTCTTATAATATATTAACTTCCAACACGCTTGATAACTGACGGACTTAATTTCCAACACTCTGATCCTCTCTCTATGTAAGAACTGTAGTTTAATTGTTGGACCAAGTTTATGGCAGTGACCTGGCCCATGTTATTAGTTATCGACCGAATTTATCACCAAGAAGCTCTAATAAAATGTGGAAACATATTGATGGCAGTCCGTTGTGTTAGCCAGGCGGAAAGGCATTAATTTTTAAAATTTCTAAAACAATGGAAGAGAAGTATTGAATCTAGTGACTTGTTAATAATCAGATTGGGCACATACTAACTGCTAGGATCCAATTTGTCACTGTTTGGTCACAAGCAGAAGAAGTTTTAAACTAGGTAGAAAGTCGGAACAAACAAGAAGTGTCTTACAAAAAAATTTGTGGGTCTTAGAATGCATGATGAATAGTCACAGTAGATGATAGATGATTTGACTAATATGGAATTGTCTATTACTATAGATGGGACCTCATTGAAAATTCCAAAATAAAAAATATATTAACATTATTATTATTCTAGTCCGAAATTTCTTAGTCAAAATCTACACGTTACCTAAACATACAATTATATCTCTTCAAATTATAGGACATCAATTAGACAACTTTGTTAGAGGGGAGCTTATGGCCACACGAGAGAAAGAGGGATGATATATTCTTAGACTGAGACAACTCTTGCCAAATAGTAACTCCATCTGGTTGACTTGGGCCACAACATAAATTCTAGTTGAGAAACAAGCGGATAAAAAAAAGGCAGCATCATACCAACTCAACTCAGCTCAATGAATTACTTCCAATTATTGAAGCATAAAACAAAATGAAATGTAACAAGATAGTAATCCAGTTTCTTCAAATAGACAGATGGTAAGCATGGATAGAAGTGCGCTAGAGGACAATACGCACCATGTCAGGATCCAAGATGTCAATTGCATACAACCCATGTCTGTCTCCAGGGACCTGAATAATTGTTTTGGGATCTAAAGACACAGTTTTACCTGTTTCACACAAAGAAACATTTTTACCTTGATATTCAATACCCAGCCATAAACAATAAAAATAACCCCGTCCCCCCCACAACACACACACAAATATACATATATATATACATAATAAAGTAGGAAAGTTTTTGAAATCTCAAAATGTAAAAGCACAATAAGGGCTGAGATTTAGCCACATCTCCCATTTCTCAAATCAAAGGTTGTGATTCACATCCTAAATTTTTAATCCCACCCAAACAAAAGACATCCCGCCCAAACGAAAAAAGCCATTTCACTTTAATTATAACCCCCATATGTCTCTTTTTTTCCCAAAAATGTAACCTGGCACATCACTCTATCGCTCCCTCCAAACCACGATCATTCCTCCACCACCCAGGTCTCTCGCTCTCACACACATATGTAGGTCTTTTATTCTTTTGTTCCATTTTAGCAATAAGTTTTCTTGGGTTTCTAACTTACTGTTTGGGTTTTTTTCACATTTTTTTAGGAAAAAAAAAAGGGTTTGGGGATTTGATCTGGGATTGATGAGGTTTTGGGTTTCAGTTTTTTCTGTTTAAAATGGTCTTATTTAGTTTCTTGGGATCAAATCAGAGTTCCGAGCAACAACCAAACTCAAAGGTGTGTCCCGCTGCTTGATCTTTTTTCGTTTGATGTTTTTTGGGGGGTTTTATGGTTCAAATCATGTGTTTTATTATTGTATGCAGATCTCTCACTCCTGATTCACCCCATCACGGTTCAAATCAGGTACACCTTCTGTCCTTTTTTTTCAAGTCCTTCTACCTAACACGAAGGGATGTATGCGTGTGTGGAGAGAGAGAGAGAGAGAGAGAGAAAGCATTTTATTTTTTTTGAACAGAAGAATGCAGTTATTTGCATTTTTGTTAATGTTTATGCAGTCTCTGTCAATTATCCCTCTCTATTCATTGTATATGCCACACTTTTATTAGAAACATACGATCAACAAGTTTTTCGAGCAGTCTGAGGTTGAGAATTTTGAGAAATTGAAAAAAAGGGGCTGTAGGTATTAGTCCATCCCTGACACATAAAAGTGTTAGGGTGTTGTTCAACACTTCTTAGTTTAGGCTACGTCACACCCTTCTAAATTATTTTAGAAAGTGGTAATATGACACTGTTTTATATATATATATATATATATATATATATATATATATTAAATACAACTATTTGTTCACACAGGTTATCAAATATAACAATGTCCGAGAGTTATGTTATAATGTGACAATGTATATTATATAATATATCTATTAAAGAAAGTAATATTATCCCACATTTGTTGTATAGAACCCCAATCCATGCTAAACACACCCTCGTATGAGGGACCTCCTACAAATTCTTTATAGAAAAATGACTCTCTAGTTAAATAAGATTTAGGAAAATATAAAATTATAGAAGTGTTTGAGCTTAGCCATCAATCAGAGTACCAAAATAAGCTGATCATAGTCTGATATAAATCACCTACTGCAGCAATATGGTCAACAAGTGCTTATCCAAAACTTTGTTCTGTCATGCCCTGGGTTATTATTAGTGAGCTGAGGCAATTAGTAATAAAGGGTTCTTTGGTATTTTTATCATTGGAAAATGATAACATGTGCCCTTAGGGCACATGTTTTGAGCCTCAAAATAGTAAGTATGAGAGTTCTACATGAGTATTTGTACCCTATTAAATGCATGTCGAAACTTTGTCTTTACTATTTTTTGGTTCTGAGTGTGTGCCCTTAGCCCTTAGGGCACATGTTATGATGACCCTTTATCGTTTTAGCAAGTCTTATGTTGTTGTCATTGTAAATGTTTCAATGGTTCAAGGACGTCGTTTTGTTAGAGTTGGTCAGCTAGAGCATGTATTCGGTACGTCAGCAAGTGTATTAGAATATCTCTATTATTAATCAGATCTGATTAGAGAAGCAATGAAAGTGTGAGCTCATATTGTATACATCTCAGTGGTGAAACGTTTTTCAAAATCAGGGAATGAATCCCAGACTTGTTCTCATGTTTTAGCTCTGTTTTTAGAATAGAGAGCATGTTCTCAATTGTTAAAAAATGGTTATTTGGAGTGTGTAATTAAGTTAACACCCCACTCCCACCCCCATCCCCAACACACGCACACCGTAATTTTCATTTTGGGGGGCTTGGCCCCAAAATGCCTGTTAGCAACGCCAAACATATCACAAAAAGTTTTAGCAACTGTTTTTTGTGACACTTTTTACATCACTAAACGTCATTTTGGGCATCCAACCTCAAAAACTGAAAATGTCCTGAAAATGTTGCCAAAATCAATATCAAATAATTAATGAGGGACAAACTCAAAATAACCCTAAAAAAATCGAGAACAAAATTGATCGTTTGCTCATGTGCAGAGTCTGTTTTCATCTCTCGATTCTAAATTGAACTCCAAGGTACTAGTTGGTGTTTGTTTTTAGCCTCTTAAAACTAAATAATTTCATAATTCAGCATTAGCATTCAAATGCAAGTCCATCAAATATTACCCCAGGTAAACTCAACCCAACTCAACAAAGCCCTTTTTCCGGTTGGTCTGGCAATTTTTGACACGATAACCCGTTTATTGTAATAACCCGAAATGACCCGAAATTGACACGATTAGCTTATATAGATTTAAGATTACCCAAAACTTATACTCAAATAAAAATCAACGCGACCCGAAAATGACACGACTAACCCGAATTGCCACCCCTTTTTGCTAGTGGTTTGAGTTATAACACCTACAGATCAAAAAGAAATTGTACGTTGACTCAGGATTCCGGTGACACTGACGTATTATGACTGAATTATTGGTTCATGCCTGGGTCTACCAATTACCATTAAAAGGCAAGTCCGTCAAATTTTACTTCAATTTTACCCTAATTAAACTCAACCCAACTCAACAATAATCCTCATGCTCTTTTTACAATATCCACTGAGTCAATTAGGTCTACCCTGCCCTTAGAGTTACCATCTACTCATTTAGCGTCATTTTGACAAAACCCCAGTTTGAGAATACGATATTAAACTTTAACCCCAATTTTGTTCAATAATTAGACATCACATCAATTTCATGCAAATCAACTATTTCATTGAACACTATACATATTGAATGCAAATCATCAGTATATTCCATGAAATTGGTGTGGTGCCTAATTATTGAACAAAATTGGGATTAAGTCTAATATCATATTATCAAACTGGAATTTTGTCAACATGACCCATTAATTTACATTTGTGTGTGAGCTACTTTTATCTTTTTTTCATTTATAATTTTATCCTTTCCAGTTTTACCCTAATTGTTAAAAAAAACAATAGCTAAGATTTAAAGCATTCATAATTGCATAATAATGAGGTTTTGGAAAAAGGTCATCATAATGTTCAAAGTGTATAAAAACAGGGCACTCCATATAATTTTATAAATTTAGTCCCTGTACTAAAAATATCATGAAAAAAGGTGAAAAATAGTGCCGCTGGCGCGGACCAAAAAAATAAAGGTATTGTACCACAGGTACTAGATTTATAAATGTTAATGTACCACATGGACTAGATTTATAAACTTGAAAAACATTGTCCTAATAATCCAAATATGTGAAAGAACAGGACATTAAACTTAATTCTCTATAATAAATAATTACCAGTAGAAGAATCGTAACGAGACCAAAGTTTATCCCTAAACTCATGATCAGCCGCCAAAATACGAACCCAAACCCTCTCTTCATTACCATTCTCATCAACGGCATTCAATATAGAGCCTGCAATACCCGGAATCAAGAGGACCGGGTCAAGATTCGGGTCAACGTACGGCTCCGGTTTCTTAGTGAGCCTCAACCAGAGCTCTACCTCTCGAACAATGTCCTCTAACAACACCGCCATAACCAAACCCTAGTTCAATTTTAGATGGAGTGATTTGCTGTTGGTGTAAAGTTGAGAAATTAATGTTGGTTGGTGAAGTTAATTAGGGCTTGGAGTTGGGAGAGCGGTGAAAGTAATGGGAAAGCGAGAGAGATGTCAAAGATCTTAAAGTGTTTTAATGGGGTTAGATGAGATAAATGGATAAGTGCCACATGTCGTGTCCAACACTAACACGACACCAATGTTCTAAAAGGTGATAGGTTGATCCATGCGTGGAGACAAATTTTAAGGTGAGTTATAGAGGTAAAAAGACATTTAGATATTTTTAATATATTTTAATATTTTTAATTATAACGAGGTTATTAAAAATATTTAAATTGTACATACCTTAAAAATATATTTGAAAATATGCAAATTAATATACTATTTGATTGTTTTGGACGAGATATTGGTCCGGATTAGAAATAAAAAAATCTTTTTGTTGTATTATATTCATGTTTGGTATAACAAAAGATTTCAAATCGTATCGGGATTTATTTCGTGTAATATTCTATTTATTATGCATATTTCTCATTTAGATCATAATCATGCCTTAAGTTGTAATACTCAACCCTTCGTGTTGAATTTAAGCAATTGGTAGTGTTTGTGTTTGAACTAACCTAAAACTCTTATTAACACAAGACGTTTCATGCACGCCAAAGTTTTAGCTCCATGTATTTTAGGATTAGGCACTTAGGGCCCGTTTGGTTCTCTATTCAGAAAACTCGATTTAAACGTTGTTTTTAAATGCAGTTTTAAAATTCAGTTTTTTGTGTTTATAATTATTGGTGTGCGTTTGGTAAACTTGTTTTTAAATACAGTATTTTGAAAATTTGACAAAATTGGCAAACATGTATATTTATATCATAAATGTGTGTGTGTGTATATATAAACATACATAAAACTTTCGTGCATACATGATACATGAATACATACATACATACATACATACATACATACATATGCCATAAATTATATACACGTACATTTAATATCATGTATTTTTTGATATATTTAATGAGGTATGTTGGGGAGTTTAACTCTCTATATATAAACATATATAAAACTTTTACACACACACACACACACACATATATATATATATATATAATGATATTGCATGTATAATTCACTATAAAATTATATACGTATATAAATTGATAATATTTTTAATACATATGTACTATATGTATATTTTATATTATTCCATACATTAATAATACATGTATAAAACTATATATAAGTATCATGTATCTATTGATAGTATTATTTAACTTTATATTATTTCATACGTAATTTTGTGTACATGTACATATATATTTTTTATTTATAAGAATTACACACATATTAATGCATTATGTATGTATATTATATATTAAGGTATAACTGCTTTAAAATATTAAGAATGAATAATTCTGAGTAGAAAAATAAAAAACAGAAGTTATAAAACACCTAAAACCTGTTTTCTGAAAAACTTGATTATAACACAGAAATATTATAATTTTGTGTTTAAAAACAGGTTGTCAAACGAAGATTTTTATCAGGATTGTATTTAAACACAGAAAACAGAATTATAGTTGCAAACCAAACAGACCCTTAGCATACCTTGTCTAATTTGTAAATGTTTTACCATCACTTGTTAACTAATTAATATTTTCTTGTATATCACTAACATATTTTTTTACACTAAAATTCGTGTATACAAAAATACATGTAGATAGGGGGGTAGAACTATAGCACTTTAAATACTTTTTTTTACCTTCAATTCAATTTTATTACAAAAAATTATATTCATGTTTGTAAAATAAAAGATTTCAAATTGTGTCGAGATTTATTTGGGTTAGTGGTCGTATTCGTGTTAGGTATAAAAAATATTTATTGGCGTGTCATTTTCGTGTTAGGTAAAAAAATAAAAATTGCAAGTCGTGTCGAGATTCATTTGGGTTAGTGTCGTAAAAAAAATAATTTGTGTCGTGTTGTATTTTTTTTTATCATGTTTGTTTTACGTAATAAAATAAGAGTTTTTGTTGTGTCATGTTTTAATTAGATCATGTTCATGTTGGTAAAAAAAATTATTTTATTTTTGACTTTTTTATATAAGTTCAATGGTTTATTAAAATGTTATAATATTCTAAATGATTTTTTTACTTGGGTTTGTGCTATATATTTGGGATAAAAAGTGAGGTTTATAATGATTTTGTGGCTATGTGAATGTGATCAAAAGAGATTGAACAGATGGGTCAAGTTTTGATTGTCTAGTTTAACTGTCGCATGAGCTAGGCGGTTTGAATGCGGTCGCTAGAGGCGATTCAGGTAGAATTACTCTTTTTGAAAACAAGTTAGACGGACGTGTGTTTCAAAATCATATAATTTTAGTATTTTCCAAAAGTTAATTTATATTTCACGATTACATGACCAAATGATTTGTCCATTTATAAAAATACAAATTAGGGAAAAACACAAATAGGCAAGGGTGATGTCGAACCGACTATTTTGGTGAATTCATTATTTCGGTTTGGGGAGAAGTTCGAGACCGAATCGAGGAGTAGAAAAACTGTTCGTTTTAAGCCACATTGGGTTCGGATTGGTTTTGGTCGGTTTTTGGTTCTGAATGAGAATTGAAGTGGATTGAGGAATTTTGGATATACAAATTGAAGTCAATTAAGGGGCTTGAGATATAAAAATTATGTCGGTTCGATTCGATTGGATTCGATTTTATCCTTATCGAAATCATCATTCGAATCGACATGGTCAATTTTCTTATTCTTTCAACTGTAGGTCAAACCGGGCTTAAAAACGTTGGTTTAGGTTCAGTTCGGGCGATTTTTTCGCACACCCCTAACAAATGGGTGCAAAATGCATTTTTTGAATTGTCTATGGACAATAGAGTAGTATATTCACTCAGGATTCCAATTCATTTTATGCGCCATTTATATATTGTGTTTGCATTGGTTCACATCTACGGTCCACTAATTATTGTTTAAAATACTAATTAATGTAAACATGACACGTCAATATGTCGCACAAAAATAGTTAGAATTCTAAGATGTCGTAGAATTACTCAGGGTCCGTTTGGGTGCCCGGAACTGAAATTGAATTGGACTTCTAATTCTATGGAATTGAAATATAAGGAATTCCAATTCCATTTCAATTGTTTCTTTTGGAATTCTAGTAGAACTCTAAATCCCTTGTTTGGATCAATTACATAATTCTTTTAAAATTTTAGTAGTTTGTGAACTATTAAAAAATTATACTTTTAAAAAAGATTCTAACATAAAAAAAATAGAATAAGATCACGTCACACTTTAACAAGAATTAATAATTGAATTAGCATTCAAATAAGGTAGATAGAAGTTCATCATAAATTCAGGAGTTGGTAAAACTAGAACCGTTTTCTAAGCAGCATTACCATAATTAAAAAAAGTCCATCTAATAACATAACACGTCAATACATATTAGAATAATATATTGTTATAATATTTACGCGCCAAGATGCATCAAAATCCATAGCCTCTTCAGCTTATGCAGAAGACCAGAAAAAGTATCAAATTTCCTTTGGTCATTCATCAAAAGATCAATTGCTTTCAAGACTTGTATGTCATCCAAATCTTGAACCTTTGAAACCTCATCCAATACCATTTGAGTTATTGCCTTGGAAGGTTCAAAATTTAAGAAGCGATCAAGTGACTCCGCCATGCGCCCCAAGACATTCGAAAGTGCTTCAGAACCAGAATGTTTTCTCTTCTTCGTGCGAGAAGTAGATGAAGATGATGCATTGGTCCTCCCTTGTTCATTTCGGAGTCAAGATGTATGTGTGGCATCCTCTTCAAGGGTCATCTCATCAATCTCCAATGTATCTTCTAAGTTGTTTGACTCTTCATTATTTGTCATTTCCATTTCATCTACTAATGTTGTTCGAGCACCATCCCCATTAGCACGATCTTGAGCAAAAATAACACATAAACCATCCCAATTATCTATTATAATTCTCCTTCGATATGGGACAGCTTTAGCATAAGCCTGAAAATAAATTCAATTTTAAATGTTAAGATTATAAAAAAAGTCATTAAAAGAACCACAACATATACCATAAAAGAAATGAGTATGATAAAATAGGACTTACTAGCACATATGCATTCCACACACTTTCTTCAATATCAACTCTAACCCTACCATAGTTCCAAGAGAACCTCGATGTTGATAACATTTGACTTATAAAATCATAATGCTTCTCCCAAGTCTTGAGTCATGATTGGACATTTTGCTTTATCACGGAAATGTGATGTTCATCCATCATGATATTTATGGCACTAGTCCATGCCATCGATTTCCATGCAAATTTTCCATCCAACTTGTTCCCTTGATTAATGTGATATACAAAGCAAGCGCATAATGTTCTATCCATCTCCCGGGTGCATGAGAAATAGCCTTTCCCCTTCTTAGTCCCTTCTCTAACTTGAGAATCAAAATCCATTCCCTTACAACAATCAAATTTAAAATGAATAAACCATACACATTAATCAAGTAAGCTAAAACCATACACATTAATCAAGTAAGCTAAAACCATACACATCAATCAAGTACGCTAAAAACATACACATTAATCATCAAGTAAGATAAAAACATACACATCAATCAAGTACGCTAAAAACATACACATCAATCAAGTACGCTAAAAACATACACATTAACCAGGTAAGCTTAAAAACTTACACATTAATCAAGTAAGCTAAAAACCATACACATTAATCAAGTAAGCTAAAACCATACTCATTAATCAAGTACGCTAAAACCAAATGTATAACAAGAAAAGTAAGCCAACTGGGAAATTTATCCTCGACGCTGCCTTATTCGGTACTCAAAAATCATTGCTTGTGTTAATGCATCCCTTTTTTGCGTCCACTCCATAGTCGTTTTCACATGTCTAATACGATCTACATTGGTTACCCCGTGGTTATCCATTACATCATCCTCATCTATGCAATCTTCATCACTTTCAATAATGGATCAATTGGTTGCTCCATTCGTATAAGATTATGGAGGATGGCACACGCATTTATAATTCTCACATGAGTTTTGACCTCAAAGAAAGAAGATGATCTAAGAATAGCCCATCTTTTCTTAAGAAGTCCAAAGGCTCTTTCGATTACATTTATAGCAGTTGAATGGCGAAGGTTAAATAGCTCCTTGTATGTTTACGGATTATTTCCCATTCTTGACCACTCATTAAGATGATAACGTGTGCCTCTATAAGGTGCAAAAAAACCAGGTCCATTTGTATATCCAGCATCAACGAGGTAATATTTACCTAAGAAAAATTATTTATAACCATTGAAGAAAATAGAAAAAAAAAAAGAAAAATATTACGAATTATTTCAAAATAGAATAGGATGTGCACCGTTTTGAATAATTAATGGATTTTGTCTTGCCAGTGTATCTCGTAAAACTCTACCATCTGCAGCCGACCCTTCCCACCCAGCTAAAATGTAAGTGAATTTCAAATCACGGGAACAAACTTCTAATACATTTGTTGCATTAAAACGCTTCATATTTCGATATCTCACTTCATCCTGAGAAGGAACTGTTACAGGAACGTATATCCCATCCAAAGCTCCAAGGCAATTCTCAAACCATTCCCACTTTTTATCTTCGTAACCTTCAATTTCTTTCTCGAGCTGGACCAAATACTCGCCCCCTAATTTAATTATAACTCGCAAAACCGCATTAAAATGTTGACTAACTGTCTCCCCTGAGCGGATGAATTAAAACTTAACAACCCGATTCTTTAGGTTATATCCAACCACGAATAAAAACATAGCCACAACTTCCTCCATCCGAATGTGTGCCGTTTCACGTAATAATTTCTTATCACGTAATTTGTTACATAAATTATTAAACTCATCGATGCCAAGACCCAATTGCTCTCTACAAGTTCTATCACTTCCATAATAAAGTTTTCTCAAAAATATATGTCTTGCATTTCTCAAATCTTCGGAAGGCTCTTTTAATAAATGTGTTTTATGCCACCACACCGCAATTGTCGTCGAAATTCTACAACTATTTTTCTTTTCTTTTTTCTCTAGTGTCATTTTCATTCCTAACCAAGTCGTGACTTCCCAACAAACAATGATCCATTTTCTGAAATTATTTCACATTTAATCATGCTAGCTATGCGTATATAAATAAAGAATATAACAATACATATATATAAATTATCACAATACATAAAAAAAATTATAATGCGTACATAGATAAAAATTATATACCATTTTACATAAAAAAAATTATAACACATACATAGATAAAAAAAAAACTACCATTTTATATAAAATTATATACCATTTTATATGATACATACATTAAAACTAAAAAAAATCAGCTACATTTTAAATAAAATTACCTAACATTTTATATGTTGATATCAAAATTAGGCAACATCTTATATAAAATTAACATTTTATATATATAAAAAAAATCAGATATGCTGTATGTATATACATATAAAAAAATCAGATATAAAAATCAACATTTTATTATATATATATGCAATAAGCATTAATACACCGTCAATACACCATCAGATCTGAGTCATTACCAATACACCATAAAATCTCAGACCAATAGATCTGATTGATACACCGCACACATCAAACTGTATTGGTATATATATATATATATATATATATATATTGAATTTGAGATCGGAGATAAACTACCGGAGATTTGAGTTCGTACCTAAAAAACGATCGGAGAGAGGGAGAGATAGCTGCTGGCGTGAGTTAGCTGTCAGAGAGCTGCCGGAGAGCTGATAGCTGTCGGCGTGAGTGTTTATAGCATGAGTTGATTGCCAGAGAACGAAACTGCCGGCGTGGGAGGAGAGAGGCAAGAGGGGGAAAAGAAATGAGGGTTTTGTGTGTGTATTTTTTTAGTGTGTGTCCCGATCTGAATTCCAAAGAGATTTGGATTTCAAAATCTCTACAAAATGAAATGGAATTGATTTATGGAATTGGGCCTTAGAGAATTATAAATGAATTCCAAATGAATGGTATTTTTTAATGTACCAAAAAAAAAATTAGAATTAGGCCTCCCAATTCCAATTCCAAGGCTTGAAATTGGGCTGCCAAACACACCCTCATGAATCATATGAGCCTTTCATTTCACATTGTGGAGAACATCCATTATATCAAATTGTAAATACTCCTTGTTACATCACATTTACATTTATTATAGAGGATTGCGTTAAAGCACATTTTCAAACTCATTTTGTGATAGTCTTATTTGGCAACTAACATACTTTCAATCCACATTTGTGTTAGGGATCCTTTAATAAAGGTGCTTATAGTAATTTAAAATGATATGTTATTGGATTTTATATGGTCCAAACGATATAAAGTGCGTGTATATGGAGTGGTACATGCGATCGTACTCGATGAAAAAAATTAATGACGAAAATAGTACTATGTTAGACTCATAAAGCACACAATGATTTAGAATTATGCGTTGGCTTTAAGTTATTTTTATATGTGCTTCGACGTTGTGATTAATTAGTAATTCCAATGTGTATGCTTTTGATATGAAATTTGTGTTATTTATTTGTTCGTTAACCTATCATGGTTAAATCATTAAAAGAATTTGGAAACATGTCTAGGTCAATTCCTTAATGTTTGCCCGTACTCTATTAGATTGAATATTAGGCTTGAATGTGTAACATGTGACAAGTTTTATAATTTTCTCAATATTGTAAAATAGGGATCTTGATAAATAAGTTTTATTTACATAAGACAGTTCATAATAGGTTTGTGACACCCCGCCTAATAAAATACCGAGTGATCAGTCATATATCAAATTAAACAAAAATCTCATCTGGTTCATTCTTAGCATCACTGCCGAAAACCTTTTTAAAACTTACTAACCACCTAGTATTAAAAAAGACTCAGTATCAAATTTTACCTTTTTATTAGACAACCATAACAGCATGCAAAAGAATATATAATAAGCCATTCACACAAACACTAAAAAAATGAAAAGGAATAAATACAATTTTTGTCGATACCATCGGCTACAAACCAAATTTCAAAAATATAAACCACGAGAATAAACTAAATACATCATTTGACTGAAACAAAAATGGAATAACTAGGGTGACATGCCCAAATGAAATACTGATTGCATCCTACTCTATGAAAGAAATGACTGAAGCGGCTAAGTCAAAGTCCTGCAACATCCACATGTGTCGCAGTTTTGTAACCCTGGAATATAAACAATTATGACGTCCCTATAGTTGGACACCTAAAAGGTTTTGAAAATATTTTATAGCATGGGTTAGAACCCAAAACATTTTGAAAATATTTAGCAAGTGAATTAAATTGCAGTAAATTAAAATGCATGAATACTCTTCATATTTGAACTAGTGTCTCACTCCCTTGAGGACCGTCTCACCCCTCAACTATTGTGCATGCCTAACATTTTTCTATATAACCCGCCTAGTCACCTACCCCGTAACTAGTTCTCGATGATGTCCTTCTTGTCACACTACTCTAGCCCGAGTATGTTTAATATACGTTTTATAAGTTATTTATCACATTATTATTTAATCATTTCTCGTTTGGAACCAATTAACATTCTCACGAATTATATGAAAATATCAATACAATTCACATCCTGTATTTTACCCGTATACAAATATCTGCACCATATATACGTATCATCATATTACAACATTCACACACATGTCGTAAATATAAAATCCATCCCCCCGAGTAGGCATTCACCGGATGTTATCTAAAATGCTATCATTTCCAGGTATACTCATCCACCCGGACCCCTGACACGGTTAGCTCCCCGGATAAGAAAATAAAACAAACGCAGCGGAGGCGACCATAGTTCCCATCGAAAATGAGAAAAAATCATACCCAAGATGTCTCACCCCCTCGTCGAGACGCTATGACCTGGGGACTATACTCACCCTGCTCCTCAAACCAGGGGATTCAACCACATCGCGCAACCTCCTATGATAGCACTAGATGGGGGTATGTATTCCTATAAATAAATTAACTCGATCAAATCCGTGCCTAAACACTCGTAACACTAGTCCAAATTTCACCCGACTTAATATCCCGACTCAATTGAATCAATCGCTCATTAATTAATTTATTATCTTGACGTCACTCAACCAATATACCCGGACTCACTCACTTGGCCCGAAAATATAATATTTAGAATTTACTATTCAAATTCTCCTTAATAAATTTTGCATACTTAATAATCTAAGGTTTTCAATTTACTCAATTTTAACCTTCATTTACTTATGGATTATTTTCTCAATTATCTCAATACTTACTTGTCTCACTTTATGTAAACATAATCTCTACTTTAGGCCTAATGTTATTGTTATATAACAACAATCAAAATCAATCAATCTAGGCAACCTCCAACGGAATAACAACTAAAAATAACATTTCTTAAAATTTGCTCCATAAATCTGTCCGAAATTTTAAAATGTCGTTTTGAGGCATTTTGAAGCCGTTTTTGGAGAAACCGTATCAGAAAAAATGTTGAAAAGGGATTTTCAATGAGGCTACGCGGATATAATCGCAATTTTTGGAACCAAAACGTCAAAAAATAGTTTCTAAAATGACGATTTAATTTACCCAATTTCATAGACTTCTTCAAATTCAAGAAGTTGTTCTACAATTCAATCCTACCCATCAAAACCCAATTTAGATATCAACTAACCCCAAAATCATATCATCTTATCACACCCACTATGATATGAATCGAAATTTGTAATTAATTTAAAAGCAAGTTTAACCACTTGCCTTAGGGTTCATAGGGTCTGAATCATTTGGTGTAGATGATGATTATTTGGTGAAGAATGACTCCCATGGTTTCTTCAATTGCACCTATTTCTCTCTCTCTCAATTGGGGTTTTCTAAAATGTGTTGTAGTTGCCACACCCTCTCACTTTTAGGGTTTAATAACTCAATCTCGTTTTTAGGCTTGTGGATTTTATAAAAAGCTCCCAATCACTCTTATGTGAGCTTGGTTATGCCTAAAAATGTTCCGAGACCCATTTACTACCCTTGGGTACTCTTTTTCGACTATTTCGATCCATCCGGACTCAATCGTACACTCAGAATTACCTTACGAATTAATTTATAACATTCTCCAATTTTTTACCTCAAAAAAAGCGACACAAAAATCGTCCGAACAATAAAATGTCAGTTCGCGAAATTAAATAGTGACTCTAATTTAAAATTTTCCAAATCATGGATTTAATTCCTCTCAATAAAATAAATTATTTTTCTCCCGAAAATAATTAAATCAAAGGTCCTTAAATTTACGGGGAGTTACATACTTTCTCCCATATAATGGAATTTCGTCCTCGAAATTCAGATAGGCCTAGTACTCTCCGCCCCAACTAGCTCCATGATCACTTACCCTCAGCATTGTTACACATATTTCTTAAGAGAATTTAGTTACCAGAGCTCTCATACACCCTGCACCCATGCTTAACCGCACGAAATAACACCCGACTTTTACCAGCCTTAAACCGTAATATATAACTTCGATCTCACAGTTATGACACCTCAAATATCCTTCTCTAGGCATAAAAATATACATATCCATTCTTATACTAAAAAGGACAACATACAATATCGCGCCCTTACTATCACTAGTTTCCTTACGCAAAAATAAATTTCGAGTTATATCTACCCGATCGATAATAAGTCCACCCAACTTGAATCACCTCAGTAATGTCCCTACTCCTTGGACTTCAATCAACAATATTAACATATTACTATGTAACACATCATAATCATATATACTCGTATATATACGCTAGGCCTTATCTCAGGTGAGACCAAACAAAGACAATTCATACCCTGGTTTCGCGAACACCAAGTCTTACAATAACTATCCACTATAGCCCCAAACTATAGCTAACCAGTTGAAACTTGGAAAATTATCTATACTACTTCCATAATTCTCGAAAGTAGAAATCTCTTGTGTAATGCAACTATCCTCTTAGTGTACCTCTCACTCTCGCATGGTTAACACCAAAGAATCTCGCTACCCCACGATACTTATATATAAAATATGGCTATCATGGCTCACACAACCACTAGATTCATCTCACTCGCGAATCCTAGTGATAACTAGGTTGTGATGCACCCAATGTCACTCCAAACATACCCACGCTCAGCGTTTCATATTTCGAGGGGCAACTTATTCCCCTTTTTTCGAAATACCCAAAATCATTGCCCTTGCGTTTGCTCCCAAAGTTGTTAGGCATCTGACTAAGAGAGACTCTAGCTCCACCCAGGGTGCCCATACACCCTATATTTCGTGCATATTTGCACAAACCTCAAATCATCACATACGTAACATATTTATCTCAAGTTTCACTCCCGCATTCTCGGCATGTCTATACCCTCCGGATATTTTTTATGACCTTACTAATTACTATTCAATTCTCCCCAATATTGCCCCACCTATTAACTCGTGGTGTAAATCCTCGCAGTGTTTCTTCCGCAACACTTTTCGGCTATACTGGCCCTATCTCTTAGTGGCTCTCTGCTCAACGTATTTTCTCCACACATTCACTGTTTATCATCCAATCTGATGACCTAGCATGTGATGAAGTCTTCACACTTTCGACATTTTTATAGTCTTATGCGTATAACACCTCCCAACAAGGTCCAAAAGAGATTTTCCCAATGCACTATTTCTCAACATTGTCAGTCCTCGATTTTTGTAAAACCCAAAGCATATAACCAGGACACTAAAATTTTGTCCCTATACTCACATGTCTAATCATGGACTCCCACGTCTCTAAAGGAGTCATTTACTACTGCTCTCGCACTATCACTAAGTCCTCAGCACTAAATATTAATAATGAGCTAAATCTATCCTCTTCACGGTAACCCAATATACCCTGAATCTCATCTGTAAAAGTCCCTATGCATCGGGATCCAATATAACTAGATAACTGTACTCTCTGAAGTCTGCTTGACAAAAATATCATTGCGAGGTCAACCCTCTTTCAGGTGGGACATCACAAAAATATACATTTTGCCCTGGAAAAACGAACATAATAGCCTTGCTATAATCGCCCACCATTGCGAACTTGTCCGTACCCAAGATAAAACCATACCTCGAATATCACTTCTCAAATGAACTAATCCTCAGAAAAATATATATCATCTCAATGTTCCCACCCATTCCTTTACAGGTGGAACTGAAGAGCGCCTCACTACTCTATGGTAAATATACACATATTAGTAATATTAATAATACCTCCACGAAATTTGTTTCTCACGCGAATCTAGTACTAATACATTACTGTGACCCGCTCTCATCACACAAAATAGACCCCAATCATCTCGGAATAGAAACATTTAGTTTCAGTTGCCCAAAACACTGGCGGCTCAAACGATTACTGGACATAATACCCTCATCCTAACCAAACCAAAAACTTCTCTAACTATTGCCCTTGCTAGACATACTGCTCCTGTCCCATGACTTGCTGAGGACAAGATCCACCCATTTGTTTCTACTCTTTTACACATAAAATACCTCTTTGTGTCATTCCCCTTTCTCTGGCCCTATCGACCATGCAGGGGTTGCCCTTCTCGCGGACCTGGTAATCTTGACCCTGATTGTTATCCTTATTATCTCATTGGCTCCGCTGGTCCCATAGAATTTATTGATGGCCTTGATGGCCCGGACAGAACCCACCGTCAATTGGTAGAAATTATATTGATCTCGATCATTAATCTGGGTCCTTTACTGGGTATCCCATACCTTGGTGCCTCACTAGCCTCGAAAGACCCAACCTTGCCCTTCGATTAGTTTCTCTAACTCCCTTAGCTCCCTTCTCATGAGAGCATTGATATAATTTTATAAATATACGACCTTGATGACAGCGACACCAATCATCCTAGCCGGATTTCCTATCCGCACCTGTATTTTCTGTGACACCCCGCCTAATAAAATACGGGTGATCAATCCTATACTAGATTAAAATAGGAATCTCATATGGTTCATTCTCAGCATCACTGACGAAAACCAATTTAATTACTAATAACTTGCTAGGCTGGCGTCAAAATTTAATTAAACTAATATTTTTAACCAACCCATTCAAATAAAGTAATCACAACAATTTATGTACAGCAACTGAAATGAAATAAAATAACCGAACTCTCGGTATAACATAATACAACCAAATCGAATCCGCAAACTAAAATGCGGTAAAATAATAAATGAATACAGTCGGGCTATCAACCCGAGTGTTTCTACAATACTTCCTATCTAGATCTCAAGGATAGAAGCGTCTAAAATAAACCTACTTGCATCCACAGCTGCTGCAGCAACGTCTAACTCGAAAGAATCATTACCCAAGCGTCCCTATGTCTGGACACCAAATATATATATACATATATAGCAAGAGAGGGAAAAATAGAGAAATGGGTTAGAGCCCGAGTTTTGAAAATATTTAGCAAGTGCTTAAAAGCCATATTTTAAAATATGAAATCTCTCATATTTAAACTGGTACCACACTCTCATAAGATACACTTCACCTCTCTTCTAATAGTGCATACCTATCGCATACATTTTAAATGACCTACTTAAGCTACCCCGCCTAAATAATCTCTTTCACACATCTTCTAAATCCTCGTAACTATCACCTACCTTGCGTGATATAATACAAGTTATACCGTAAGCTATTACACAAGCTTTTAGTTGATATAATCATCAATGTGCGATATATATAGTTATAATTTATATATATTTATGTCGTTTATTTTCCGAAACTATCACTAGTTTAAAATACCATTTTCACTTTAGTATATAAAGTTTCGTATATATATATAATTCTCATTGTAATATACGATTTACATTCTATTAATCCAGATATAAGTCTCCCGAAAGAAGAATAAACTTTTATTCATTTTACACTTTATTGAAGTCTTAATTATATGATTTTGCATTTTCATACACAAGCAATATACTATACGCAACAAGTATAATTATACCTATTACAATCATAAGCATAATAACCATCCCACTGAGCTATAACTCGAGGATGCAGTCTCAAGTGCCTATTCGCATCCGGGTTTGCTCAATCAACCATGGTACTAAGTCAGACTCTCTCATGAACATGGTAAAAATACTAAACGGTGGAGGCGGTCATGGACGATATGACCCGGGGGCTACACTCTCCCTGGTCCTCA
Organism: Sambucus nigra; assembly: GCA_949130495.1. NCBI lineage: Eukaryota > Viridiplantae > Streptophyta > Magnoliopsida > Dipsacales > Adoxaceae > Sambucus > Sambucus nigra. The sequence goes on from OX422222.1 coordinate 339,176,596, forward strand.
AGCCAGGGGATTCACCCACATCGCGCAACCTCCCTGAATAGCATTAGAGAAAAATATAATTTGGCTGTCCATCCTTATGCCCGTGGAACCAGCCTCTAGGATACAAATATACCAACCACATACAGACATATTTATGTTCCTATCATAACAAACACACACACACACACACACACACACATATATATATATATATATATATATATATATATATACACACCATAACAACTCTCGTATATAATACATATCACTTCTCAATATAATATGGCTATAATTGCCAAACTCTTATAGCAATAGCCAAACCCCCGAATATTCCCATCCGTAATAGTATATGAGTATTTACACCTTAAAATACTAAACCTATAAGTATTATCTTACTTAAGATCGAACTTACCTTAATCACTTCTAAGGATTTATATATAATCCCAAATATACCAATTCGTAATACTTAAATAAGTATACAAGCTACTTATCTTAATTCCATACGTATCGCATCACCTATAATAATAATCGTCAATAGACGTATCGGATAGCCGCTCAATCCTCTTTAGCCCATATCCTAAATTTCCATCATAATCGCATCCTCGGAATTACTCAAATTCAATTGGCCCTTATTTATTCTTACTGCATAAATATATTTTTACACACTTATCGAAGACCTCCCTTGAATGTTTCTCGACCCGAACATTCACTAAGTCCATACCCGAATTGTACACTAAACTAATCCAATGTTCTCTCTTCCAACCCGAGTTCACTCACCCTCAATTCCATTATCTAGGAATCCTAATATCACCTCTAGAATCCCCTACGCTAATCTTCAATTTACAATTTAACTCCCCCTAAACTCAAAGAAGGAAAACTGTCAAATTCAACAATGGCGAATCAATTCGCCCCTAATGCGAACCGATTCGGGCTAGCGAATCGATTCGGTCTCAATTCGAATCGATTCGAATTGTGTTCTGCAAGCAGGTCCTCAAAGGAGAATTGATTCGGTCTCAATCTGAATCTATTCGGCCTGAGACAGCCTTACATGTCCCCTTATGCGAATCGATTCGCTCTAGACCCGAATCGATTCTCCCTGTTCGGAGCTCACTGTTTGGGCGATTTCAACTTTTTCAAAAATCCCAAATATCATCCCAACCTCCATTTTTGTGGTTTCTAATCTCAACCAACAACACTATAATCATCCTAACACTGATTTATAACTAACACATAAATTATTTTGTGGTATTAAACCACTTATCTTAGATTTAAACCCTAAAACCATTAAAACCCTAGTTTTATCATTTCTCCCATTTTTAACCATTTATACACTCCATTAACATGGTTTTAACACTAGAAGTCATCAAGAGTTAACAAGACATCAATTTGTAAACTCAAATTCAATTTTCTTGAATTTATTTTAGGGGTTTCAACCCAAAGTTTATCTAGTTTACCAAGATTCACGCTCAAATGAATAAAGAAAGTAAACACTTGCCTTGTCGATAAAATCCGACGACCTCGTGTCGAATCCCGTGGAGTTTGGCCCAGAATCTCCTTTTCTCTCTTCCTTTCTCCTCTTCCTTCCTTTCTCTCTTTTTCTTTCTTCTCTTTCTTTCTCTCTCGTGCCATATAAGAGAAAAATAAGGGTTATCCCTTATAAAACCCAATCTTGACTCGTATACTCAAATCCAAGTCCTTACTAGTCCAAAAGTCTTCGGAACCTAAATACTACCCCCGGATACTCTTTTCTGACTATCTTGGCCATTCCGAAACCAACTGTGCACTCGAAATCTCCATCCAAGTCACTTAACTAAAATTTACTAGTCGGACCCGACGCTTCTCTACACGCGTTTTCTACAACGTAAACTATCACTCGTCACTTAACCCAACTGCGATATGACATGAAAATATTCCAACTCATTTACTCACCCCCCCAAAGTAAATATAATACACGTCGGATAATTTAATCACTCATTAATCCAGAATTTACTATTCACTGAAATTCCTCTAATTACCAAATTACGTCACTTATGTAATTTAAATATATATATAAAAGTACGGGGTATTACATATTCCCCCCCTTATAACAAAATTTCATCCCCGAAATTCGGATACAACCTGTACCACCAACCTAGGATCATGAATCATACTACGTCCTAGTATACCGAAGTCGAATGGTACTAACACAATGGTACCCTACCATACACTCATTCACGGTACCCGCATATCGCAAGGCTTATACTCTATCGCACTAGCTTAACCACCAGCTTGACTACATTTTTACGCTAAAACACTACTTCCGTCGTAGGGTTAACTCTAATAACGACGCGGTGCATTTAGTGCTTCTATAGCCGCATATAAAGAAAAATGATCCTATAATTACTGCTCTAACGTATCGATCCCATCGGAAAACGGCTACTCTAAGCGTTCATTCGCTTACCTCACAACTTCGAATTTACCTCAAAAAGGACACTATACTGGCACTTGACTACTCCCGCCAATCTTCCATCTCAGTTATGCTAACCCTTGTTGCACCTATATAATTGGATTAATATAACGTTCCATCCAACACCCTCCAATCCCATTTATAACTGCCCCAAAGCACCTTATTCAGCTTTATATACTATGACCATTCTATCTTGGACAGTTTATAAAATCAACACACTTCCTCGCCCTGGTCCTAACACTGGGTACTCCCAATCCGAATAACTCACAACTTAATTCTTCTTATACCTGGAATCGAATCCTTCTTAAGGTTAACCCACCAATCTTCTCGTGGTTAACTTACTACAATCTTCCTAAAATAGTGCCACATGCCCCACTGGCTTTACTTCCCAATAACCCTAAGATCGAAGTGTTTTCCTACACACGTAAAATGAGTACTATACTAACTATATCCCTAGTGGCCAAGACCTTCCCTAACTCTCGACATTAGCTTGGTTTCATGCGTGAGACGTCTCGCAAAGCGAAATCTAAACAAAGAACCCTCCCATTACACTACTACCTCGCATCATCGGTCATCAAGATATAACGGCCTAAGGCACACAATTGGGATGCTTTAAAATCCTATCTCATAAACATACTAACGCTCTTCACAGCGAATAAAGGAAAATAAAACTCCGCTACTGCGAAAAAACATATAGATATACACTATATAATATTACCGTTACTACCAGTAAACTCGAATTACACACACGAATCAAGGGCTAATAAAATACTCTGACTCAATCTTGCCACATAAAAATACCTTCTTCATTCGAGGTGAAATTCATAATAACATTATTGCCAATCACCCTGGCTGCCCCAAATGGTTCCCAGACATAGTACACTTGTCTTAACCGAACCAAAAATTTCTTAAATCAATGCCCCATCTAGGCACCTTACTCTTGTCCTTTAACTCATACCGGACAAGATCAAACCGTGTGGTTTTACGTTCCACATTATAATCATTCCCCATCTCTGGCCACCCTGACCATGTTAAGGTTATCAATGTCTCGGACTCTATATCCTCGATCCTGATAATCACCTTCTTAGTTCCCTTAACTTTTTTGTTTAAAAGGAAACACACTACCGGCCTCAACAACCTTGTTCCAATGAATCCCTAGGCGGATTTCCACCTGTGGGTGCTCATGAACACGAACATCTTCAGTCTTTTAACCTTGGACTAAATTCTTTAATTCATCCATCTCCACTTTTTAGACTTATTAGTGAGTCTATTATTCCACTGAAGGACTCTCTCTTCGTTATACCTACCTTATTTTGGTACAAAGTTCACTTATCCATATAACTCTTTATTCACTATCGGCCTCTGACCGATCCTCATATGAATAATTAAAAAACTGCACTTTCTTCATTTTCGATAGACCAAAGGAATTAACTGCTAAAACCATCCGTAATATTCCTTTGTGAGCAAAACATTCTGCCCTCCCACCATTTCAACATTGCTCCAACGAGTGAAAAAAATTTCCTAAAATTTTCACATCTGGGCATTTCTATACCCTGCTCTAAGCCAAAGTTTTCGAGCCTCATACTTTTATTGGATAACACTACACTTCCTTCGCATAACTTAAACTTCAATATTTGGTCCTTATCAAAGACCGTTCAGACCTCTTCCCAATTTGCTTCACTGGTTAATTAAAGTTTAGCACCACTCTCTATACTATAGCGGTACATAAATAAATATAACTACTATATTCTAGTAGTCGTTGCAGCAATTCATCAAAATGCCACAAAGGGAGTGACCTCGACTGCGACCCTCATCCCCGAATTCAACTAACAGCTCCAATTAAGCCACGCCAACTGATGCCCTCATAACGTCCTTCCTTGGTCGCCCTTTATCGATCATAACACGAATCTCGAATGAGCGCACAAAAGATTTACTATAATCTTACATTATAGCAGGAAAACGAAATTTCACAATAGGAATCAACAATCCTAAAGATAATACTCTACATCAAATAGAAAGTAACGCTGAAAGCATAGTACGTCCGTACATATTCCTAAGGACACTAGAACCTGATGCTCTGATACCATATGCGACACCCCGCCTAATAAAATACCGGGTGATCAATCCTATACCGAATTAAAATAGGAATCTCATATGGTTCATTCTCAGCCTCACTGTCGAAAACCAATTTAATTACTAATAACTTATTAGGCTGGCGTCAAAATTTTATTAAACTAATCTTTTTAACCAACCCATTCAAATAAAATAAGCACAACAGTTTATGTACAACAACCGAAATGAAATAAAATAACCGAACTCTCGGTACGACATAATACAACCAAATTGAATCCGCAAACTAAAATGCGGTAAAAGAATAAATGAATACAGTTGGGCTATCAGCTCGAGTGTTTCCACAATGCTTCCTATCTAGATCTTAAGGATAAAAGCGTCTAAAATAAACTTGCTTGCATCCATAGCTACCACAGCAACGTCTGACTCGAAAGAATCATCATCCAGGCGTCCCTGTGTCTGGACACCTAATATATATATATATATATATACATATATATCAAGAGAGGGAAAAATAGAGAAACGGGTCAGAGCCCGAGTTTTGAAAATATTTAGCAAGTGCTTAAAAGCCATATTTTAAAATATGAAATCTCTCATATTTAAACTGGTATCGCACTCTCATGAGATACACTTCACCCCTCTTCTAATAGTGCACACCTATCGCATACATTTTAAACAACCTAGTTAAGATACCCCGCCTAATTAATCTCTTTCACCCATCTTCTAAATCATCATAACTATCACCTACCTTGCGTGATATAATATAAGTTATACCGTAAGCTATTACATAAGCTTTTAGTTTATATAATCTTCAATGTGCGATATATATAGTTCTAATTTATATATATCTATGCCATTCATTTTTCGAAACTATCACTAATTTAAAATATCATTTTCACTTTAGTATATAAAGTGTCGTATATATATAATTCTCATTGTAATATATGATTTACATCGTATTAATCCGGATATAAGTCTCCCGGAAGAAGAATAAACTTTTATTCATTTCACACTTTACTCAAGTCTCAATTATATGATTTCGCATCTTCATACACAAGCAATATACTATACGCAACAAGTATAATTATACCTATTACAATCATAAGTATAATAACCATCCCACCGAGCTATAACTCGAGAATGTAGTCTTAAGTGCCTATCCGCATCCGGGTTTGCTCAATCAACCACGGAACCAAGCCAAACTCTCTCATGAACATGGTAAAAATAGTAAACGGTGGAGGCGATCATAGACGATATGACCTGGGGACTAAACTCTCCCTGCTCCTCAAGCCAGGGGATTCACCCATATCGCGCAATCTCTCTGAATAGCACTACAGAAAAATATAATTTGGTTGTCCATCCATATGCCCGTGGAACCAGCCTCTAGGATAAAAATATACCAACCACATACAAACATATTTATGTTCCTATCATAACATATATATATATATATACCGTAATAACTCCCGTATATAATACATATCAATTCTCAATATAATATGGCTATAATTTCCAAACTATTATAGCAATAGACAAAACCCCGAATATTCCCATTCGTAATAGTATATGAGTATTTACACACTTAAAATACTAAACCTATAAGTATTATCTTACTTAAGATTGAACTTACCTTAATCACTTTTAAGGATTTATATATAATCTCGAATATACCAATTCGCAATACTCAAATAAGTATACAAGATACTTATCTTAATTCCATAGGTATCGCATCACCTATAATAATAGTCGTCAATAGACGCACCGGTTAGCCGCTCAATCCTCTTTAGCCCATATCCTAAATTTTCATCATAATCGCATCCTAGGATTTACTCAAATGCAATTGGCCCATATTAATTTTAACTGCATAAATATATTTATACACACGTACCAAAGACCTCCCTCTAATGTTTCTCAACCCGAACATTCACTAAGTCCATACCCGGATTGTACACTAAACTAATCCAAGGTTCTCTCTTCCAACCCGAGGTTTACTCACCCTAAATTGTCCTAATATCACCTATGGAATCCCCTACGTTAATCTCCAATTTACAATTTAACTCCCCCTAAATTCAAAGAAGAAAAATTGTCAAATTCAACAAAGGAAAATCAATTCGCCCCTAATGCAAACCGATTCGGGCTAGTGAATCGATTCGGAAAGTGTTCTGCAAGTAGGTCCTCAAAGGCGAATCGAGTCGGTATCAATCCGAATCGATTCGTCCTGAGACAGCCTTACAGGTCCCCTTATGCGAATCGATTTGGTCTAGACCCGAATCGATTCGCCCTGTTTGGATCTCATTATTTAGGCGATTTCAACTTTTTCAAAAATCCCAAATATCATCCCAACCTCCATTTTTGTGGTTTCTAATCTCAACCAACAACACTATAATCATCATAACACCGATTTATAACTAACACATCAATTATTTTGTGGTATTAAACCATTTCTCTTAGATTTAAACCCTAAAACCATTAAAACCTTACTTTTATCATTTCTCCCATTTCTAACCATTTATACACTCCATTAACATGGTTTTAACACTAGAAGTCATCAAGAGTTAACAAGACATCCATTTGTAAACTCAAAATCAATTTTCTCAAATTTACACTACACCAAAAATAATAATTTGGCACACCTTGATATTAAAAATCTGACACACTTTAAAACTTGCCAAATTTGACACTGTTTAATGACAATCTGGCACACTTTAAAACCATGCTAAAATTTGGCACTATTTAAAAGTGTGTCAAAATTGAGAACACTTAACTAAAATATAAATACCTCCAAAATACCAAATGCCCCAATTCTTTAATCTCCCCCGCGCGCTCTCTTTCTCTCACGCTCTATCTCTCACATTCAAGGACGACCATCGAAAGGGGAGTATCCGGGTTTGTTCTCTCACCTTCATTGTCATCTTTCCAAGCGTATTACGGTAATGACTAAAGAATTCCCATTGGTCTGACTTGTCATGAGTTCGTGAGATATACATGGGTTAGGGTTTTGCGATGATTTAATTTTGTTGTCTACCTTCAATGTATGCGTATACCAACCATTTGTGATGAATTAATTTTGTTGCGAGAGGTTATTTTTGCTGATTTGTGTTGTGTTAGTAATACAAAACACATACTCATAGTTCTTCATATCTCAAACTGAAATAAAATGAATGCATTTTACTGGGTATATCCAGTATTCATTTGGTTTGGTCTGTTGTAGTTTTCAATATATATAATTATCGACCAAATTTAAAATGGGTGGCCTTGGAAGCATTGAACAAATAGTCGAATAATCGATTTCTGTCGATTAGAGCCGTTTCGGTTTTGCACATCAATTTTTGGTTGTATTTATCCTTTTTTTGATTTCTCCACGGTGGATACTAAGGGCCTGTTTGGTTCTCTATTCTGAAAACTCGATTTAAACACTGTTTTTAAATACAGTTTTAAAATTCAGTTTTTTGTGTTTATAATTATTGGCGTGCGTTTGGTAAACTTGTTTTAAATACAGTTTTTTGAAAATTTGACAAAATTAGCAAACATATATATTTATATCATACATGTGTGTGTGTGTGTGTGTGTGTGTGCATTCATGTATCATGTATGTATGAAAGTTTTATATATATATGTATACATAAACATACATAAAGCTTTCATACATACATGATGCATGAATAAGCTTTATGTGTGTTTATATATTATATATAAACAGACATGAAGCTTATTCATGCATCATGTATGTATGAAAGCTTTATGTATGTTTATGTATACATACATACATAATACTTCCATACATACATGATATATGAATGTATGTATATATATACATATGTATATATAAACATACATAAAGCTTATTCATGTATCATGTATGTACGAAAGCTTTATGTATGTTTATATATACATATACATAAAGATTATTCATGTATCATGTATGTTATGTATGTTTATATATACATATACATAAAGCTTATTCATGTATCATGTATGTATGAAAGCTTTATGTATGTTTATATATACATACATAGATACATGAATGTATATATATACATATGTACATACATAGATACATGAATGTATATATATATACATATGTATGTATGTATGTATGTATATATAAACATAAACATACATACAGCTTATTCATGTATATGTATACATATGTATGTATATATATATAAACATAAACATACATAAAGCTTATTCATGTATCATGTATGTATGAAAGCTTTATGCATGTTTATATATACATACATACATACATAGAACTTTCATGCATACATGATGCACGAATGCACACACACACACACACACACACACATCATAAATTATATACTTACATTTAATATCATGTATTTTTAGCTATATTTAATTAGGTATGTTGGGGAGTTTGACTATATATATATATATATATATAATGATATTGCATATATAATTCACTATAAAATTGTATACATACATGAATTGATAATATTTTTTAATACATATGTACTATATGTATATTTTATAGTATTCCATACAATAATAATACATGTATAAAACTATATATAAGTATCATGTATCTATTAATAATATTATTTAACTTTATATTATTTCATACGTAATATATATATATATATATATATATATATATATATATATATATATAAGAAGTACACACATATTAATGTATTATGTATGTATACTATATATTAAGGTATGGTTGCATTAAAATATTAAGAATGAATAGTTCCGAGTTGAAAAATAAAAAACAGAAGTTATAAAGCACCCTAAACCTGTTTTCTGAAAAACTTGATTATAACACAGATATATTATAATTATTTGTTTAAAAACAGGTTGCCAAACGAAGAATTTTATCAGAATTGTATTTAAACCCAGAAAACAGAATTATAGTTGCAAACCAAACAGACCCTAATTGTTTGATGAATTTCTACAACGAAGATAAACATGTACATTCTATGAGATGAACTATTTTTGAACTAATTTTTCCCGCTTATAACATCTGAAAACTTTTAATTTTTCTACAGTTATGGGCTTGTTGGTTTGTTTTTAAGTTTGAATGGAATGTTGTATAAGTGAATTTTATGGGGTATGTATAGGGAGTTTTGACATTTCTCTAAATGTGAAATTCTGAAAGTTTGGTTCCAACGAAATAACTTTCCTCTTGATGATTATTATCTGGATCATGTGTCGTAGGTACGGTGTAGGCAGGGAAGTGAAGAGACAAACTTTAAGATATTTTCTTGTATTTCCCCCATTTTTCTTTTGGTTTTACCTTGAAAGAGAAATACTGATAAATTTTGAAACTTTAAACCCTATTTGATAATAAAAGAATTGGTCGCATGAAGTTTACATTGATCGTATGGTGGATAAAAGCATAATTTCTTTTGTTTTTGTAATACCCCGTATTTTCATGGCTTTTAAATTTAAGGATTTATTAAATTTAATTGAGGTAAATTAATTTAATTTTAATTCGAAATGTTGTTTTATATAATTACTAGCGCGACAAGAGTTAGTAATTATTGGGAATATATTATTTGTTGCATATTACTGGATGAGTATAGTAATATATGAGATTTATTTTTATAATATTGTCACGTGTGAATAAAATGACAATTGTGGAAATTTAAGTCGGGACGCGCATGTGTCGTGTCGGGAATAAATGTGGATTAATAAAAGTGAATATTTTATAGGTTGTTCGTATGGTCATTTTGAGTGCGCCAACCACGTCCGGAAGGGTCGAGATAGTCAGAAAAGTATACCCGGGGGTTTGATTTGGATCTCGGGGCGTTTTTAGGCCTAATTGTTACCCCGGGAGGGCATTTTAGTCATTTTGTATTTTTGGGTAATTAAACCCACGAAAATTAAAGGGGTTATATCAGATGTTTAGGTTATCTCCTAGGGTTAGATAACTCAAAACACTAGAACGACCATTGGAGAGGAGAGGAGAGAGCTCTCAAGGCATTCCAAGGCTCAAAACTCATCCGTTTACACCGCCGCAACCGCCAACGCGTAGATCGCGAGACGGGGAACACAACCACACCAAATTCAACACCAAACCAGATTTCTGAAAATCCCAGGCAAGTGTTTATCTTGCTTATTTCGTTGATGCATCATCCATATTAGTTTAGGAGTTATTAGGATGAGATTTATGGAAGAAAAACCCAATTTGAGATGGAAAATTTTCATGTAGTGATGATTTATATGATATTCTGGAAATCCTTTGTCATGTAAAGGATTAAGAGTTTGATTAAGAAAAGAGTTCTAATCAGATACAAACACTAAAACATTTATTTCGGACGATCGGACCGTTGGAATTTGATGAAATTTTACAGAGAATTAGCTGAAGACGAGAGGAAGCTACAGAAAAAAATTCAGCTCGATCGGACCATTCAATATTTTTTAATATTTCTTTTGCTAGACAGTTTTATGTTTTGAGGACTCTTAGAGATAATAAAAATTCAATTAAAACTCCATTTTAATTCCGATTTCGAAACCGTTTGAAATTCTCATCTTTGAAAATAAAATTCAAAATCCTTTAATGTAAGGCAAAATCTATATTTTTGGGATATTTTGCATAAGGGATAATGTAAGTATATATTAAAGGGGAGAGACATGTAAGAGAGAGTTACGTTGGAACATAAATGGATATCTACTGAATTGTACATTTGGAAGAATAGAGTCCATGAGGGTTACGTAGTAAGTTGGAAAAACCCTTCGAATTAAAGTTAGAAACGAACCATTATACTTGATAAATAATAATGGGAAAATAAAGATAAATGTTGTGAATGTGGGTTATTGGATAAACCTAAATTGATATAATAAAAGTGGTATTATTTATATGATTGTGTATGCATATATTATATATTTGTGAAAATCATGCCCGCGCTACTTGCTATCCCTGAGGTTTCCGCGCTGGGACGATCTTATCTCGTGTGCCTTATGGGGGATATTGACTCGTACCCTAGAAGATAGAAATCCTAGGTACAGGCTATCGAATCGGTAGTCACGGTCCTAAGAGACGTGAGGGTATGTACTGACCTCTTGGACTTGGAAACTATGCTTCGCCTCAATATTGCTTGTGTATGTATTTATACAGTTCGAGAGTGATTCCGAACTTGTATTCCCTTAAGTACGATTGATACGGGGATTGGATAGCAGAGTATGCCCGCACCATAGTTTTTATGTGGGGTGCTGATATGATATATATATTATACGAGTAGTTAATATATATATATGAAATTCTGAAATCTGGAACTACCTACTGTGATTTGATATGCAGGACATGGTTGATGACTCAAATTATAAATAATTATTTTGAGAAAGTATAATATGACACTGGAAAACTTTATTGATTAATAAAGTTAAAAGGAGAACCTTGGTTACAAATTGAAATCTTACGTTTTAAATACTTGTGTTGTTCAGTTGTAAATCCTGCGAATAACCTAAGATGAGTTAAATCATTGGGGAAAGATAGTGTGGTATATGACGAGATAGACCATTGGGAAGGTTAGTGCGATAGGTGTGCACATTAGAAGAGAGGTGAGAATTTCTCAAGAGAGTGTCGCACTAATTTGTTGTTGCATTAGCTTGTAATGAATTTAAATACTTGCTAAACGAATTTTTAAATCATATACACTATCGGGCTCTGACCCGTTTCCATTTCTCTTTCTCTCTTGTATATATATATGTATATATTACAGGTGCCCAGTCACAGGGGCGTCTTGCATAGGGTCCTTTGGCTGGAACGCGCTGCAGCTTAGGTGGGAGTTGCAGGCCTGTTGTTTAGACGACTTCATCCATTTGATTCTACTCCTAGCATGTTCATTATTGGGGCATGTGTTGCCCTTTCCATTTTTCAGTTGTTATTTGGATATTGTACTTCATCTATTTCTAGTATTGTCACTTTGGGATTTATTATATTCTGGATGGTTTACTTTAAGTTTTATTGTTAGTAGCCAGTTGTTGAATGTTAAATTATTGGATTGATTGTTTAATAAAATAAATAAATAAAACTTGAAAGGAATGTTAAAAATGGTTTTGACACTTAGCTTAATTAATTACGGTGTTTAATATGGAACGACAATGATGCTAAGAATGATCCAACTATTCACCTTTATTTTAATTTAATAAAGGAGTGATCTCCCGGTATTTAATTAGGCGGGGTGTCACAGGTGGTATCAGAGCATCAGGTTCTAGTGTCCTTAGGATCTGTACGGCTTATTATGCTTTCAGCGTTGCTTTGTTTGTTATAGAGCCCTATGTTTAGGATTGTCGATTCCTTTGACGAGATTTAGTTCTCCTGCTATAATGTGTATGCACTAGTGAATTCTAATTTCGTTCGGATGTGTGCGTGTGCCGAGAGATGACGGATGTCAGAAGAGGACCGTTAAGCGTACATCAGGAGGCAGGGCTCAGTTGAGATTATGAAATATATCCGATGATGATGATCGTAGTCGAGGTCACCTCCATTATGGCATGAGAAGCCACGACTAGAAAGGCGACTAAGGTGCAACAATGATTTTCAAATGCTGTTATAGTCAAATGAGGTGCGAGGGTAAACTTACCCAACGTATTACAAAAACGTGTTGAGACTGTCAGTGGAAAATTTTAGAAACGCGAAAATTGTATGTGTTTACCAAAGGAGGTAAAGTATTCAAAGGCTTAAATATAGGACGGAGTGTGGCAAACTGAAAGTGAAAATTTAGAGAAAATTTTCTTGGCTTTCGGGACGAAATTATAATGGTTGGAGTCAACCACCAATTTTAGAAGTGGAATGCTATGCCTATAGGAGAACCTTAGGTACAGTGTTGACCGTATGTTCCTTCCTCAACTGTTCAGGATGAGAAGAAAACGTGGTTCTGAACTCATCGCAGGAGGGCATGACAGAAGTCCAATTGTGGATATGAATCCTAATCGTTAGCAAATTTTGTATCGAAAGAGGTAGATACTAGTGGAGGAAACGACTCCAAGTGGGAGACTAACTTGTAATAATAGTTGATAATACTCGAGGAGGAAATTCTGATGGACGACCGATTCAGAGGTTGACAATGTCATATTTTGTCAATATAGATGACAACGCTTCTTTGTGGGGGAAGTTAAAGGAATCGAAGAATTTAGTCGAGAATAAGACTGAATACAACGGTGGTGGTATAGCACCACAAAAGGATGTGGATACACATCAGGTTAACCATTTAAATGCTTCAGATTGTTAAATTCTTACCAAGTGATGGTAAATTCAGTAAGTACTATTATAGATAGTAACATGATCTTTAGGGCCTAAAAAGCTAAGGGAACAACCGGGATGGCTAACAGGAATCGAGTCTACTAAAGTCCGAGAGAAGGACAATCCTAACCTGGTTAGTAGGACAGGTTATAAGTGGATTATGTGTTGAGGTATTTTGGTGCGGAGTGATATTGCTCTCGATAATATGTTCCAAAGTGAGAAAAAGGGACAAGAATACGGTGCCTAGTAAAGGACGACGATTAAAAATAATTTTGTTTTGGTTTGGGCAGACGTGTTACGTTCAAAAACCATTTGTGCAGTCAAGATGATTGCCAGGATGGAAGTATAAGTTGTATCCTTAGAGGATGCGGCGTGTTTATGTGACACGAGCGAGTCACCATATTTTGTTCATTGCCAGATTAGCATGTGAGACGAGTTTAATGAATATCATTATAAATGTTACCATTATGTGAATATTTTTCCTTAGTATAGCGGGATTTTTCTTTGGTGCTATCCGTGGGGGATGAATGAGTATATTAACAGTGTTTTATACTTTATTGAGGTTACTCGTTGTAGTCATGCGATACACGAGTATGATATTATCTTTGTTAAAATGTTATAGAAATGGGTAGTATGATAGTGGGCATTTATTGTAAGGCTATCGGAGTAGTTACATTAGTGCAACACGTTTTGTTTTGGCGAGGCTTTACCTGTAAGAAGGTTGGACTCGCACTTATATTATCTATCCTAGAGACTTCGGAAGAGATAGTGGGCTCGAGATATTCGATACCAATGTATGTATAGACTTTGTCAGTATGATTCAGTATGTACCGGGATTTACCGTTGAGCGAAAAGACTTGACTCGGTATTATGTTTAGCACTCCGGACTTAGTGATAGGAAGAGTGCAATGTTATATTTATCCTTAAGAGATGTGGGAGTTAAGAGTTATACCCCTAATGTTAGAAAAAGGAAATTTAGAGAATTTCGATCGTATGTATCCGAGGTTTATAGAATGTAATTACCATCAACCAATACGGGACGATAGTGAAATTGGTGAAACGTTCTTTGTTAAGCATAATTACAGAAGAAATTGTAACATTTTTGTCAAGGGACGGAATAAAGGGGTATATACTATGGACGGAGGACCTAACGAATTTCGATAACCGACAATGCTAGGTAGTAGTGTATCAGGGGGGTTCCTTGTTTGGATTTCGCTTTGCGAGACATCCCACGCATGAAACTTAGCGTAAGGTTAGAAATAGGGAGACGTTTGGTCACTATTCCATGAGTTCGGTACCCTGGTCGAAATGGGATCAAGTAATTATGTATGTAAGTTGGAAGTTGAATTTTGTTTTAAGGTCATTGGAGCTGGATTTTTGTGGTAGGAAAGCATTGAAAGTTATCCCCACGAGTTGAGGGGTGGAACGATGATAAGGAGAATTTAAGAATTTTGATTTCTAGGGTGATTGAGAGTACCCAAATGTCATAACCGCGTACAGAACACAAGGTGAATAAAGTGTTGGAATGATTTTTAGCATGGATTATCTGGAAAGAACTTTATATTATACAAAAGAGATGACCTGTAATTATTTTGATGAATAGAGCGTTAGAGATTTATTTTGGTTGTTACACCTATTTGGGAAATTTTTTGTACTTATCTGAGGAAGGTTGAGAATTATTATTCCTCTTTTATTGTCATGGAATTTGAATGACCTATTTCTTCTATTCCGTTGAATTTAGTTAGTCCTACAGATGAGTAGCACGCCGTTCGCTCTCCCAGGGCGGTCGGAGTGTTGCAAAAATGTGGGCATCTTGGTTAACTACAGTTAAAATAGTCCGAGTCGAAGGGACGTGGTAATAGACGTGTGAAATGTATGTTTGTGGGACTAGTATAACGAAGTGGAAGTGATATAGTGAATTAAACGCCACATGAGGGGGGATAATCCATACATAAGTGTGCAATTAGAATAGCACGCCCTAACTTGATTGGAAGGCTGTGGGAAGCCATTCAAGAATTGGTATTCCTTGAATAGAGTAGAATTTAATTGTTATGAAGCACACCCGGAGCGGAGTTATTATTAGTCAAGTGTGAGAGCGACTTGCGCATACAAAGAGTAATGATGTTAGTATAGTATAAGAGATCCAGAAGTGCGCTTCGTGGAGAGAAGAGCACGGGTCAGAACTTTCGACATACTCCAAGGAAGGAAGGGGAGTATTACGTGTCACTTAATATGAGACATTTCAAGGGAAGAATCGATGTTTAGCGAGACGTAGTGAGTAGTCTCTACATGCACTTCCCATAGGTAAGGTTTGGTTGAAAGAGGAGAATCAACCAAAGAATTTTGTGTTTATCGAAAATTCCTGAAATTGGAAGAGGTTGGTAAAGTCGGTAAAGTTCTTGGATGGGTTTCCATCCTCAAAACAAGATCAAGGGTTTATCCCGAACATGTGAATTAAGTCGCCAAGAAGGAAGTGATTGATATTCCTTTGGGCTGGCTTACAATATTAACCAGTATGCCCCAGACTTCCTTTGAAAGGAAGGATCGCGCCAGTGCATGGTCCGCGCAGAGTATAAATTTCTGAATCAGGATGAGATTGGTGAATCCCACCTTTGATATGGGATTTCAGGAACCAGCGGAGATAAGATTTCGTTTCGAGTAGGATGTATCACCCTTAGCCAGGGAATAAGCACATGATGATTAAAGATTAGTGGAGCCACGTGAAGGAGATTTTGGAATCTTGGTACGATGATTTCAAGAATGCTCTGTAGAAGCACTCGTACATGTTTGTCGCGTACGAGGTACTTATTAAGGTTTTGTTATGGAAGAACCTCGACTATTCTCCTTCCGTATGTTTAGAGGAGAGTAGATAATCAGAATTTTTGGATCGCTCGAGAAAACATCCGATAACTATGGTGGAATTCCACGACTGTTTTAGGCAGTCAAGAGTGGTCAAATGTTCGTATGATCTTCTCAGAATGGGAATTTTGTGTATGAATAAATCCGAGTAGTTGTCATGTAGTGAGGTGCGGCCTCCTAATGATAGTGAGATAATGGAATTTATAACGTTTAGACGTAACCTATTTAAATGTTGTCAGTTGGGAGTGCAATGTGAAGTGTCTCCAATGAGAATGTAAAACAATGTTGCTGTGAGGAAAAAGCTATAGTGTTTGACCGTCGTACTATGTAGATAGTTTGCCTACTGACAAGGATATCCAGAATTGTGCTACCTGGTAGGCCTTATTTTCATAATTTCGGGACGAAATTCCGTTATTAGGGGGGAAGTATGTAATACCCCGTATTTTCATGGCTTTTAAATTTAAGGATTTATTAAATTTAATTGAGATAAATTAATTTAATTTTAATCCGAAATGTTGTTTTAAATATTTACTAGCGTGACAAGAGTTAGTAATTATTGGAAATATATTATTTGTTGCATATTACTGGATGAGTATAGTAATATATGAGATTTATTTTTATAATATTGTCACGTGTGAATAAAATGACAATTGTGGAAATTTAAGTCGGGACGCGCCTGTGTCGTGTCGGGACTAAATGTGGATTAATAAAAGTGAATATTTTATAGGTTGTTCGTATGGTCGTTTTGAGTGCGTCAACGCGTCCGAAAGGGTCGAGATAGTTAGAAAAGTATACCCGGGGGTTTGATTTGGGTCTCGGGGCGTTTTTAGGCCTAATTAGTACCCCGGGAGGGCATTTGAGTCATTTTGTATTTTTGGGTAATTAAACCCACGAAAATTAAAGGGGTTATATCATATGTTTAGGTTATCTCCTAGGGTTAGATAACTCAAAACACTAGAACGACCATTGGAGAGGAGAGGAGAGAGCTCTCAAGGCATTCCAAGGCTCAAAACTCATCCGTTTATACCGCCGCCACCGCCAACGCGTAGATTGCGAGACGGGGAACGCAACCACACCAAATTCAACACCAAACCAGATTTCTGAAAATCCCAGACAAGTGTTTATCTTGCTTATTTCGTTGATGCATCATCCATATTAGTTTAGGAGTTATTAGGATGAAATTTATGGAAGAAAAACCCAATTTGAGATGGAAAATTTTCATGTAGTGATGATTTATATGATATTCTGGAAACCCTTTGTCATGCAAAGGATTAAGAGTTTGATTAAGAAAAGAGTTCTAATCAGATACAAACACTAAAACATTTATTTAGGACGATCGGACCGTTGGAATTGGATGAAATTTTACAGAGAATTAGCTGAATACGAGAGGAAGCTACAGAAAAAAATTCAGCTCGATCGGACCGTTCAATATTTTTTAATATTTTTTTTGCTAGACGGTTTTATGTTTTAAGCTCTTAGAGATAATAAAAATTTAATTAAAACTCCATTTTAATTCCGATTTCGAAACCGTTTGAAATTCTTATCTTTGAAAATAAAATTCAAAATCCTTTAATGTAAGGCGGAATCTATATGTTTGGGATATTTTGCATAAGGGATAATGTAAGTATATATTAAAGGGGAGAGACACGTAAGAGAGAGTTACGTTGGAACATAAATGGATATCTACTAAATTGTACATTTGGAAGAATAGAGTCCATGAGGGTTACGTAGTAAGTTGGAAAAATCCTTCGAATTAAAGTTAGAAACGAACCATTATACTTGATAAATAATAATGGGAAAATAAGGATAAATGTTGTGAATGTGGGTTATTGGATAAACCTAAATTGATATAATAAAAGTGGTATATTTATATGATTGTGTATGCATATATTATATACTTGTGAAAATCATGCCCGCGCTACTTGCTATCCCTGAGGTTTTCGCGCTGGGACGATCTTATCTCGTGTGCCTTATGGGGGATATTGACTCGTGCCCTAGAAGATTGAAATCCTAGGTAAAGGCTATCGAATCGGTACTCACGGTCCTAAGAGACGTGGGGGTATGTACTGACCTCTTGGACTTGGAAACTATGCTTCGCCTCAATATTGTTTGTGTATGTATTTATATAGTTCGAGAGTGATTCCGAACTTGTATTCCCTTTAGTACGATTGATACGGGGATTGAATAGCAGAGTATGCCTGCACCATAGTTTTTATGTGGGGTGCTGTTATGATATATATATTATACGAGTAGTTAATATATATATGAAATTATGAAATCTGGAACTGCCTACTGTGATTTGATATGTAGGACATGGTTGATGACTCAAATTATAAATAATTATTTTGAGAAAGTATAATATGACACTAGAAAACTTTATTGATTAATAGAGTTAAAAGGAGAACCTTGGCTATAAATTGAAATCTTACGTTTTAAATACTTGTGTTGTTCAGTTGTAAATCCTGCGAATAACCTAAGATAAGTTAAATCATTGGGGAAAGATA
The DNA here is from genome assembly GCA_949130495.1 of Sambucus nigra. Lineage (NCBI taxonomy): Eukaryota > Viridiplantae > Streptophyta > Magnoliopsida > Dipsacales > Adoxaceae > Sambucus > Sambucus nigra. The sequence continues at coordinate 339,195,668 of OX422222.1, forward strand.
TTGTGGTATATGACGAGATAGACCATTGGGAAGGTTAGTGCGATAGGTGTGCACATTAGAAGAGAGGTGAGAATTTCTCAAGAGAGTGTCGCACTAATATGTTGTTGCATTAGCCTGTAATCAATTTAAATACTTGCTAAACGAATTTTTAAATCATATACACTATCGGGCTCTGACCCGTTTCCATTTCTCTTTCTCTCTTGTATATATATATGTATATATTACAGGTGCCCAGCCACAGGGGCGTCTTGCATAGGGTCCTTTGGCAGGAACGCGCTGCAGCTTAGGTGGGAGTCGCAGGCCTGTTGTTTAGACGACTTCATCCATTTGATTCTACTCCTAGCATGTTCATTATTGGGGCATGTGTCGCCCTTTCCATTTTTCAGTTGTTATTTGGATATTTTACTTCATCTATTTCTAGTATTGTCACTTTGGGATTTATTATATTCTGGATGGTTTACTTTAAGTTTTATTGTTCGTAGCCAGTTGTTGAATGTTAAATTATTGGATTGATTGTTTAATAAAATAAATAAATAAAACTTGAAAGGAATGTTAAAAATGGTTTTGACACTTAGCTTAATTAATTAGGGTGTTTAAATTGGAACGACAGTGATGCTAAGAATGATCCAACTGTTCACCTTAATTTTAATTTAATAAAGAAGTGATCGTCCGGTATTTAATTAGGCGGGGTGTCACAGTTTTCTTCATATATGTTCATCATGGATGTTTACTAATTCATTACTATTACATTGTACTTCTGCATATTTCCATGCAGATTGCCTCCTGCTCCAAATGACGCTACCAATAAGCATGTGTAAGTTAACATATTCAATATTATCGACACTAAACTCACTTGTTGCATTTGATTTAACAATACTTGAGCTACCTTATTTTGTTTCTTAAGCAGGATAATGAGGCAAATTTCCATATCTAAACACAACTATTGATTGTAAGGACAAAAATGTTGAAGTCAGGGGTGCTGATAATAAGGGCAAAACCGTTGAGAATAGCGATGTTAAGGCTAATAATGATGCTAATAATCACGGAACTTGGGCAAAAATCCTAATTCCTAAGAGAGATAACCTAACAAGTAATAGTATCTAGTTTATTCCTTTTGACAAGGATGATGAAGGCATGTAATGTCTTAATCTCTCTTTGTTGCAGTAGTTTTTCTGTTTCCCCAACAATTGCCCTCACCCAATTACTATAAAGTATTGATATTTTCTTTAGTTGTCCATCTTGAATAAATAATGAGGAACTTTAGCCTAATGTTAAAAAGTATAAAAGTGAAGCCTCATTAAAGTTCCTTAGATTTAGATGCTTTATAGTTGTGAAATCACTCCACATTCAAAATATATTGGTGGATGCGTGTCAATTGAAAAACGAAAACGAAGAGGGAAGAAAAAAATCACATTAGTTCTTTTAGACCATAAAACATAAATTTGAGTAATATCGCTTAATACATGATCAAATCTATCAAAGGACTGGTGAGATCATCTTTGATGATACAACTTTCTTTGCTGATGTTAGGAAATATCAAGTTTATGGCGGTGCTATGAATATAACTAATTATCTTAGCAGATTTTTATTAAATCCATTCTGAATACTGAATTGGACCTTGACCAATCACTAGTTATTGTTCACACAGGAGTAGTTTAAGATCTTAAAAAGATTTGGGGCCATGCGATGATAGTTAACTTGGCCTTGACATGTTCTTAGTTAAAGTATAATGGTTGTTTGGCCTATAGTATGTTTGTGTATTAGGTGAAGCTTAATCGTCCTATATCTAGAGTCTTCGATTAGGAGGTTAACTAGAGATCCGATTGGTCTTGGTAAACTTTTTTTTAAATTAATTCTTAATAGTTTCTATAAAATCTGGAAAATATACAATGCTCCATAATACCACAATCAGTACTCCCGAACTAATGGGAACTACATGTCCATGTAAATATATGACCCTTTACATATAGTCAAATAAGAGTTCCCTGAGTTTATTATATGACCTTACAAATGATATTCTAAGATCACATTTAGATTCTTAACAATCATGACTTACCTTTTGGTAGGCCTTATATCCAATAATGTTTTCCTTCAAAGAGCTTCTATGATAAATGATCAATTAAAATCATGCGTAAATCAATTCAGTTTGTGATTACCTTATCTTACGTGTTTATTTGATTATGAACACACTATAGACCTCCAAGAATATTCCATTCTGCTGATCACAATGCTGATTGTAAGAGGGGTAGCGTGGCCCCTGGTGTGTTACCTCTATGACACCCCCCGTGAGGTACTTGGCCATCAAGAGAAACAACATTCTTCATGTGACACCCCGCCTAATAAAATACCGGGTGATCAGTCCTATACCAAATTAAAACAGGAATCCCAGTTGGATCATCCTTAGCATCACTGTCGAAAACTTTTTAAAACTTACTAACCACCTAGTATTCCAAAAACTGGTGCCAATTTTAACTTTTTTTAATAAAACCAAAACAGTACATGCGGAATATATAAACCATTCACACAACTGAATGAAAAAGAACTGAATCATAAATACACAACATGCCGAATAAATCACCGGCCACCAAAGAAATAATCCAAATACAATTATTCAACATCTGAAAACTGTACCGAGAAGTCTGGGCGACAAGCCCTAAATAAAACTGAAACTGATACAAGATTCCTACTCTAGGAATGAATGAATGATGCGTCTAATCCAAACTCCTGCTAGCATCCACATATGCCGCAGCTCCGTGTCCCTGGAATAGAATATCAATCCCGGCGTCCCTGTGGCTGGACACCTAAAAGGTTTTGAAAATAGTTTTATAGCAAGGGTTAGAACCTAAAACATTTTGAAAATATTTAGCAAGTGAATTAACTGCCGTAATTTAAAATGCATGAATGCGCTTCATATTTAAGTTAGTGTCGCACTCCCTTGTGGACATTCTCACCCCTCCACTATTGTGCACACCTACCGGTTACCTTAACCCCTCCTAGTTGTGCTACCCCGTCCAACTAGTCTTGGTATAACCTTCCCTTGCCATACAACTCTAACCCGAGTATAATGATTCTTGAATTTTAAGTTATTTCACCATTAACTTAATTAATTCCTCTTAAATAATAACATATAACCGTGTCACAAGTTATATAAAGTACATACGTCAAACACTGTATTATTTCCACCAATACTTTACTTAATTAATTTCTCATTAATTAACAACATATAACTGTAACCCGAGTTATATAAGGTAAATACATCACGCACTGTATTATCACCTACATATAATATTTACTACTATATTATACGTACCTTTACTAACATCCACACATATATCATACGCGTATCCATCCTTCCGAGTATACCCTCATCGGATGATTCCCTCTAAAATGCTATCTCACTAGGTGTGCTCGCAAAACCTAGTTTCCCCAAGTTAGAATCGCTCACCAACTTGGACTAAAATATAACGAAGTGGAGGCGGTCATATTCCTTCCCTGAAAGTGAGATAAGTCCCTCACCCATATATACCGGACGCTATGACCTGGGGATATACTCGCCCTACTCCTCAAGCTAGGGGATTCACCCACATCGCGCAACCTCCCTTGATAGCATTAGAGTATATAATTTTAATAAATATCTAATCACTGATATTTAGTATCACGCACAATAAATACACACATATATATATATACTATCACGACACCGTATATATATATAATATAAACCCGGCTTTACCGTGTATTCAATATCCCATACACTGCCTGTAATTTCCTGAGTCTGTGGCCCGACTCAATGTAATTAATTTTCTCACTTAATAACTTTTCCTCTTCCCGAGTCTATGGTCCGACCCTAATATAGTTAATTCACACTTTAATTAATATAATACTTTCCCCGAGTCTATGGTCCGACTCTCCTTAAATTAATTAACACACCTTTTAATTTAATACTACCCCGAGTCTATCGCCCGACTCTAATTAAATTAATTAACACACATATTAATTTAATTCTACCCGAGTCTACAAACCGACTCTAATTAAATTAATTAACACACTTATTAATTTAATCCTACCCGAGTCTACCAACCGACTCTAATTAAATTAATTAACACACACATTAATTTAATCCTACCCGAGTCTACCAACCGACTCTAATTAAATTAATTAATACACTTATTAATTTAATAACTTGGTGTCACCCAACCATTATCCCCGGATTCTCTCACTTGGCCCTTACCTCCACATTTCCGAGTCAATGTTCCGACTCCAAACTAATTACTTCCTCTCTATAATTAATTTAACACCTTGATATCAAGACACCCAGACTCACTCACTTGGTCCAATTTACATCTCATAATATAATACCCACATTTTTGCCTACAATGTGTCACACCTTTATTTCCATAATTTTCCCAATTATGTTCACCTATAATTATCAACATGCCCGGACTCGCCCACTTGGTCCATAATTAAATATCTCACTTAAATTCCTTTACTAATGTAGTGCCACCCAACTACATTACCCGAATATTATTCCTCGGCCCACTATCCATAATTATGAATTATTTCTCCAAATTCGTTCATCTCATGACATAACGTTCACACCCTCCTAGACCCAATTATATTACCCTATAATTGTTAAGGAAACATATATCCCATATAAATATTATCACCAATTAAAAATAAGGGAATTGAATCTTAAATTAAACCCTCATATAAACAAACTGGCCGAACTGTCACTTTTCTGGGACCGTCGATCGATCGATCCCCCTGTGTCGATCGATCGATCGAGCAGGTGGTTGTCTTCCTCGGCTTGCTGTTTTCAGCCATGACCGAATTTTCAAGGATTTTCCTCTCCATTTTTCCAACCTTAAATAACGATTTTTAACCAATCAATTACTCCCAAACAAGTCTCAATCATCTAAAACTGTTTTACCCTTTTTGATTCATACGATATCTCACTATAATTAAAGATGGGTTTTCCCATTAAAATCCATCAATCTTGTTCTACAACCAATTTTTCAAATCCAGATTATTCCCCAGTTTATATTCTGAATTCTTATTCCAATCAAATATCTACATTCAGATATGTTCAACACAACAATTTTACTATGAATCTCATTCAATAGTTTCATGAGCAAAAACCCCATTTTGTACCCATTTATCCCCAAAACGAATTTTGGTTTACACATCACTATGATATGAATTGATTATCATAAATTTCGAAAATACAACAGCTAACCACTTGCCTGAAATCATTCGTAGGGTCTGATCCGTTGTAGTAGCCCCTTGATTTTGCTCCAAAATCCCCAAATTTGCTCTTGATTTGATTTCCCCCAAATCCCCTCTCAAACCCTAGGTTCTTAAGTTGTGTTGGCTGCCATACCCTAATCCCTCACTTAGGTTAAAACTCTAATTCCCGTTTTTCACCTAATGGGCTTAATTAAAGTGGCCCAACTCACCCCGTGTGGGCCCGGCTATGCCCAAAAATACCCCGAGACCCAATTGCTACCCCCGGGTACTCTTTTCTGACTATCCCGACCCATCCGGACTCAACCGCGCAGTCAGAATTGACATCCGAATTAATTTATAAATTTTTTTATCTCACCCCCCCTTAAGTCTATACCGACTCCCGGCTGGAATAAGTGCATACCACGTCATTAATACCCGAAATGACGTAATTAAATTATTACTATTCACTTAGTAAATAAATTTCCCTAAACATTAACCATTTACTCCTCGATTAATATTTAAATATATATATTGCCATAATTAATTCAATTAAAATTACAACACACCAGTAATTTAAAATCCCGAATTAATTAAATATTAAATGCACAAAAGTACGGGGTGTTACACTTCACTCCCACCCAAACATCGACCTCCGAATACTTGTTTACATCCACAACAAAGACAGTGTCCCCACCATCTTGAACCTCCCCGAAGCATCAAATCCAACAAGACAAAGACCTATTTCAGTGTTTGTCCTAAACCTCATGGAGCTCACCGGCAGGGCAGCAGCTGTGCTTGTCCCCAATTTTTGCAGTGGCAAACTAACTTCCATTCGAAGCCGATCGGAGCACATAGTTTTTTAGTAATTTTATACGAGTTTATTACACAACAGTCTCTATTTCAGTATGTATTTATCTCTTGTGTAATTTCCCATTATATTTTGTGCTATCATCACCTATAAATTATTGCCTGTTGATCGAAGTACACCTTAAGTTTAGCCATTTTCTTCTTTTTCATAAAGCGGATTTGGTTTTTGTTTGCAGCTCCAGAGAATGGTGCTTTAATGATTGCTGAAGACACATGTGAAAGAACGGGTTTCGCGATTCCTGAAAAACTAAGTGACCTAAAGAAGAAGAACAAATATCTCTCCAAGAAGAAAGGCAGTGGTGAAAATGTTAAAAGTTTGGACATAAAATTGGTAGCTGCAAAGGTTAACTCAATAAATCCAAGGGTGTCCATGGAAGAATTTGAGCCACTTGCTGAATTTTCAGCTAGGTTTTCATCAATCCACCCCTCAACCTACACTAATTTGTCGAAGAAAACAGATTCCCATGGTCTAAATATCAGCAGATAGGTAAGGCATTGGTCTGTACATTTTACTACAATTTTCTCTCATGCAATTCATTTTCATTGCATCTAATTGATCGTTCTTGATGTTTCATACTTGGCCTAAAATAAGAATTTCCTTTTTCATGACACTGTCCTTTATAGGAGAACAAATTTCAAATGTTTTTTCTTTGAAATAATGTGGGCTAACATCTACTCGTAGGCTACCCGACATGGTCTATAATCAATGTACTAAAAAACACATTAAATTTTCAGAATCAGGAGCTTGTTTGGTTAAGTTTAACTCATTTAAGTTATGTGTCAAATCAATTTTCTTCTCTTATACGTCTAGATTTTCTTTTGGACTTTTATACACTTTTATTTTCATACAGTTTTTGTAAACTTATTTCAGATTATATATCTGCAATAAGTGTTTTACTATATGGACATAAGAAAAACTTACTTCAAATGCTCCATACATTTGTGATTTTCAATTTCATGTTGGTCAATTAGATATCTTATCATATTTTTAGCTAGGCGGACTATTTTTTTCTCCACAATTTCTGTATATACTCCCCTTGTTCATATAGATAAATCGAAAATCATCTTTACAATTAAGGGATGAGATCACCCGTATATACTAGTTCATTTTTTTAACACTGTGCTGGGCAACCCTTTTGGTTCCATAATTGGGCAGCCCCTTTATCTACATATGCAAAAGAAACAAATCGAAACCCCTCTCTCAAAATAACTTATGATTGATAGGTAGATTGTTTTGTCTATATGAGGCTGAATAATCTCCTGAGTGATTGCCTTGCTTTTGACCTTGCTATTTGATCTTTTTAATTTTTGTTGTTGTTGAGTTTGGCCAACTTCTGTACTAATTTCTTGAACTTGGTTTTGGTCTTCTTGGGGGTTGAATTCTTGAATTTATGCCTAATTAATGATTTGGGGTGATTCTTGGACTTTATTAGAATGAGTTATCATCCCATCTTAGTGTTCTTTCTCGAATGTATACCCATGACTAGCTTGTATATTAGTAGTGTCTCGATCTCTTTAATGTATCTTCTATTCTTTAGGAGGATTACTGGGATTTTCTGCTTTCTTGGATGTTGTAGGTGTTTCTTCAGAGAAATTAATGTTGAACAAACATTTGTCTCCCATTCCCAAGCTTGAAACATTTACCACAAAAAATTGGTATATGTTCATATGCTATATCTTTACAAAATACATAGTCTTAGCAACCTAACCAAACTCGAGTTGGTCTTTTTTTCAATAAATCTAATTCCACACATACCGTAGCTACACTAGGTCTATTAATAATCACTATTGAGGCATTAAGTTTTAATGGTTTACCATTGGCAAATTCATATTGTATAATAAACACATTGGCAAATTCAACTCTACAGTCCTGCTTGTTTAACAATGTGTTTATTAAGCTAGATATGTACATATAACAAGGGTATTATATATATATATATATATATATATATAATAGCCCCATTATATGTACATATATAACAACCCTTTTATATGTACATATATAATAGCCCTGTTATATGTACATATAACAAGGTTGTTATATATATAACAACCCTGTTATATGTACATATATAATAGCCATGTTATATGTACATATAACAAGGTTGTTAGTAACAAGGTTGTTATTTCATACTAGGTAATAAAACCAAACATACCATGTAACCAAGATTCACAAAACAAAAACCCCTTAAGCCGTTGAAGGATGAAAACCCAAACGAGCCCCAAAGCAGCCCTATAAGAGGCACTAACACCTTGCACGGGACCCATGTAACTCGTAGGAATAGACCGCGTAGTCACGGGCCTCTCGGTTTGATAATATGATGATAAGTTGAAAATATATAGATTAAGCTTAGAAACAAGTCGTTAAAGGGTGAAAACCCAAACCAACCTCGAAACGGCCCCGTAAGAGGCACTAACACCTCGCACGGGACCAATGTAACTTATAGGAACTGACCGCGTAGTCGCGGGTCTCCCGATTTGATAATATGATGATAATTTGTAAATATCTAGATTAGTCTTAAAAACAAGCCGTTTGATGGTGAAAACCCAAATCAGTCGCCAAATGGCCCCGTTAGAGGCATGAACACCTCGCACGGGACCTATGTAACTTGTAGGAACTGACCATGTAGTCCCAGGTATCCCTATTTGAGAATATGATGATAATTTAGAAATATCTAGCTTAGGCTTAAAAACAAGCCGTTTAAGGGTAAAAACCCAAACCAGCTGCCAAACAGCCCCGTAAGAGGCACGAGACCAATGTAACTTGTAGGAACTGACCGCGTAGTCTCGGATCTCCCGGTGTGAGAATATGACGATAATTTGAAAATATCTAAATTAGGGTTAAAAGCAAGCAGTTACAGGGTGAAAACCCAAACCAACCCCCAAACGACCCGTAAGAGGCACGGACACCTCGCACGGGACCAATGTAACTTATAGAAACTGATCGCATAGTCACGAGTCAACCGATTTGAGAATATGACGATAATTTAAAAATATCTAGATTAGGCTTAAAAACAAGCCGTTTGAGGGTGAAAATCCAAATCATTCCTCAAACGTCCTCGTAAGAGGCACGAACACCTCGCACGGGACCAATGTAACTTGTAGGAACTGATCGCGTAGTCACGGGTCTCCCGATTTGAGAATATGATGACAAGTTGAAAATATATAGATTAATCTTAGAAATAAGTCGTTAAAGGGTGAAAACCCAAACCAACCCCAAAACGATTCCGTAAGAGGCACTAATACCTCACACGGGGCCAATGTAACTCGTAGGAACTGATCGCGTAATCACGGGTCTCTCGATTTGAGAACATGACGATAATTTGAAAATATATAGATTAGGCTTAGAAATAAGCCGTTAAAGGGTGAAAACACAAACGGGCCCCGAAACAGACACGTAAGAGGCACTAACACCTCGCACGGGACCCATGAACTCGTAGGAACAGACCACGTAGTCACGGGACTCTTGATTTGAGAATATGATAATAATTTGGAAATATCTAGATTAGGCTTAAAAATAAGTCGTTAAAAGGTGAAAACCCGAATCAGCAGCTAAACGGCCCTGTAAGAGGCGCGAACACCTCGCAATGGACCAATATAACTTATAGAAACTGACCACGTAGTCGCAGGTCTCCCGGTTTGAGAATATGGCGATAATTTGGAAATATCTAGATTAGGCTTAAAAATAAGTCGTTCAAGGGTGAAAACCCAAACCAACCCTCAAACGACCCCGTAAGAGGCACGAACACCTCGCACGGGACCAGTGTAACTTGTAGGAACTGACCGCGTAGTCACGGGTCTTCCGATTTGAGAATATGACGATAAATCAGCCCCCAAATGACCCCTAAGAGGCAATAACACCTCGCACGGGATGTAACTCATAGGAACTGATCAGGTAGTTATGACTTGCGTAAGATTTTCAATTTTAGAATATAATAATAATTGCAACTCCTATGTGTAATTTTTTAGTCTGAGTAAGCTTTTTTTTATAAATTACTTGGTTACTAATATCGTCTCTTTTTTGTATCCCATTTTTTTTGCAGGATAACATTTTATCGTTAGTATTTATTCACGTGGAACACACAGAGAAGTCAATGTTTTACAACAAGGGGTTCATTTATTTATTGTCGTTAATATTCATGATTATATTTTTTTGTGTTATGGCCGTACGAGCTTTTGTAGTTTTATTGTTAACTTTTATGGCCATGTGGATTTTTGTAAGTTTATTGTTATATTTTGTGGTCGTGCGGGCTTTATATTACGCAGGTTTTATATTAACAGGTTTTAGAATGTCCAGAAAATAGAGGAAATTTTGCTCAATTTTTTTTTGGTATGTGAACTACTAAAGACTTCTAATATTTTGAAGTTTGTATGTACATTAGTTTATCAACAACGTGCAATATTTGCAATTGGTGAATTTTCTTGTTTTCAAATAATTTTTTTTCTTTCATCCAAAAATTTGGCACTATTCAAAACCGTGCCAAAAGTGTATCAAATGTTGGCACGGTTTTGAACTGTGCCAAATTTTTATGAAAATGTGCTCAATCTGGCACGGTTCAAAACTGTGCCAAAAGTATGCCAGAAATATCAAATTCTGGCACGGTTTAAAAGTGTGTCAGAAGTGTTCCTGTTTGATCAAATCTGGCACACTTTTAAACCATGCCAGAAAAAATGGCCATTTTGAAACACCCGATTCTGACGCAGTTCAAAACCGTGCCAGATTTGATCTGACACAGTTTTAAACCGTGATAGATTCCTATTTTTGGTGTAGTGTTATTTTAGGGGTTTCAACCTAAAATTTATCTAGTTTACCAACTATAATATAAGATACACGCTCAAATGAATAAAGCAAGTAAACACTTGCCTCGTGGATAAAATTCGACGATCTCGAGTCGAATTCCGTTGAGTTTGACCCGAAATCCCCTTTTCTCTTTTCCTTTCTCCTCTTTCTTCCTTTCCCTCTTTTCTTTCTTCTCTTTCTCTCTCTCTCTCTCGTGCCATATAGGAGAGAAATAAGGGTTATCCCTTATAAGACCCAAATTTGATTCGTATGCTCAAATGCGAGTCCCTACTAGTCCAAAAGTCCTCGGAACCTAAACACTACCCTCGAAATATCCATCTGAGTCACTTAACTAAAATTCATTAGTTGGACCCGACGCTTCTCTACACACATTTTCTACAATGTAAACTATCACTCGTCACTTAACCAAACTGCGACATGACATAAAAATATTCCGACTCATTTACTCACTCCCCAAAGTAAATGTAACATGCGTCGGATAATTTAATCACTCATTAATCCAGAATTTACTATTCACTGAAATTCCTCTAATTACCAAATTACGCCACTTATGTAATATATATATATATATATATATATATATATAAGTACGGGGTATTACATTTTCTACCCACGGGTCTATTATTAACTTACAAACCCTTTTTCATTCTTCGTATCCCTCTCCTCGGTTACGAAGTTTGCGATTTTCGTCAACTTTCCTTCACATCTGGCCACCGTCCGACCCTTTTTAGAAAATTACTGAAATCTCCCTTGCCTCTCTATATAATCCCTGGTGAGGGGATTCGTAATAATCCGCACCCTAAATTCCTCATTATTCATAGTAATTTTCCCATGACTATGGTGATTGACTCCCATCACTCTACGCTGCTCCTATGAGCAAACATCTTTGCCCGAAATCTGACTCGAGTGTCACTACACTCCCTCACATGTGATTCCAGTTGAATGTTCTCCATCCATTGGTAAATCACCCTTTCGAACCTTCCTCGAATTATAACTCTTTGTTCTTCTGAAACAAAAATCATCTCCAACCCTCGCTTCTTGTCGTCTATACTCGGGTTTTTAGCTTTGCACCATCATCCTTCACGACGGTTCTTGGGGCAACTATTGTGCCCCAGTGATTACTCCAATTTCAATTGTTTGAACAATAATAATGGTGACTCATATCGCGTAACTGTTCCCAAAATACTCAACGGCTTCTGCTGAGTCCTCTCTCTTGCAATCCTTCTAACATCCCACACTTGTCGTTCTATAATGTTAGATCTGCCACGCTCAAACTAAACCATATATGAATCACATCAACTATACTTTATAACAGGAGATCATAAGTCGCATACGTAAAGAAATACAATAATCCTATAATAAGGCTCTATATCAAAGAACGCTAAGCCGAAACGTGAAAAGCCACACAGATCCTAAGGACACCAGAACCTGATGCTCTGATACCATCTGTGACACTTTGCCTAATAAAATACTGAGTGATCAGTCCTATATCAAATTAAATAGGAATTTTATCTCATTCATTCTTAGCATCACCGTTGAAAAACTTTTTAAAACTTACTAACCACTTAGAATTCAAAAAGACACGGTGTCAATTTTTTTTCTTTTTATCAGACAACCATAACAATATGCGAAAGAATATATAATAAGCCATTCACACAAACACTAAAAAAATGAAAAGGAATAAATACAATCTTTGCCGATACCACCGGCTACAAACCAAATTCAAAAATATAAACCACAAGAATAAACTAAGTACATCATCTGACTGAAATAAAAAAGGAATAACTAGGGCAACATGCCCAAATAAAATACTGATTGCATCCTACTCTATGAATGAAATGACTGAAGCGACTAAGTCAAAGTCCTACAACATCCACATGTGTCGCAGCTTCATAACCCTAGAATGGAAATAATTTTGGTGTCCCTGTAGCTGGACACCTAAAAGGTTTTGAAAATATTTTATAGCAAGGGTTAGAACTCAATACATTTTGAAAATATTTAACAAGTGAATTAAATTGAAGTAAATTAAAATGCATAAACGCTCTTCATATTTAAGCTAGTGTCGCACTCCCTTGAGGACCGTGTCACCCCTCGACTATTGTGCACACCTAGCACTTTTCTATATAACCCGCCTCATCACCTACCCGTAATTAGTTCTCTATGATATCCTTCCCGTCACACTACTCTAGCCCGAGTATGTTTAATATACATTTTATAAGTTATTTATCACATCAACTTATTTAATCATTTCTCGTTTGGAACCAATTAACATTCTCACGAATTATATGAAAATATTAATACAATTCACATCCTGTATTTTACCCGTATATAAATATCTGCACCATATATACATATCATCATATTACAACATTCACATACTTATTGTAAATTTATAATCTATCCTCTCGAGTAGGCACTCACTGAATGTTCTCTAAAATGCTATCATTTCCAGGTATACTCCTCCACCCGGATGTAAAATCCCGTAATTTTAATGACTTTTAATATGAGATTAATTAAAAGTTAATGGGCTAAATAAATGGGGATTAATTGGAATTAGTTATGAAAAATAATTAAAATTAATCCAGATTTAATATTACTAGAGATAAAAGTAATATATAATTTTGATTATTACTTAGTGATATAAAAGTAATATGTGAAAATAATAATTATTGTCAGGAGCTACAAATACAACAATAATGGAAATTAAGTCGGGACGCGCTTATGAGTCGTGTAAGGACTAAAATTGGGAAATAAAATGAAATATATTTTTAAGTCATCCGAATGATGATTTTGAGTGCGCCGTTGAGTCCGGAAGGGTAGAAATAGGCAAAAAAGTCTACCCGGGGGTTTGATTTTGGTCTCGGGTCAATTGGAAGATGAAAAAACACCCCGATGGGGCATTTTAGTCATTTGGCTTGGAAGATGAATAGTATACACGTTTTTTTTTTGTCTTTTAGCTAGTCTCAAAGACTTGTTATATATGTGGGTTTAGACTCAACATAATGTTCATTTCATTAAATCACTTGTGAGGACTTTTGAGAGAGAGTGAAAAGTCATCTAGAGAAAGTGAAAGGGTTTTTGTGGAGAGGAAGAGTCCTCTAGTGGAAATCAAGGGCCAACCACCATCTTTACACCTTGCACCAACACCGGATAATCGTCAAAAAATCGCCCAAAAAAGGGAAGAGGAGGTTCTAACATTATCTTCTCCAAAGGTTTAGCCCTACACTAAGAGGCAAGTGTAATTCTTGCTCTAATTGGTGCTTATATTATCCATGTTAGATTATGATTTATAAACATCCATGCAACTTATGTAATTGGGTTTGAAAATTGATTAATAAACCAAATGAAATGGATGAAATAGATAGGTATTTCATGTAGATGATATATACACATGTAGAGGGTATATAAATGAAGATTTGTAAATTAAATCAAGAACTAAATTCTGGGTTCATTTTGAATATCAATGGAGAATTGGTGATGTTAAGAGGGTTTAATTGATTTTAATTGAATCTTTGAAATGAGAGTTATGTAGGACTAATCTTTTATTGAAGAGATATTTTAATACTCGAAATTGGAATCATTTGTTGAAGAAATTTCGAGTTTCTTGGGGAAAATGACAAAATATGAATTTATGGAATTTAAGGGAATTAACATGTTTGAATTCAACCTTCTTGATGATTTTAGATTGTTTGATTAGTAGAGATAATTTATATATCATGGTATAACATTTGGGTTGAATAATGAGAAGATTATGATCCATTGATGGTTTTGATGTTTTAAAATGTTCAAACCCGTAGCTAAACCTATGCAGAATCTGGGCAGAAAACTGATCAATCAACTCAAGAATGTTGATCGATCGACTGATCGATCGATCGAACGGAAACAGTCGATCAATCGACTTCCCCTGGAAAAGTGATTTATTCCCTTTTTAATTTGTGATTAAATCCCATTGGTTAGAAATTTTTGTGATGATTATTAGAACATAATAGGACCTAGAGTGGGGCAGTAGGATATACCTAAGACCCGAAATATGATATTATGTATGGGATTAAATGGGGGTGTAGGACATTTCTATCATGTCCGAAATGTTTCATGTGTGTATGTCGTACGCCGCTACAAAAGGCACATCTTTTCATGATCTCATACGATGAACTCAATCCGAATTTCGGGAATCAAGCATTCATCATCTCTATCAAGTGTCCCACATGTGCCTTAATGACTTCACATTCCACGATTTTAGGAACTTTATGCAAGTGGTACGCAAGAGAAGTCAAAATAATAAAAGAAGGCAAGATATAGATGTTCAAGGACTTTTTGGTAATTTTACAGCCATCGTCCGAAGGACCATTCAACTGAAAAGCTAAAGAGCTCGCCACAATGAAGATACTTGAAGAAACGGCACCTCAATCCGAGCTACGGTGAAGAAGTTATAGCCCGTTGAAAATTGAGAAAATTTCGAGAAAAGCCTTGGAAGAATGCTGTGTATTTTTAAGGCCCAAACCAGTGAACTTTTGCGAACCGCAGGCTAAACCGGTTCGGGGGGTGAACCGGTTCGAGGTACACCCGAACCGATTCGGGGTACCTGATGTTGGCAAGATTTTTGTGTCAAATGCTGTCACCACTACTTAGTGGCCAAGTCTCTTTTCCAGCATGTTGAGAAATTTCTGGCACAAAAACCAGCCCTAAATCTGCCATGCCTTCTTAAAGATGTTTTCTAAGCTTTAAGCTTTCCTTATAAATGCACACTTAATTCCCATTTACCTATTGCAAAACATAAACCTTCAAGAGATTTATTTTACTCATTTAGGAGTATTTTGTGGAGAAGCCAACCTCTTCTTCATTGCTGCCCATCTCGAGTTCTTGCGAGAGGTTCCAGCCGACAACATCGGAACCGACACCTGCGGATATTTCGTATGTCACACTTATTTTTATTATAATCCGTGTAATCTTTCTTTACAAATTATACTGAAAATAATACGGTTTTGCCCTGCGGGGATTTTTCCTGATATGTTGTGTCACATGCTTTATGTTATTTGATAAATCATCTAGATGCATGTTTTTAGGATTTAATTGAAAAAGTGTGTTTAATTAAATATCTTCTTAATTTGAACACATGTGTTAGGGGCTGTATTTAATTTGTTTAAAAATAGACTCTAATTAAAAATGGTTTACTTGGAAACTTGCGAATAACTTTTATTCGATATCACACACCGTACTTACGCACTTACAAATTGGTATCAAAGTGGGCTGTGCTAATTTATCGCGTATTCTTATTTTCCGCAAAATAGTGTGATATTGATTTTAAAAAAAATATGTTTTGTGTTTATTCGCAATTTTTCCAATGGAACATTCATTTAATATGATGCCTATTTTTGACGGGTCTAATTATGACTACTGGAAAGCTCGTATGAAATCTTGTTTAAAATCCATTGACGAGCGTGTTTGGTTGCTTTGTGAAATTGGGTGGACACCTCCCACAGTCACCGTTGATAATATCACCTCTTTAAAACCTGGGTCAGTCTGGACTGAAGATGATTTTAAAATGTCTAATTTTAATTCCTGTGGTCTGAGTACTATTTCTGGAGCTGTCACTCCCGATGAGTTCCGCCGAATTATGACGTGAACCACGTCTAAAGAGGCAGGGGATGTATTGAAACTGACACATTAGGGTACGAACGCGGTTAAATAATCAAAGTTACAAAATTTGACCACCCAATTTGAGACTATCACCATGTCTGAGTCTGAATGCTTTGATGATTTTTATGCACGTTTGTCGGACATTGTTAACACATGTTTTAATTTGGGTGAGGTGATTGATAACACGCGTGTCGTTAAAAAGATTTTGAGATCTCTTTCAAAATGCTTTATTCCTAAAGTCACTGTTTTGAACTCTTTGGGAAATTTGAAATCACTTAAGTTGGAAGAACTTGTAGGAGATTTTCCAACCTATGAGATTGACATGTTTTCCTAAACCATTAAGGCTAAGTATAGAGGTGTTGCTTTAAAGATTGATTTTAAGAAAAAGAAAGAAAAAGTTTGTGAGTCCAATAATGAGGGAGACGTTGATGATTTGACCTTATTTGCGAAAAAATTCAAAATGTTTCTCAAAATTTCAAAAGAAAATTCTTCCAATAAAAGGAGATTTTTTGATAAAAATAAAAAGAAAGGAAAGGCCAAAGAAAGAGGTGAGAGGGAAAAAGAGAGTGACTCAGATGAGGAGTGTGAGGAAGAGTTTGAGAACGTGACTTGTTTTGAATGTGGGGGTAAGGGGCATAAATCGTTTGAGTGTCCTACGTGGCTTAGAAAGAAAGGAAAGAATGTTGCCATGCCCGCCACACTTAGTGATAGTAGTGAAAGTGAGAATGATAAGACTAGTGGTGAGAAGTTTGTTGCTTTTCCGAGTTGTGTGAGCACACCCTCTTTGTCCCATAATTGTGCTCACGAATGCGATAGTGATGTTTTGAGCGCTTCAAGTGAGGAAGAATGCGAGAGTGAAAATGGAGATGAAAGTGAGCTCCAAATAGCGTTTAAAGATTTGTACACCGAGACTTTGAAAACAAAGAAGTATAATAGAAATTTAGGTCGTCGGATTTTAGATTTGGAGAGAGAGAATAAGTTTTTAAGAAAGGAGTTTGCACATTTAGGTGAACAAGTTAAGTTTTTGGTCAATACTTTACAAGATTTAACGAAGGTTTTTCATAAGTTGACACCATCTTTTGAAAATCCCTCCGCACCTAACGATTGGGATTTGACTTGCTTACTAGCATAGGAAGATTTTCATGACGACATTATTTGCCCATTGCTAGTATGTATCTTGTTTGTATAAATTTTTGCTTTTAGATTTTAATTTGATAAAATATTTAAAAAATACAAAAAGATTTTCTTTTGATAAAATTATTTAAAAAAAAATACGAAAAGATTTTTATTTTAATGAAATTATTTGAAAAATTCAAAAAGATTTCCTTTTAAAAATTTGGGAATAGAACAAAAGTATTTTTATATTTTATTTGCACCTTTTATGAATGATCATTTAAGATAGCCAAGTCACAATTTCATTCCATTTATTCATATGACTATTTGATAGTATTTCGAGACAATATATCTTGTTATCTTTGTGCTTTATAATGTTTGGAGTCATTAAGATGTAATTAAGTGTTACTTCCTACATGTTTGACTCATGATTTACTTTATTGCACACATGCACGGATTTGTTTGATTATTGTACTTGTCTTATCACATGTTGGTTGGGTGTTTTCACTTCAATCCTGTCCTTAAAACGAATCAAGCGTGATAAAACTTTATAAGAAAGGTGTGCCTGTAAAAAACGTTTGATGAGATTGTGTGGTATTTTAAAAACGGGGAGGGGCTACGAAAGGTAATTATCTATCCTTTGCGCTAAAGCCACCGTTAAAACGGACCTAAAAAATTGAGGAATTTTATTATCCGAGGTCCAAAGAGGTTAAAAGAGCCCGAAAAAATTTAAAGGCAATAAAAAGCAATACATGCAAAAAATGGGCCATTAGGTTTCACCATCAATTCTCCAAAGTTTGAGAATTTAGATCATCTCTATTCAAAATATAAATCTGAGGGAGTTTGGTTGGAAAATTTAAACTGGTTTGCACGTCCTTAAAAATCTTGAAAAAGTGCTAAATAGTTTTGGACGTTATTGGTGTGGAAATCACTTTAGCTTTTATTTGTTGATTTAATTAAGACGATGTCATATCATTCGTTAGGAGTACACGTATGCATCATGCACATATGATTGATTGAGTTTATTTACCTATCGAATGTGTTCACACCCCCACATTTACGCTATCATCGACTTGGTTATTTTTGTGTTCTTTCATGGTGTGATTCTTTGTTGTATATTTTGTGTAAAAATTTGAAATTTTTTTTCAAAAAATAGAAGATTCTTTGATTCTTTGTTGTATATTTTGTGTAAAAAATTTGAAAAATTAAAAAAAAATGAAGATTCTTTGATTCTTTATTGTATATTTTGAGTAAAAAATTTAAAAAATTTAAAAATAGAACTTTTTTTTATGACATTTTCCATGTTTATGCTTCTCATATCTGTCTATTTGGGGACATCATAAAAAGAGAGAGAATGAATTATGGGAGAGAAAATCTTGTTGATTTATCTATGATTTGCTTAAGCTTTATTGATCTTTGATTTTTGCATATCATTATATTTCAAACTGTTGCGCATCACGGGTATCTACTTTTTCTCATGTGTGTAGGTTCAAAGTTGATATCTATTGGATTGCACACCCTTATGAGAAAAGCTTTGGGAGTTTCTGAAGTGTTGAAGTTTGATTGAAGATATGCCACTTAATATTCTCATTTTGAGGGTTTAATGGGGATATTATGTTATATGTCATTTGTTTTTGGGAGTTTGCATAATTCAGATTTTTTATGTATGTACCGGCATAGACATAGGGGGAGATTTGTAAGGACATTTTTATCATGTCCGAAATATTGTATGTGTATGTCGTACACCGCTATAAAAGGCATGTCTTTTCACGATCACACACGACGCCCTCAATCCAAATTCCGAGAATCAAGCATTCATCATCTCCATCAAGTGTCCCACATTTGCTTCAACGACTTCACGTTCCACGATTTTAGGGACTTTATGCAAGTGGTACGCAAGAGAAGTCAAAATAATGAAAGAAGGCAAGATATGGATGTTCAAGGGCATTTTGATAATTTTACAGCCACCGTCCGGAGGATCGGTCAACTGGAAAGTTGAAGAGCTCGCCACAATGAAGATGCTAGAAGAAACAGTACCTCAATCCGAGCTACGATGAAGAAGTTATGGCCCGTTAAAAATGGAGAAAATTTCCAGAAAAGCCTTGGAAGAATGCTGTGTATTTTTAAGCCCCAAACCAGCGAACTTTTGCGAACCGTAGGCCAAACCGGTTCGGGGGGTGAACCCGTTCGCGGTACACCCGAACCGATTTGGGGTACCTGACGCTGGCAAGATTTTTGTGTCAAATGCTGTGACCACTACTTAGTGGCCAAGTCTCTTTTCCAGCATGTTGAAAAATTTCTGGCACAAAAACCGTCCCTAAATCTGTCATGCCTTCTTAAAGATGTTTTCTAGGTTTTAAGCTTTCCTTATAAATGCACACTTAATTTCCATTTACCTATTGCACAACATAAACCTTCAAGAGATTTATTTTACTCATTTAGGAGTATTTTGTGGAGAAGCTAGCCTCTTATTCATTGCTGCCCATCTGGAGTTCTTGCTGGAGATTCCAGCCGATGACATCGGAACCGACACCTGCGGGTATTTCGTATGTCACACTTACTTTCATTATAATCCGTGTAACCGTTCTTTACAAATTATACTGAAAATAATATGGTTTTTCCCTGCGGGAATTTTTCCTAATATGTTGTGTCACATGCTTTATATTATTTGATAAATCATCTAAATGCATGTTTTTTAGGATTTAATTAAAAAATCGTGTTTAATTAAATATCTTCTTAATTTGAACGCATGTTTAGGGGCTGTATTTAATTTGTTTAAAAATAGACTCTAATTAAAAATGATTTACTTGGAAACTTGCGAATAACTTTTATTCGATATCACACACCGTACTTACGCACTTACAGGGGGAAATTAACGAGCGTTAATTCAATAAATTATGGTGGGGAATTATATTTGAATAATTTTGGTACATTAACAATAAGTGAGAGACTTGGGTTAATGTTGAAAAATTGTATTAAAGTGAGGAAGACATTATGTGAGTGATAAATACATAATAAAAATACGATGATAATCGTGATTAACAAGTACGAGTAGTATTTGAGAAATATGACGGGTACTTGGAATAGGATGAAATCCTAATATGATATTGGTCGAGTGCGTACTGAATTTTATATATGTTGTTGTGTATACATATTACCTGTTTAATTTATGTGTATGACATACCTAGCCTACTTGCTATCGACGAGACGTTTATGCGTAGAGGGCAGCTTTATCATGTTGAGCCTTAGGGGGGATCTTTGACTTGTTGCCTCAGAAGATAGGACTTAGGTTGGATTGCCATTAGCGAGAACAAAGGTATTGAACGGTCTTTTGGGTGCATAGCCCAAATGCTTAGGACTATGTTCGCCTCCATTACTTGTGTTTGATATTTATGGTTCGATGGATCTTTACCGAACCTATAGTCCCCTATACAATGACGAGATGTACTAGGACATAATAGCAGAGTGCGCATGCACCACAGCTGAGCCTCGGGGTGCAGTTTAGTATATATATAATAGAGTGAATGTATATATATACTTATAATAGTGTAAACTGTGTGAATTAAGTAGACATAAAAGATAATAAAATCTGAAATGAATTAAGTAGGTGAATACTTAATTATATTGAATTGTAAAAAGGATTATCCATATTATAGAGAAATTGGATATATATGTCTTACCTGTATTGCAAGAGAAATACGTGGAAAAGATATGGACTATAGTTAGTTGGCACTGATATGAACTAGTTAGCATGGGAATAATAACTAGTATGATTTAAGGTACGTTAGGTGTGCATTCTATATGAGAGGTGAGAATCTCAAGAGAGAGTCCAATAAATCTAAAATGTATATAATAATTGTTGAATATAGCATTTATTCACTTGTTGTTTTCTAAACTATCTTTACATCGGGATCTCACACGTTTTCTTGCATATTCTCTTCTCTCTTGTATCTCTTATATCAGGTGTCCAGTCGTAGGGACGCCAACCATAGAAGATTGAGATTTTGACGAGTTATGGATGCTATGGAGTCATGAACTTTGTTTAAACGCTTTCATATTCATTGATTCATACTCTGTGGTTGATCTTTCATATAGGGCATGTCTCCCAAGAGGATTCTAGTTATTTCTTCCCTATCATAGACAGATTAAGTTCTTATGTTGGTTTTGGTACATTTAATTTTTGTGGGATTATTGTATTGAGATATTTAATCTGGAGAGTTTTATTCTAGTTGCATTTAATTCAGTTTTGATATTACTATGTTGTTATTCGTTGTGTGAATAGATTGTGTTAAATGGGTTATGCTTTAAAAGTGGACATTTTATTTATATTAAAATCTTGAAAAAAAAATTAACACCTGCTTAGTTGGATATTAGGTGAATTATAAAAAGAAAAAAAAAATATTTTTCGACTGTGATGCTAAGAATGAACCAACTGTAAATTCTGTTTTAATTGTGTATAGGACTGATCACCCGGTATTTAATTAAGCGGGGTGTTATACAGGACCCCTGACACGGTTAGCTCCCCGGATCAGAAAATAAAATAAACGCAACGGAGGCGGCCATAGTTCCCACCGGAAATGAGACAGAATCATATTCAAGACGTCTCACCCCCTTGTCTAGACGCTATGACCTCACCCTGCTCCTCAAGCCAGGGAATTCACCCACATTGCGCAACCTCCTACGATAGCACTAGAGGGAGGTATGTATTCCTATAAATATTATTCACACAAATATTTATCAATCACACACACACACAGATATATATATATATATATATATATATATATACACACACACACACACCACATCACCACATATATATATTTAATTAATTCAGGCTATCCGTGCATAATACCGTAACACTAGCCTAACATTCCCAACTCTATATACCGACTTGATATTTAGATAATTTCCACAATTATTTATTTTTCACTCAAGTTGAGCCACCCAACTAAATTATCTGAACTAGCTTCTTCGGTCCGAAATTCTCATCTTGTAGAACTTATTCCTCAAATCCCACATATTAAAGTTAACACCTTTTTATTTTGCATATTCCATAATTTATTATATAATCCTATAATAACTTAACTCAACCAAATCCGTGTCTAAACACTCGTAACACTAGTCCAAATTTTACTTGACTTAATATCCCGACTCAATTGAATCAATCACGCATTAATTAATTTATTAGCTTTGCGTCACTCAATCAATATATCCCGACTCGCTCACTTGCCCCGAAAATATAACATTTAGAATTTACTATTCAAATTCTCCTCAATAAATTTTGCACACTTATTAATTTAAGGTTTTCAGTTTACTCAATTTTAACCTTAATTCCCTTATGGATTATTTTCTCAATTATTTCAATACTTACTTGTCTCACTTTATGTAAACATAATCTCAACTTTAGGGCTAATGTCCTTATTATAAAACAACAATCACAATCAATCAATCTAGGCAATCTCTAACAAAATAACAACTAAAAATAACATTTCTTAAAATTTCCCCACGAATCTGCCCAGATTTTTAAAATATCGTTTTGAGACATTTTGGAGCCGTTTTTGAAGAACACGTACCAGAAAACAAAATGTAGAAAACAGGATTTTCTACGTGGCCTTGCGAACAGAATTGCCATTTTCGAAACCAAAATGTCAAAAAATAGTTTCTAAAATAACGGTTTAATTTACCCAATTTCATAGACTTCTTCAAATTTAATAAGTTGTTCTACAATTCAATCCTACCCATCAAAACTCAATTTAGATATCAAATAACCCCAAAACCATATCATCTTATCACACCCACTATGATATGAATACAAATCTGCAATTAATTTAAAAGCAAGTCTAACCACTTGTCTTAGGGTTCGTAGGGTTTGAATCCTTTGGTGTAGACGATTTTTATTTGATGAAGAATGGCTTTCATAGTTTCTCCAATTGCACCCACTAATCTCTCTCTCTCTCTCTCTCTCTCTCTCTCTCTCTCTCTCTCAATTGTGGTTTCTAAAATGTGTTATAGCTGTCACACCCTCTCACTTTTAGGGTTTAATAACTCAATCTTGTTTTTAGGCTTGTGGGTTTTATAAAAAGCGCCCAAACACTCTTATGTGAGCTTGATTATGCTTAAAAATGTCCCGAGACCCATTCACTACCCTTGGGTATTCTTTTTCGACTATTTCGACTCATCCGGACTCACCCATACACTCAGAATTGCCATCCGAATTAATTTATAGCATTCTCTAATTTTTTTTACCTAAAAAAATGCGATACAAAAATCATCTGAACAATAAAATCTCAATTCGCCAAATTAAATAGATCCCCTAATTTAAAAAAATTCAAATCATGAATTTAATTTCTCCCAATAAAATAAATTCTTTTTCTCCCGAAAATAATTAAATTAAAGGTCCTTGAATTTACGGGGTGTTACAAGGTCCTATCAAAATAATTTTTTCTCATTGTGCCCTATCAATACATGTAATGAATATTCACTACATGTTTACAAATATGACCTATTTGAACAAAAATCTTTTCTTCATGAGAAATGTTGGAAAGAAACGAAGAACTTATTTAACTACGTACTTAATAAATGGGATAAAGTGGTAATATATATATATAAAGCGATCGTGGTATTTTAATATTTTATATAATCATAAAATTACTCAAATTTAAGTTATATTTAATTATAAGAAGTTAATTAAAATGTTACCTTCTTTCTTTCTCCAAATAATTAGGGCTATTATAGTACTTGATATACCAAGTATGACCTCGGCCTGGAGGTGTCTACCTCGGCCGAGATGGAAGCCGAGATGATGGACGACCCACCAGTGCATCGAGGCCCACGATATCATCCCTCGGCCAAGTCTACCTCGGCCCAGGCCGACACTACCACATACACCCCCCTGGGGACACTTCTCATATCACAGATGTCAACATCAACCCCAGGTACCAAGGAATAGTAACCCCGGTCAACGGTAGGCCAAGATGACAAGAAGCTCTACATTCACCTTCAACATGAACCTTACCTCGGAGGAGGCCGAGGTTACCAGAGGCATCGCTTACCATCAGCACGCCAATGACTCGGCCAAGGACGACACGGGCATACACCTCGGCTGACATAAAGCCGAGACAGCCCATGACACCTCACGAATTGAGCGGACGACCAACCCTTATAGCTCGGCCTCTCCTAGGCCGAGGACATTCACCAACATGACTACCAAGCATCTGTTGACGTTTGGATAAGGACACCTGGGCATAAATCAGTTATAACAAGATTATTCCCCGCACGTGGGGGAATATTTCATCATCATTATCTACATGTGGCCATGACAGGTGGCACATCCCCATTGGTGAGGAAACTACACACATGCACATTACATGCATAGGGGGTACATTACACCCCCTAGGCACTATATAAAGGGATCACCCCCTACCTTGCAAAGGATCCAGGGATAAAAACCCTAGCAAAAACTCTGTCTAAATATACACAGTAGAGAGAGAAAGAGAGCTTGAGAGGTTGTAACCATGGCCATTAGTGCCTTCTTTCAGTGACATTACTCTCACACACTCACCGTGGACGTAGGCCACATTGGCTGAACCACTCATATTCGGATGTCGTTCCTCTTATCCTCACCTCATTCTCACCTTATTCATATAGCTGTGTTGCCATTGTTACACCTGTATTGAGCTTGCAAACACCTCACCTGGTGGTGCTGATTTTCAGCATCATCAGTACTTATAAGTGGAGACCTTTGTTTTGAACGTCTTATCTCGGTTAATAGATATTATAGATTTCGCAATTGTCATTTTCTTCGAAATGCGCTATTTATAAATTACTTTTTTAAAATGCGTTATTTAATAGATATTATTGGCATCACACGAGTTGACTACTAGTTTACATACAAAAATTCATGTACTGACCTCTTGGACTGACCTCTTGGACTTGGAAACTATGCTTCGCCTCAATATTGTTTGTGTATGTATTTATACAGTTCGAGAGTGATTCCGAACTTGTATTCCCTTAAGTACGATTGATACGGGGATTGGATAGCAGAGTATGCCCGCACCATAGTTTTTATGTGGGGTGCTGATATGATATATATATTATACGAGTAGTTAATATATATATGAAATTCTGAAATCTGGAACTACCTACTGTGATTTGATATGTAGGACATGGTTGATGACTCAAATTATAAATAATTATTTTGAGAAAGTATAATATGACACTGGAAAACTTTATTGATTAATAAAGTTAAAAGGAGAACCTTGGTTACAAATTGAAATCTTACGTTTTAAATACTTGTGTTGTTCAGTTGTAAATCCTGCGAATAACCTAAGATAAGTTAAATCATTGGGGAAAGATAGTGTGGTATATGACGAGATAGACCATTGGGAAGGTTAGTGCGATAGGTGTGCACATTAGAAGAGAGGTGAGAATTTCTCAAGAGAGTGTCGCACTAATTTGTTGTTGCATTAGCTTGTAATGAATTTAAATACTTGCTAAACGAATTTTTAAATCATATACACTATCGGGCTCTGACCCGTTTCCATTTCTCTTTCTCTCTTGTATATATATATGTATATATTACAGGTGCCCAGTCACAGGGGCGTCTTGCATAGGGTCCTTTGGCTGGAACGCGCTGCAGCTTAGGTGGGAGTTGCAGGCCTGTTGTTTAGACGACTTCATCCATTTGATTCTACTCCTAGCATGTTCATTATTGGGGCATGTGTTGCCCTTTCCATTTTTCAGTTGTTATTTGGATATTGTACTTCATCTATTTCTAGTATTGTCACTTTGGGATTTATTATATTCTGGATGGTTTACTTTAAGTTTTATTGTTAGTAGCCAGTTATTGAATGTTAAATTATTGGATTGATTGTTTAATAAAATAAATAAATAAAACTTGAAAGGAAAGTTAAAAATGGTTTTGACACTTAGCTTAATTAATTACGGTGTTTAATTTGGAACGACAGTGATGCTAAGAATGATCCAACTATTCACCTTTATTTTAATTTAATAAAGGAGTGATCTCCCGGTATTTAATTAGGCGGGGTGTCACAGGTGGTATCAGAGCATCAGGTTCTAGTGTCCTTAGGATCTGTACGGCTTATTATGCTTTCAGCGTTGCTTTGTTTGTTATAGAGCCCTATGTTTAGGATTGTCGATTCCTTTGACGAGATTTAGTTCTCCTGCTATAATGTGTATGCACTAGTGAATTCTAATTTCGTTCGGATGTGTGCGTGTGCCGAGAGATGACGGATGTCAGAAGAGGACCGTTAAGCGTACATCAGGAGGCAGGGCTCAGTTGAGATTATGAAATATATCCGAGGATGATGATCGTAGTCGAGGTCACCTCCATTATGGCACGAGAAGCCACGACTAGAAAGGCGACTAAGGTGCAACAATGATTTTCAAATGCTGTTATAGTCAAATGAGGTGCGAGGGTAAACTTACCCAACGTATTACAAAAACGTGTTGAGACTGTCAGTGGAAAATTTTAGAAACGCGAAAATTGTATGTGTTTACCAAAGGAGGTAAAGTATTCAAAGGCTTAAATATAGGACGGAGTGTGGCAAACTGAAAGTGAAAATTTAGAGAAAATTTTCTTGGCTTTCGGGACGAAATTATAATGGTTGGAGTCAACCACTAATTTTAGAAGTGGAATGCTATGCCTATAGGAGAACCTTAGGTACAGTGTTGACCGTATGTTCCTTCCTCAACTGTTCAGGATGAGAAGAAAACGTGGTTCTGAACTCATCGCAGGAGGGCATGACAGAAGTCCAATTGTGGATATGAATCCTAATCGTTAGCAAATTTTGTATCGAAAGAGGTAGATACTAGTGGAGGAAACGACTCCAAGTGGGAGACTAACTTGTAATAATAGTTGATAATACTCGAGGAGGAAATTCTGATGGACGACCGATTCAGAGGTTGACAATGTCATATTTTGTCAATATAGATGACAACGCTTCTTTGTGGGGGAAGTTAAAGGAATCGAAGAATTTAGTCGAGAATAAGACTGAATACAACGGTGGTGGTATAGCACCACAAAAGGATGTGGATACACATCAGGTTAACCATTTAAATGCTTCAGATTGTTAAATTCTTACCAAGTGATGGTAAATTCAGTAAGTACTATTATAGATAGTAACATGATCTTTAGGGCCTAAAAAGCTAAGGGAACAACCGGGATGGCTAACAGGAATCGAGTCTACTAAAGTCCGAGAGAAGGACAATCCTAACCTGGTTAGTAGGACAGGTTATAAGTGGATTATGTGTTGAGGTATTTTGGTGCGGAGTGATATTGCTCTCGATAATATGTTCCAAAGTGAGAAAAAGGGACAAGAATACGGTGCCTAGTAAAGGACGACGATTAAAAATAATTTTGTTTTGGTTTGGGCAGACGTGTTACGTTCAAAAACCATTTGTGCAGTCAAGATGATTGCCAGGATGGAAGTATAAGTTGTATCCTTAGAGGATGCGGCGTGTTTATGTGACACGAGCGAGTCACCATATTTTGTTCATTGCCAGATTAGCATGTGAGACGAGTTTAATGAATATCATTATAAATGTTACCATTATGTGAATATTTTTCCTTAGTATAGCGGGATTTTTCTTTGGTGCTATCCGTGGGGGATGAATGAGTATATTAACAGTGTTTTATACTTTATTGAGGTTACTCGTTGTAGTCATGCGATACACGAGTATGATATTATCTTTGTTAAAATGTTATAGAAATGGGTAGTATGATAGTGGGCATTTATTGCAAGGCTATCGGAGTAGTTACATTAGTGCAACACGTTTTGTTTTGGCGAGGCTTTACCTGTAAGAAGGTTGGACTCTCACTTATATTATCTATCCTAGAGACTTCGGAAGAGATAGTGGGCTCGAGATATTCGATACCAATGTATATATAGACTTTGTCAGTATGATTCAGTATGTACCGGGATTTACCGTTGAGCGAAAAGACTTGACTCGGTATTATGTTTAGCACTCCGGACTTAGTGATAGGAAGAGTGCAATGTTATATTTATCCTTAAGAGATGTGGGAGTTAAGAGTTATACCCCTAATGTTAGAAAAAGGAAATTTAGAGAATTTCGATCGTATGTATCCGAGGTTTATAGAATGTAATTACCATCAACCAATACGGGACGATAGTGAAATTGGTGAAACGTTCTTTGTTAAGCATAATTACAGAAGAAATTATAACATTTCTGTCAAGGGACGGAATAAAGGGGTATATACTATGGACGGAGGACCTAACGAATTTCGATAACCGACAATGCTAGGTAGTAGTGTATCAGGGGGGTTCCTTGTTTGGATTTCGCTTTGCGAGACATCCCACGCATGAAACTTAGCGTAAGGTTGGAAATAGGGAGACGTTTGGTCACTATTCCATGAGTTCGGTACCCTGGTCGAAATGGGATCAAGTAATTATGTATGTAAGTTGGAAGTTGAATTTTGTTTTAAGGTCATTGGAGCTGGATTTTTGTGGTAGGAAAGCATTGAAAGTTATCCCCACGAGTTGAGGGGTGGAACGATGATAAGGAGAATTTAAGAATTTTGATTTCTAGGGTGATTGAGAGTACCCAAATGTCATAACCGCATACAGAACACAAGGTGAATAAAGTGTTGGAATGATTTTTAGCATGGATTATCTGGAAAGAACTTTATATTATACAAAAGAGATAACCTGTAATTATTTTGATGAATAGAGCGTTAGAGATTTATTTTGGTTGTTACACCTATTTGGGAATTTTTTTGTACTTATCTGAGGAAGGTTGAGAATTATTATTCCTCTTTTATTGTCATGGAATTTGAATGACCTATTTCTTCTATTCCGTTGAATTTAGTTAGTCCTACAGATGAGTAGCACGCCGTTCGCTCTCCCAGGGCGGTCGGAGTGTTGCAAAAATGTGGGCATCTTGGTTAACTACAGTTAAAATAGTCCGAGTCGAAGGGACGTGGTAATAGACGTGTGAAATGTATGTTTGTGGGACTAGTATAACGAAGTGGAAGTGATATAGTGAATTAAACGCCACATGAGGGGGGATAATCCATACATAAGTGTGCAATTAGAATAGCACGCCCTAACTTGATTGGAAGGCTGTGGGAAGCCATTCAAGAATTGGTATTCCTTGAATAGAGTAGAATTTAATTGTTATGAAGCACACCCGGAGCGGAGTTATTATTAGTCAAGTGTGAGAGCGACTTGCGCATACAAAGAGTAATGATGTTAGTATAGTATAAGAGATCCAGAAGTGCAAGAAGCAGGATACGATCTTTAAAGCAGGATACGATCTTTAAAGCAGGATACGATCGGATAGGACTGCATGGTCATCATCATCGCCAAGAAGCCTCAACCTCCCATTCTTGACTAACGAAGCCATATCTTCTTCTTTATCTTTTTCCTTTGTTTCTCCTCCAACTTTTGCTCATTCTCTTCTCTCGTCCTCACTCTCTTCCGCTTCTTCTTCAGAGATATCCTCCTCAGAAGGACCTATCTCTAGAGCTCTGAAAACTGGGACCTGATCAAGTGAACGAGTAATAAATCTGGTGCATGTGTTCTTGTATTCCAAAAGAAAGGCCGCCAACCTAGGATTCTCACCTTATGCCAATCTCTCATTTATGCTACAGGATTTCATGAGA
The DNA here is from genome assembly GCA_949130495.1 of Sambucus nigra. Taxonomy (NCBI): domain Eukaryota; kingdom Viridiplantae; phylum Streptophyta; class Magnoliopsida; order Dipsacales; family Adoxaceae; genus Sambucus; species Sambucus nigra. Next base: position 339,225,958 of record OX422222.1, read on the forward strand.
TCTTCAGTATTAATCTCAGTTATGTTAGGTTCTTGGTTCTTGACACGATATGGGATAACAAAGAAGAGGAAAATCAGTCACAGGAATAAGATGAATATACGAGAAGTTAGCAGAAAGGAAAAAAAGAAGCGACCTATTTCGACCACCCATAGTCTAAAATGGGAAGATCGTGTGGTCTCTCCCCTTCCAATAGTGGGGGGTGCTGCCAGTCCCTTATAATTAATCCACTTTCCCAATAGTCTTTGTGGGAATTCGGGAGATTTATAACCAGAACTCACTCAGCTCTTATGGTTTTCAGATACAACAAACCCTCTTTGGTATTTGGGAATACGTAACAGTAATAAATCTTAATAAGACCCAACCTTGTTCCATAAAGAGTATTTATGCCACCGTTTACTGTCTTCCATACATTATGGGCACATTGAGCAAGAACAATGGTGAAATTTCTAAAAAAAATCTAAGAAATAACTCATTTGGGGGAAAGGTTAGTCCTCCTTGAGTTATCAACAGGGTATGAATCCAGTTACCCCCGTCCACTCTGCGAATATTATGGGGAAAGGGGGCACATTCGTTAATTACTAACTTAGGAATATTATACTTATACCTAAATTCCTCTACAAATTTACCATCTAACATCACCATAGCTGAACAAGCTAGAAGAAAACCTAACTACAATAACTAGTTAATACAAAGAAGAAAAACCAAAGAAAAGGAAAAAACTATAACTTACAGGCGGTAACAAATCATTGAGAAAGCACAGAAAGAGAGAAATTTTGACTTTTGAAGCAAGAGAAGAGCTTATAAACATAGTATGCTCAAGAACGACCAAATGCAATGGACAAACGCTTGAGTAAGCATCAACTGATCACTAGAACACTCAAACGATGAGTTTCGACTTCCTAGGAAGATTTTGGCGCGTCATTTTGCTCCTTAAGACAAGTGTTCCATTATTGCAAGTCTTGTTATTACAATGATGCCATTATTGCAAGTCTTGTTATTACAACGATGCCATTACGAACTCTCACTACATAGCAAGGACCTGAACCTCCAACCGATTAAAATATGTTGGCCCGTGGTTATTAGCCCAAAGATTTCAGGGGCAATTATGGGAGTCCATTTTTTACAAGCCCATGAAAGTATCCAACCAAGATAACTTGAGTTATTTGGTCCGACCCAAATCGTGGCTTAATTCTTACACGAGCAGTTTAGTTAGAGAAGGATACTCGCGGATATGGTCAAATCAGGTGCCAAGAATCTCAATCGAGATATTCAAGCACCTCATGGCCAACCCACAGACGATGATGGAGTTCCTTAAACAACTCAAACTCTGTAACAAACTTATGTATAAATTGTACTCCTTGACCCGGGGTAAATGGATAAAAAAATTGTAATCGTTGAGAGATACTTAATAGAAAACAAGTAACTCTCTGTGGAAGTAGGCAAGTTGTTGAACCACATACATTGTTGTTGTGTGTGATTCCATTTAATTTCTGCCTTTTGTGATTGCTTTCGTGAATCTTTTTATTAGGAACTTTTCTGTACTCACAATATGGAATAAATTTTATGAGCAGAAGAGTCCGGATATAAAATGCAAATTGATGCCTAGTAATACACTCAAAACAAATAGAATAGGTGGATTTTTTCAATTCTAAGTTCATCCAAGAAATGAATGCTAACTATGTGTCTAATTATATATAAAAAATATTTGTACAATTATATCTAAATAAATAAGTTTTGTTAAATCGAGTAACATAAAAGCAAAAAAAATCCCAATACTACATAGGCTTTCAAAACTACATGAGAACAATTGATTAATTATTGTATCTAAACTATGGCTCAAAAGAAATATAACCGTGAAAGATAGATATTCGACATCCAAACACCAAGGTAAAAAGTCGAGAATTTTTTTGAACACTAGATGAACAAAAACTTAGTATTAACTTATAGCTTCCATTCTCCTTCTTCAAATACATGTTGTCGTCTTCTCCGAATGTTGACTGTATTTATACATGTTGTACATTATAACCTTTGATTGCACATTACTATTTAGCAAGCATAAATAAATGGTGATAAGAAATATATACTTAAGGCCATATATAAAACATAAACAATTTAGACCAAAGCATACCCAAATCCTAAAAATAACACAAAGTAATGGATACCACGATTTTAAAAAAACACACAAAAAGTGGAAAAGAGTAAATAAATATAAAACCCCAAGAAAAAAATTACGTAATTAATAACTACATAATAGTTTATGAAAGAGAAAATAGATATAGTATTTACCAAAAAATCCTATAGGGGTATAAATAGAAACTTTTCCATCTAGTACATATATTATGAGTGTTTTTATTGACAACCAATGAATATATCTACAGACTCCGCTTAAGAAATTCATGTGTTTTAATGAATGAAATTGTAGAAAGACATCTATATCTCTTTTAGAACACACTGATCAATTAGGAGGTTGATTTCATATTACCGAAGATGTTGAGTTTTCTTTAAAACTCCATAATAACCTATTAACATTATCTTTTCACAATAAATTATCAAATTCGAAACTTCTCCTCCTTTATACACACCTAAATCGAACATCCTCCTGAACTGAAACCATGTGATAAATAGAGCTGAATAACCCAGTGGAAGCACCAAAATTATACTAATTAAATCATCTACTTTGCGAGTGTAGTTTGTCCAGTAAAGAATTGATTCATTTTAACTTTATCCATTTTATTATTGTGATATTTAAGTTTTATATTTTTGGTCTAGTTTGTGGGACTCCTCTTTTAATATATATTATAAAGAAGAACAACAATAATTTTAATCAATAAATTGCTATAAAAAATCTCATTTACTCAACCAATATTTCTTGAACTGTCTCCATTTTCCGAGTGCGCGAGTAAGGGAAAAAAATAATCTTAGCTAATTTTAATGAAGGGAAGTGGTTGTCTAATCAAGGGTTCTTTAAATGCCGTATGTTCCTTTTTTTCTTCTTTAATAAAGACCTTTTATTAGTGTGTGATTAAATAAAATGGGGGTTATAAATAGATAAGTGGGGTTTAAATAAAAACTCCCATATATTATAGAAGACCCAAAAGAGCAACAACAATTAAAAAAAATTAGAAAAAAATTCGACTTATATGGGTAGGTTAGAAAGCCAAAATTTTTTCTTGGACATAAGTTCACCAATAACATAATTGAAGAATTCTCATATGTTTATAGTAGACAACTTAATCTTTTAAAATTTATACTAAAGTCAAACTCACTGAAAACCATCTTTTGCACATAAAACTTCTTTATAAACTAAAACAAAAACCCCACAACTCATATATATAGGTGGAAGAAGAAGGAAAAAATGTTTGAAAGAATAAAAATAAAAATAATTGAACAGATCTTGTACTTACGCACCAACAGTTCAATAATCCAAGGCATGCATCTCTTATACACCATGTTTGGTTATCTCATCTCAATTGCTTTAGAATCCATTCTTTGCGACGAGGGAAAAATTTATCCACCTGAAGAACTATGTCCCCAAAAGTTTCCTTCTTTTGTTTATTATATTTGATACCATAACCCAATTTATATATAGCTTGTGATTGAAAACTCTTAAACATAATGCATTTGGGGAGAGGAAAATATAAGAGGATGATATACATAAGTATGACCTCTTCCTTGGACACCACTACAGACGTATGACACATTATTGATCACAGTTAACTCTTATATATCTTCTCGGCCTCGTCCATGAGTAAGGGGGTAAGGCCCATATGCAGACCCAAACCTTACTCAACACTCTGAGGGTCATCCTTTCGGAGGACTAACTTGACGACTCGACTCGGCCTGGTCCACGATGGACGACCCTTGACACCTGGAAGAATGCACGTGGATTGTAGGTTACTATCTTATGTGGATAAACCATTATAACAAGATATTATCACCCATGTGAGGGAATATAAAACACACAAACACCTGCACAGTGGAGTAGGCTAATGGATGAACCACTTATATGATCATGTTTTCCTCTCCCCCTCACCTCTTTCTTGCATTATCATACATGCATTATTTCTTCATGATTATGTCATTTTGAGCCTGAGTTGCATATTATTAAAGTGGTGATTCCTAGGCATCATCATTTTTGGTGCCATCTGTAGGAACGACAATCGTTTTCCTCCTCATTTTCCCACCTAAAAACCTGCTATTTCCCTATAGTAGTGATCAAACTCCTCCTTTTTTTGACTAGAATCACCATTGAAAGAGCTTAGTAGCTTTTCTAGGTTTCTTATGACTCATCTCTATTTGACTTCTTTAACATCCTTTCACCGAAGATAATATCATCAAATCCACCTCCAGGCAATGGCCCTAGTTCTAGCCAGCCGCCACCACCTTAGTTGGAGTTAGCAGACACGACGATATCACTGAGAGCTCTCTTAGCTAGCCAACAACAAATGTAGCAGCAATTTTTCACCCTTACCCAAAGCCTGATGGCTAAGGCTTCCCCCAATATGGTGGACATGATCACTCCGGCTGCCAGGGAGGTAGCGGATCCAGCGATAGATGCACCACCTCTATCTCCCCACAAGGAGGTGAAACACCACCCACGACGGTGGAACGTTAATGAGCCTAGGTGTTTATACCCGGGAAAGTAAGTTCAAGACCATCCAGATGACCCTGTCTGTGACGGGGAGGAATTTTTGGAGCCCTATGAGGTTTCGAGTGAGACCATTCGCCTAGTCCCTACTCATCGTGGAAAGAGCGATTGAACGACTCATGATGGCCAACCCCAGAGATAAGCCTTTTATAAGATTAGTAACAGAGGCTCGACCATCGAGAGACTCGACCCATGGGAAGACCTGCGAGATCACCTATCTCACTCTCGCAGTATCGTGGCTTCCAGGGACAATGCAAGGTGTTACGGAGATCAACCAAGGTCGAGTCGAGAGAGAGGTTCTGGGGACCAGGCAAAAGTAAATAGCCGACCAAGGGCTTCCAATAGGGATCATACTCTAGCTCCCTTGCCCATAGAAGGAGGAGGAGATAATGTCGGCCAAGCCAAAATTGAAAAGGCCAAAGTCGAAGAGAAGCCATGGAATAGCTCCATTCGTAGGTTAGAAGATAAGATCGGCTCTCTGATGAGTTCTCGAGATTTCAGCCACCGAGGATTCATAGAAGGCTCCCCGTTTGTTACAAATATTGTAAGTTTTCCAGCCCCTGCCAAGTTTAAGTCACCAACTATGACTCCAAGGTATGATGGCAGCACTAATCCAGTACACCATGTGGAGATATATCAAGCCTCGGTCGATATTTATTCCACACCTGACGAGATGAGGGGCCGTGCTTTTTTAAGTACCCTCATAGTGGCAGCTCATATATGGTATACATGTATGCCCAGGAATTCTATCGAAAGTTTTAAGCAGCTGGCTGAACAGTTCATTCATAATTTTTTCTTTGGGATGGAGCCCTCTAAGAGGGCAACCCACCTTTTAAGTGACAAATAATGGAAAAATGAGGCCTTGAGGTATTATATCTCTAGTTTTAACAAAAAACTAGAAGTGAAAGATTATGATGAGAATATAGCTATTATCGCCGTGATCAGTGGTCTGCAACCGGGGAAACTCCTTTGGAAGCTCTTTGAAGATCCCTAAAAACCATGATTGAACTTCTGGCCGCGACTGGGAGGGTTATGAATGCGAAATAGGCCATGGCATCCAAAAGAGTTAATTTTAAAGAGAGCATCAGTGTGAAGTCGAAGGATAAAGATAAAGAAAAGAGGGGTCAAGGACAAGTTTGCAAAATGCACTCATCTTATTGTGAGCTCGGACTTGATACTCAATGAGATCAAGGATGATAGGTCCTCAGGTGGCCAGAAATACTTAAATCCCATCCCTACAAAAGGGACAAAAATAAGTTGTGTAACTTCCACCAGGACCACGGGCACACAATCGATAAATATTTTGTCCTGAAGGATGAGATAGAGAAAATGCTGAAGGAGGGAATGTTGAGGAATTATGTCGACAAGAATGGAAACATGGAGGACTTCATAAAGAGGCGAGATGATAAAACTAAATGAGAGGTCTAGGTTAATAAAAACAAAGACTCAGAAGATGATGGCGAAGTCGATCCTGATCTCCCACCTTAGATACAAGCCCCAAAGGGCTAAGTGGGCATGATCTCATTGGGGGTCAAGATGATTTCTGGAGGTACGACAGGTTGTGGTACTGCACCAACCGAAAGAAAAGCTCATGTTGCAGAAGCCAAGATACCCTAAAAATAATAGAGGTAAACTCGACCGAGGTTTAACCCAAGTCGAGCAAAATAAAAAAGGTAGACATGAATACATTGGTAGTGGGATTTTCAAGACTTGACTTTAAAGGAATTTTAGTCCCTCATAATGACCCTTTGGTTATCTGTACGAGGGTTCATGGACACGACGTTACCACGATACTCGTTGATAGGGATGATAATTTTTCTCGAAAACTCGATAATCTGCGAATACCCGAAAAAAAATCCCAGAAAAATCTCCAAAAATTCAGGGATCGGGTCTGGTTCGGGTATTAAAAAAAATCCCCGAAAAATTTCAGGTCGATTTCGGGTATACCCTCGGGTTTCCACGGGGATACCCGATTTTTTAATATATAATAATATATATATATATATATATATATATATATATATAGGTATATAAACATCATCTAAAAAAAAAGGTAAACCCTAACGCCATTGACCTGCTTATACCCTCCCTCTCTTCTCTCTCACTCTCAAGCCGGCTTATAACCTCCCTCTCTTCCCTCTCACTCTCAAGTCGGTGCCCGCTTATACCCTCCCACTCCTCTCGCTGCTGCGCAGCTTATACCCTTGCCTTCGCGCCGGCCCCGACACTGTTTACTTTATCGGCGCTGCTCCTCTACTCTCCGGTGCTTATACCTGCACTGCTCCTCATCCTCACAAAGTCCTCTAATTGGTAAAGTCTCTCTCTCTCTCCGCTTATGATTTACTAACGCAACGTAACGCTGCTTATATCGGGTTCGGGTATTGATTTATTAATCATTTTTTATGTTTAAGTTGTTCCTCTCATTTAGAAACGTTAATTGTTACTGTTATGTTTAAGTTGTTCCTTTATAAACTTCATCCAGTAATTCAATCTCAAATGGATTCTTCATTTTTTCTGTTTTGGTAAAGTCCTTGTTCATATTTGTTGTGCGTTTTTTATGAATGACTGTTACTGTTATGGTAGATTTTGAATCTATGATCCCATTTTTACGAATGGCTGTTACTGTTAGGGTTGCAATAAGAAATTGTTTAAAAAATCAAAACGGGTTCCCCGCGGGGAACCCGATACCTATTTTAAACGGGGACGGGGATCCCCGAACCCGTTATAACGGGGAACGGGGCGGGGGGGAATGGTTTTATTTAACGGGGACGGGGAGTTAAAACTCGACCCCGAACTGACCCGTTGCCATCCCTACTCATTGATGGTGGAAGCTCAGTCGATGTAATGTTCTAAGAACATTTTGAGGGCCTAAAGCTGAGCATGAAGAAGTTCATACCCTACAACTAACCACTGATCAACTTCAGTGGAAAGAAGGTCCATCCCTTGGGGGTATATTAGATAGATGTTTGCATGGGAACCTGGCCGAGGTGCCTCATAAGGAAGGTAATTTTTTTTTGTGATGGATCAAAATGTATACTCGGCCTATAACATCATAGTGGGATGGGTAACTATAATACCCCGTTACTTTATTGATCTAATATTTAATGACAGATTATATTGATTAAGAAAATATCTGAATTAAATGTGGAGAAATAAAATAAAAACATTTATATGTCACTACGTTAAAGTAATTTTAGATGATGAGTTTACGAATTCTATGGAAGTGAAATTTATTTATTTTTATTTTATGCTAACTCAAATTTGTTAATTACTTTAATTAGTTTATACGAATTTAATGATTTTAAAATGGAATTTAAGTAGTCTAATTACTTTAATAATTTTTTTATGGTTAATTAACAACTAAATCAAAGATAAGCGTGTGGTTTAGTGCTTTGGGCTTAGGCCTTCTAAGGCTGGTAGGCGTAGGCTTTTTAAGGTCCGTATGTTTTTTTAGGGGAAAAAAGTTTGATGTCTTTGAGACATCAAACTATTTGAAGTCTTGAATTCTGATTGGTCAATGATGTTGGTGGAGACTCACATAATTTATGAAAATGGGTCCGCGCTAGCGGCATTGACCAATTAGAATTCAAAACATCAAATAGTTTGATGTCTCAAAAACATCAAATTTCTATCCTTGTCAAGGGTGTCTTCATATATTTTGGAAGTAGTTAGGGCCCGTTTGGTTGGCCAAATTTGCCTAGGTAAATGTCAGAAAGTTGGCAAATATGAAAATTTGCCTACATTTTGGGTGTTTGGTTGCACAATTTGCCTAGTCATTATTTGCCAATGTACAACACCTCCTATGCACAATTTGTGAGCAAATTTTGCTTACCTATTTGAGTGGAAAATATTTGCCAACAAATTTGCCAACTTCTTAAACGGTTTTAATGCTTTAAAAAATAATTTAAAAACTATTTTAAATAATTAAAAAACTGTTATGAATATTTAAAAATTGTTTTGCAATGTTTTAAAAACTGTTTTTAATATTATAAAAAATTGTTAAGATTTCACGCGTAGACATTTAAATTCTTGCCTTACTTTCGCATAATAAATCTGAAATAAATTGTCTTAGCAACTACTCTATCTCAACCTAAGTGTATCGTGAGGGTTTCTTGTCTGGATTTCACTTCGGTAAGACATCCCACGCACGGAGTCTAGAGACGGGTTGTCGTGATGGCTTAAATCATTAATAAAATTATAAACCTTCAACTTTATGCATTGCATTACGAAGAATCACTTACATGATGTTTGTCCCTTTAGCTCTCAATAAAATCATTTAAAATATAGATAATGAATCCTAAATATTACAGCCGAGTCGGGGTAAATGGGATAATTGAGGTTTGAGTAACTTTCTTGGAGTGAATAATTACATGTTAAAATGCCATTATTAATTGAACTTGCTAGATATAAATGGATGGATGGGTACCATGGAGGGACACCTCGATATTATGATATGTAAGTTCTTGGCCATACGAATATCAGGTGGTGTCATGCGTGAGATGTGATGTTTATAAATTATTATGATACATAAATTCCCTCCCATGCGAATACTAGGTGGCAACCATATGAATACCAGGTGACATCGGGGCATGAAATGTAATTATTTAAATTTGATGGATCGCATGTTTATGAGATGGCCGAGATGAAGGGCACATGTCGATTACGTGGTAATTAATGAATGAGAATAATTGATTAATGAAAGTAATTGAGATTAATACATGTGATTACTTAAACTAGGTGTACCGCGTGTATTTGAGATGGCCGAGAGGAAGGGGCGCATATCAGTTATGTGTTAATGAATTGAGCATGTCGGTTATGTACTGATTAGTTAATGAGAATGACTAAATAATGGTATAAAATGAGATAATTATAATATATTATGAGATTACGTTTATGGGTTGAGCAGTTCATTAAATTATTAAACTGTGACTTTATCATCTATTCATATAACTGCTTTGAGTTGCGTAGCTAAGTTACTTGTTAGGGTTTTAACCCCCTTTTTTGGAAACCAGGTGCTAGGGCTGGACGTCACACTTCGATTGCCTTTCGATCCAGTTAGCGCGTGATATACATCTCTCAGGGTATCAACTCGTGAAACATTGTAGTTCTCTCCCTCCTCATGTTATCATTTATCTTTTCCGTTTAGCTTATATTGAGATGTATAATTGTATGTTGAGACTTAGATGATTTGTAATATTCACAGACTCTTTGGGGGTTGTATTTATGTATTATTGTTAAGACAACATTATTTATATATTTGGTTATTGGACATTATGAGTTATATTTAACGATCTTCTCATCGCTTCCAAATTATTGTCTATTGTTTTATTTGATCTTTTCATGTCGAGAATGATATTATTTTGCTTTTATTATCCCGTATAATTTTATATTTAGACTTGATCAACTTAAGTGTTTAATGTTACGGGGTATTAGAGTTGGTATCAGAGCATGGTCTTAGGCCTCGAGGGTTATAAGTTCTCTTAGATTGCTACGTAGTGTTCCTTGATACGTGACTTTCTTCGTACTCTCATTTACATTTTGTTATCGAAAGGATGTCCATTTAAAACTTTAGATGCCAATTAGGAGGAAATCCTCGTTTAGCCAAAATCAACAGGGTAAGCTGATTTTGCAGCTCTACACCATAGGCACTCGTATTACTTGGTATTCCAACCCTAATGACCAAGGGCGATATTACCTTAGGGCAAGACAGTTTGTTAGAGTTGACCACCCATGAGGTTTAAGCAAGATTAGTTACACCCAACACATGATATATCACCTGCAGTTACTGTGCCTGCAGCCCGGGTCATTACGTGGGGGATAATGTTAAGAGAGGGCATTTTGTACCTAGGCAAGTTATGTGCTAACAGTAGAGATAATAAGGGATGCATATAACCCCATTAGAGGTAATAAGGGATGCATATAACCCCATTAGAGGTAGTATTCTTTATATATGGAGAAAAAGGAAAGAAATTTTGGGTTCGCCCCAAGTGTTGAAATTCAGGGACAATAGTATTATGGTCATATTTGGGGAAGGAGCATGTCCATTATGGGTAGCTTCAAGGACAATTCCAACATGTCCTCAAGCCACAATAAAATCAGTATTCATCACCAATTGCCTATTAACAACCCCAACTTTAGTATGGGAGAAATTATTAGACGGCATAGCCCAGTAACAGGACTTAAGGCAGGTCTAAGTGGTGGACGATACATTTAACATTTTTGACACTTCGGCTCGTGTTTTGTTGACAATAATGTCACACCTCATTCATATCACGTAATTTTGTGTGGATTATTAGTTCTCTTCCTAGACATTGTGATGGATCTTTATTTATAGCTACCTCGTTAGGCGTATCTACTCGTATTTTTGAGAATTGTGATGAAGTGGAGGTTTATATTAGTATATTATTTTTTGAGGCTGATTTATTAGGTTTATACACCACCCTTATGATGTGATTTTAAATATAGACAGGCTCATATATATGGTAGTGGTCAGATTATCCTTTTCACGATACCGAGTTAAGAGAAGTAGTCTATGTTTAGGATAGAGAGTGGCGCCATTATGCACTTGAAATTTTATTGATGAAAATATGTCAAAGGTGACCACCTTTCACTAGATTCGAATCTGATTGTTAAATATTCTTTTTGATGTGTTTGAAAATGTGTTAAGGCTGCCAACAACCCGACAAATGAATTTTTAGGATTTATTTTACTTCTGGTGTGGTGCCAATTGCCAAGGCACTGTATCAAATGGCTTCTATGGAAATGAAGGAGTTGAGAGAGACAATCAAGAAGCTCTTATAACAAGAGTTCAATTGGTATAATCGTGATGTAGAGATCTATTTCTTTTACGAAAAGGTAAGATGGTTCACTATGTTTGGGTGTTGGCTATCTGTAATTAAATAAGGTGACAATGAGGAACATGTATCCTTTACCGATGAGTAATGATCTATTTTATCAACTTCAGGACACTTCATATCTTCTAGTAGATTGGTTTGCATTCAGAGTACCACCAATTAAGTGTGCGCGAGGAGGATATACCAAGGACTGTCCTTTTGACTCGTAATGGTTCTTACAAGTTCAAAATCATGTCATTTGGGTTAACCAACATCCTCGCAGTATTCATGGATTTGATGAACTGGGAGTTCCGGCGATATATAGGTCAATTTATCATTCACTTTCATCAGTGACATCTTCATTTATTCGCGAGACAATGGGGAACATGCCAAATATTTGAGGGTATTCACTTCATATGTGGCGGGAGAAATTTTTTTATGTGAAATTAAATAAATGTGAGTTTTGGAAACGAGGGTGAAATTTTTAGACAATGTAGTTTCTGAGTTGGGATTATTAGTATATCTGAAGGTGTCAATCGTTTTGGATTGGGGACAACCTATGACACCTACGTAGGTTTGTATCTTTTTGGGATTGGTCGAGTATTATTGAAAGTTTATTGGAGGATTTTTAAAGACTGTGGGATCGTTGGCCGAGTTGACTCCGAACGGATTTAATTCTTTTGGACAAAGGTTTAATCCTTTGACACTCTCAAGGATAAGTTGACTTTGACTCTAGTTTTGGCCCTATCTAGGAGTAGGGTTGTGTATTTAGCATACAATGATACTTTCTTAAAATGGTTAGGTGAAGTGTTAATGCAGGAGAATATTTTTTATTGCCTAGGCATTACGGAAGGTAAAACCCCATTAGGGTAGCTATCTGACTCATGATTCGGAGCTAGAAATCGTAGTGGTTTCTTTACACATTTGGATACATTATTTGTGGTATGAGAAGTTTAGACACTTTAGAGATTACAAGAACCTTCAGTATGTGTTCATACAGAAGATTTGAACATGCGACAACAATGGTGATTCAAGTTTATTGAGGACTACCAGTTTATGATTTAACATCGCCCAAGGAAGGCCAAAGGGGTGGCAGATGCTTTGAGTCGACAAACCTAGTGTCCGTTTGTCTCCGCTTTAATTGATAGATGTGGGTTCCGTTTAGGTGATTAGTGAATTAACTAACGCATTCATGAGGATGCTCACCGTAACTCCTAACATTCTTGCAGGGATGGTTGGTATAAGACAAATAATGTGTTTTAAAAGGGGAGAGTGGTCAAAATTTTTGAGCCACCGTTGTACCTCTTTACACCGTTGGTTCAGATGGTGGATTATGGTGCAAGGAGAGGTTGGTTGTGCCACGAGGAGAAGAATTATGTTGAGTCATTAAGCAAGAGTTCCATGGATTGCAGTTTTTGGTGAATCCTAGTTGAGATAAGATATATTCGGATATGAAGACATAATATTAGTGGTCCCAGATGAAGCTGGACGTTACTATGTTTGTGTCCCATGTAGATGGTGAAGGTGAGTCGCCAGTGACCGCCCAGTAAGCTTTTATCTTTACACCTTCCCGAAGGAAGTGGGATAACATTTTTGATGGATTTCATCATCAAGTTTCCTTTGACAACAAGGCATCATGACTCTATTTGGGTTATAGTGGACCTTTTTATGAGAGTGGAGCACTCATTTATAGTTCACACAGACTTTTAAAGCAAAGTAGTATACACATTTGTATGAAGTACCATTGGTTATCGCCTCAAACAGGGATATGACTTTCGCATATCGCTTTTGGGACACTTCCCAAGAGGTTGTGGAGACTAAGTTCCACGTTAGTATATTATACCATCCTTCGACAAATAAGAAGATAAAATGGGTGAACCATAATTTTCGAATAATATGTTCCAGGGATGCGCATTAAATTTTAAGGGTACGACAATAATTATCAGAATTCATTAGTATGGCACCATATGAGGCATTTTAATAGGCGACCGTGTATGTCACCAGTATGTTGGTTGGACGCGGGTGAGAGTAGTTTGTCGGGACCCGAGTTCGTTCAGGAGACTTTAGAGAAAATCAGGGTGATTTATGAGTGAATCAAGATACCACAGAGTAGACAAAAGAGTTATCCAAACTTGGATTGGGAGGACGTGGAGTTTCATGTCGGTGACCAGGTTCTTCTCAAGGTGTCACCTATGAAGGGGGTAATGCGTTTCAGAATGAAGATGACATTGACCCCAAGGTATGTTGGGTCGTTCATGATCACTGATTGTGTATGTTTGCCTGGTTATCGTTTATCACTTCCAGACCACCCATCCCGAGTGCACATTGTGTTTCATGTATCGATGCTTCGTATATTCTTATGGGATAAGGCATCATATCTGCATAGACTTAGATGATATCCAGTTAGATGATGGGGTCTAGTACACTGAGGAGACAACCTATACCTTAGAGAGTAGAGTTCAAATTTTAAAGACTAAGAAGATTTCGATAGTTCGTGTTCAGTAGAGTCACCATGGTGAGGATGAGTATACCCAAGAGCGAGTGAATATAATGAAACATAGATGTCCTCATGTATTCTGAGGCATTATTGTGCTACTTTACTATGAATTCCGAGGACAAAATTCATTATGTTAGAGGGGAAGAATGTAATACCCCGTTACTTTATTGATCTAATAATTAATGAAGAATTATATTGATTAAGAAAAGATCAGAATTAAATGTGGAGAAATAAAATAAAAACATTTATATGTCACAACATTAAATTAATTTGAGGTAATGTGTTTACGAATTCTTTGGAAGTGAAATTTATTTATTTTTATTTTATGCTAACTCAAATTTGTTAATTATTTTAATTAGTTTATACGAATTTAATGCTTTAAAAATGGATTTAAGTAATCTAATCACTTTAATCATTTTTATATGGTTGGATTAATAAGTAAACAAAAGATGACCTTTCAAGGCTGGTAGTGTTATGCCTTTTAAGGCCTGTAGTTTTTTTAGGGTGTCTCCATATATTTTGGAAGCAGTTATATTTAATAAGGATAAAGATATGTGTACCCACTTTGATACACATATCCCATACCCAGTGCTTTGAAACTTTGTACCTTATTATTGTGGGTCCCGCCAGGGAAGAAAGTACAACCCTCTATTGCCTTGTCTTATTAGCCGTATATGGAAAGTGTGTATGTGTAGTGGTGTTCATTTAATAAAGAAAGTAATGAAAGAAAAAGGAGGAAAAAGGGCTTAAAGGGAAATAAAGTCGGTGCAGACAACAGAGTAAAATTTTCTATTTTAGAAGAGGTAGCATGGGTTTCTGTGTTGGCTGGTGAGGTCTTAAAAATCGGTAAAAGCTTTTGGCTAAGCAACGGTTATGAGAGAGAGAGAGGGGTCATTCGAAATAGAAATGCCCCATTATTGAGTTGAGAGGAAGATAACGATGCATTTAAGGAAAGGAGCTTTGAATACTTTTGTTTCAATTGAGGGTCAACAAAAGTAGTAGAGAGGGTAGGTGAAAAAAATGGCGGAAGCAAAGAATGGGATAGAAGTCGGGGCCAGGTACTGAAAACGATGGAGTCAAGGGGTATTTCTTCTCTACTTCAACATTGCCAATCATTGGAAATGATTGAAGCAAACCCTTTATTTTTTTTAATATCCCGAAATTTCTAGGCCATCCATATATTTTGATTTTCACACATATATTTCCTACATTTGCAAACCAAACCCTATATTAGTTTAAGGGGCATTTCAAGATTAATTTCAAGGGGATCTCATGATTATTTGCAACGGGCATTTCAAAGTCAAATTTAAGGAGTTATAGGGAAGCGTATTCAAGGCAAGTAACTTTCTACTCCTTTCCTTTTATGTGTGTATTTGTTAAATTCACTTAAACTAAATTTTATAGTTAAAATTTATTAGTGACCCTTAGGAAATTGTGCAATCCTAAATCATGTTATATTAAGTTGATTTAAATAGTTTCATACCATTAAAAATACACGTTGAGCCTTTTAGTTTGCAAAAATTAATTATTGACCCCAATGCATGAAAATGATATTTTTGGTATAGACCCCGCTTGTAGTATTCGACAATTTGAGATACGAGGATAAACAAGGCAAACTTAATTTAGAATTAAAAGAATGTGAAAGTTCATTTGCTTAGTAGGGTTGTACCTTACGCTTTAGGAGCAGTACTTTTGACATGTATGTTCCAAATTGATGAGATTTGTTACGAAACTCTTATTCATGTTATAATAACCAATATGAAAATATAGTAAATGACTTGGAAAATTGATATGCATTAATGGACCCCTTATGATGTAACATACCCCCGTAAAATAATTACGTGTCCCTTTTATGTAAGAACTCAATATGAACCCATGTTTGAAATCATGTTATTGTTGATGTGCGTTTTGTTATGTAGACGTTAAAAAGAGTACGGAAAATTATTGTGATTGGTTTGGGTGTTGAATAGCAGTGTGGATTAATTTAAAGATTTCACGCGTAGACATTTAAATTCTTGCCTTACTTTCGCATAATAAATCTGAAATAAATTATCTTAGTAATTACTCTATCTAAACGTAAGTGTATCGTGAGGGTTTCTTGTCTGGATTTCACTTCGGTGAGACATCCCATGCACGGAGTCTAGATACGGGTTGTTGTGACTACTTAAATCATTAATAAAATTATAAACCTTCAACTTTATGCATTGCATTACGAAGAATCACTTGCATGATGTTTGTCCCTTTAGCTCTCAATAAAATCGTTTAAAATATAGATAATGAATCCTAGATATTACAGCCGAGTCGGGGTAACCGGGATAATTGAGGTTTGAGTAACTTTCTTGGAGTGAATAATTACATGCTAAAATGCCATTATTAATTGAACTTGCTAGATAGAAATTGATGGATGCATGGAGGGACACCTCGATATTATGATATGTATGTTCTTGGCCATACGAATATCAGGTGGTGTCATGCGTGAGATGTGATGTTTATAAATTATTATGATACATAAATTCCCTCCCATGCGAATACCAGGTGGCGTCAAATGTAATTATTTAAATTTGGCGTAAAGCATGTTTATGAGATGTTCGAGATGAAGGGGCGCATATCGATTACGTGGTAATTAATTAATGAGCATAATTGATTAATGAAAGTAATTGAGATTAATATATGTGATTACTTAAACTTGGCATGCCACTTGTATTTGAGATGGTCGAGAGGAAGGGATAAATGTCAGTTACGTGTTAATAAATTATTGAGCATGTCGGCTACATACTGATTAGTTAATGAGAATGACTAAATAATGGTAGAAAATGAGAAAATTATAATATATTGTGAGACTACGTTTATAGGTTGGGTCGTTTATTAAATTATCAAACTGCGACTTTATCATCTATGCATATAACTGCTTTGAGTTGTGTAACTAAGTTACTTGTTAGGATTTTAACCCCATTTTTTTGGAAACCAAGTGATAGGGCTGGACCTCACACTTAGATTGCCTTTTGATCCAGTCAACATGTGATATACATATCTCAGGGTATCAGCTCTATAGACATTATAGATCTCTACCTTCTCAGCTTCTCATTTATCTTTTCTGTCTAGCTTATATTGAGATGTCTAGTTGTATGTTGAGACTTAGATGGTTTGTAGTATTCATAGAATCTTTAGGGGTTGTATTTATATATTACTGTTGAGACAACATTGTCATATATTTAGTTATTGGACATTATGAGTTATATTTGATGATCTTCTCATCGCTTCCAAATTATTGTCTATTATTTTAATTGATCTCTTTATACTGAGAATGATATCATTTTATTTTTATTATCTCATATAATTTAATATTTAGACTTGATCAACCTAAATGTTTAACTTTACGGGGTATTACAGTAGCCCTCAAAGAATTTGAGGTTGTGCCCTCTACCGTACACCAGATGATAAATTTTTTGACTCCCTATGGAGTAGGGGAGATTCAAGGGGATTAAGTAGAGGCACGTGAATGCTACTTTAACTCAACGAAAGAGAGGGAAGCTCATCAAAGGGCCACCACCATGTACATCATTGATACACACAACCCAAGAGATGAGAAAAAATTGAAATAAGGAGAGCCTACTAAAAAGGTAGAATCCATAGTCCATAATGAGGATGACCCCAAAAAAACCATTCAGATAGGGTCGTCCTTAAATCCAAAGATAAAGAAGGAGCTGATCAAGCTACTAAGTAAGAGGTAGAGTGTTTTTCCTGTAGCCATGAAGACATGTCAAGGATCGACCTCTAGATCATCTGCCATTGATTGAACATCGACGAGAGAATGCAGCCTATCAAACAAAAAAAGAGTGCCTATGCAAGGATAAAAAAATACGAATTCATTTAAGATGAGGTCAAGAAATTGCAGAGAGCCGAGTTTATTAGGAGGTGATCTACCTAGAATAGTTGTCTAATGTAGTCATCATCCCAAAGAAAAATGGCAAGTGGATGATGTGTGTGAACTTTACCGACTTGAATAAAGCTTGGCCAAAACACAACTTCCCTCTTCCTAAGATTGAACAGATAGTCTATGCAACAGTCGGACATGAGATGATGAGATTTATGGATGCCTACTCAGGCTATAACCAAATCTTCATGGACCCGATCGATAATAAAAATACTTCCTTCATCACAGATAAGGGGACCTATTGCTACAAGGTCATGCTTTTTGGCCTAAAAAATGCTGGGGCAACGTATCAGAGGCCGGTGAATAAGATATTTGAATATTAAATTGGAAAAACTATGCAACTGTATGTGGATGACATGCTGACGAAAAGACTTAAGGTTGAGAACCATGTGGCCGACCTCGAGATAACTTTCGACACCATGGACAAGTATAAAATAAAGCTCAATCCTGCTAAGTGTGTGTTCGACATGGGTGGTGGAAAATTCCTCAGCTTCATCATTAATTAGAGGGGAATTGAGTCCAATCCAGTCAAGATAAAGGCCTTAATCCACATGCAGACTCCCAAGATGATCAAAGATGTGCAGAGGCTGACATGCCGAGTGGCATCCCTCAATTGCTTTGTCACGCGATCTACAAATAAGTATCTGTAATTTTTTTAAATTTTGAGAAAAACTTTTATGCGAGACGAGGAGTGTGAAAGAGCTTTTCAGGAGCTCTAGGCCTATTTGGGATCCCTCATTCTTCTATGCTAGCCTATTCTAGGGGAAAAGCTATTACTCTACCTTGCAGTGTCTGAGTCAACTATAAGCGTAACTATCATTAGAGAAGATGAAAGGGGTTCATAAGCCAGTATATTTCAATAACAAGTGTTTATAAGGATCCGAGCTTAAGTATCCAAGGATGGTGAAACTGGCCTACGCGTTAATCCATGCCTCTAAAAAAATAAAGCCTTATTTCTAAGCCCATACTATAGTGGTACTCACTGACACTCCTTTGAGGCAAGTCATTCATAAACATGAGAAATCGGTTAGGCCGATGACTTGATCAACTAAGCTAGGAGAGTTTGATATTATTTATCAGCCTACGAATGCAATTAAGGGGTAGGCATTGGCTGATTTTGTTAGGGATGACAATTTTTGACACGATAACCCGTTTATGGTAATAACCCGAAATGACCCGAATATGACATGATTAGCTTGTATAGATTTAAAAGTACCTAAAACTTATACTCAAATCAAAATCAACGCGACTCGAAAATGACACGACTAGCCCGAATTTCCACCCCTAGTTTTGTGGCCAAATTTACGTGGGCCGAAGTCGATATCGGAATAAAAGAGGATACGGTAGTGTCAGAAAAAGTTATGGCAAGCCAACCAGTAGACACCACATTCTAGGACCCCCTAAGTCTCTTTTTAAGGTCCCTAGCACTCCCCCATTTCACTATAAACCTAGGTCATACTTCGAGTACCGAACTAGAGGCCATCGGGCACTCTCGGGCCCCGTTTGACTCTTGTCAACTCTACCGTGAGAGTGAAAGATATTTAAATCTTCTAAGGGCTCTGAATCCCCTTTCCAAAGGCCCTCGGGTGCTTCTGATCCCCGATTTGACCCCATTCAACTTCATCGACATAGCGAAAGCTCTTTAAATATTCGAAGGGCACTAAATAAACTTTCCAATGGTCTATCCCGTGTGTAAAATAGCATAGACGTTCGGATGAACGATTCGTTTTCCCTCAAAAATTGATCCGGAGGCCACCGAGCACTCCCGGGCTCCTTTTGACCAAGGTCAACTCTTCAGCTCAAATCAGACTGAATGAGTCTCTACATGGAACTAAATACCCTTTGCAACAGTCCATCCCGTGTGCGATTCTGACTTACGCTATGGACGAATGATCCGTTTTACCCCGGAAGGTCACCGGGAACTTTCGAGCCCCAGTTGACCAAGGTTAACTTTCCGAACCGAGCGAAGCTCTTTGTAATGTTGAAGTACCTCGCCTAAAATTTCCAACATTAGATTCATAATCTAGTTATTACACATTAATGTCTAAATTTTTATTATTATATTGCACATACTTTATTTTCTATAAAAACCCAAAATAAACAAAAAGAGGGTTATACCCATAAATTACGAACGAGATTATCCATCACACTTTTTTAAAACTAAAACACATTTTTATACACACACACTTATAATAAAACCCCGTTCGAATCTATAGGATAAACCCCATCCTTATGCCTCATGGGAACTACGTGGACTTTTATGCCTTTATAGGCTACGTAGGCATCTCAGATTAAAACTCGAGACTTAAGTCCAATTTTCTAATTCCCCACTTTTACCAGATTCCCCATTTTCATATTTATCATATTCTTGAATTATTATACATATTATGTTTGTGATTATTATTAGCGTTTCATCCAACACATATTATCGTTTCATCATAACGATCAATATCACGATAAACGCATAAATCATATTTTTTATATATTATTTTGGGAACATTCCTGTGGATAACCTCACTCTATCTCTTCCATGGTATGAGGTGGGCGATTACAATCTCCATTATCTATACACGTACACACACTTCACAGAGAAATAAAGGAAAACAATAACATAATCCCATGAGATATCGAAATGGCGGGATCGGTACCTAACACCTTTTCATTCCGTAACTTAGCCCCTGAACCCTTTGAACTATTGATTTCGTAAGTATCTGTTTGTCTTTGATACCTCTCTCTCATGGTGGCAACATATTCTTTTGCCTATTTTGTGTAAAATAAGTTGGAGACTCCATCTCATTACATTTACCCTACACCGATGACGACCAAAGCGTACCTAAGTCAAAAAGGGCGTGAAACCTTTCAGCTCCCTTTTTTTCTCCACACGAAGGAGGAGAGAGAAAGGACATCGCGAGGATCGAGATGGCCACAATGGAGAATCCGTTGGGGATACTATTTTCATAAGAGGGCTAGACTCTGTTTACATGGGTGTTTTATTTTTTCTTGTGTGCGTATGCACCTACCTGTATGTTCCCTTTTTCTTCTCTACTATTTCTTGTACATATATATACCTCATGTTTATATCACCACTCACTCACACACTTGTAGATATTCTCCATGTACACTTAAAACTATGAGCACCTAGGATCACTTATATCCACATGTTGCGCACACAACTTGGAATATCCATGCTTAGATACCACTAACACATACCTCCACTTATCACACTTGTATATATCCATGCTCACTCACGCTTATCATAACCCACTTGTAGTTAATCCATGCTTAGGTTCACTACCGAACACTCACTTATAGCTAGTCACACATCTCCCGCATATCCATGCTTAGTATAGATTTACTTTTTATACATGTACATTATTCTCTGCTTAGCATAATTCCCATCAAATAATGATACTCTCTCCATAATATACTAATAAAGAATCATGCATTTTTGCACACTGCATCACCAAGAGCATGGTTATTGACCAAATTTTGTCCCGTAACTGGGGGGTCACTTCGTGATGGGCGCTGGTCGTACAGGTCACAGTTAGCCTAAGAGATATGACTCTCACCTTTTATTGACCAAGTACCTTTGACGTATATTGAACGGTCCCCCCCCCCCATCATACCGCTTGACCGAAGTCATGACGGGAGGTATATCGTAGGGAACTCGTTCACGTAAGTCGTGTATATCGAATTCACTCTCACACATATCGTCCCCACGAGGTATATAGTGAGGCAATTAACACACACTCAGTTATATCAAATGGCTTGTCCACACGTACCGATTGCCCTAAAAAGCAGGACCTATATCGTGAAAGTCATGCCAATGGGGGGAGCCCTTCCAATTAACTAAATAACTGCATACCCTCATTTTTAGTTTGCCGGTTTTTACCCAAAACTCTGCCAAAATGACGGGTCGACATGCCGCCCAAATTTTAGTGCGATTTTTAAAACGGGACCCTACCCATGATCCTGGTAACAATTCCAATAATATTTTTTACATATTTTTCAAACCCAATTTTTTCAGGCTCGGGTCCCATTCGACATTTCTTTTTACATTTAGGAAAACCTAATACAAGTGAGAAAATAATAAACATAGTAATACTCATGCTGATACCTGACACTCATATTTTCATTATTTCTTTATCAAAAAGTGTCAAAAATATTTTTCCCTCTTTTATCAAAATACCAAAAACATTTTCCATTCCTTATGCCAAAAATATTTTTTCTCCCCCTTTTACAAAAACATTTTGTCCTCTCTTTTCCAAAAAAAAGTCAAAAAACATTTTCCTCCCTTTTCAATAATACAATTTTCCCCTTTCTCTTTCAAAAATAAATTCAATTTTTCTCCCTCTCAGGTCGATCATATACCCGACCCTTAGCCTGACTCCCTATTGGCTTCGATTTTTAGTCGACCCGCCTCGAGGCTCCATCCGTTCCCTCGCTACTTCCTCCGAGTCCAAAATTCATCTTCTTTCCATGGAGAACGCTGACCAAACACTGAATGTGCAACCAAATTTAATAACGGTTGTAGCTCAATTCACTGCCAAGATTGACAACCTTCAAACCGAGGTTCATGAGATGCAATGAAAATGGGCCCATATTATCGAAGAGCCCGAGGTTATCTTCCCTCGCGCTATAGGTTCGCCCGCACCTGAGCCTATTTGGGTTCCCTAGGAATATCAGCACGCTCCACGTGCTCTTCCTGCTAATGGGTCACTGCCAACCCAACTCCCTATATCGAATCTTGCCCAGCAAAGGGCTAACTTACTTGTTACCGTTGATCCTAAGGAGGAAGAATCGAACAAAGTCAAGGAAGACCTCAAGATGTTGACTAAGAAGTTTGACTAAGTCAGAATCTCTAGGAACTACATGGACTACACCCACGTCTCCCTATCCTAAATTAAGGTTGCCAGAAAATTTCAAGATGCCCAATATTAAGAAATTCGGAGGTAGTGGACCCTCAATTATTCATCTCCGCAGTTACCACCGAGCCATGACTTTCCTAGGAGCCTCCGAGGAAATTATGGCCCAAATGTTCCAATAAATTTTGAAGGACAGTGCTCTCCGCTGGATTTTATCCCTTGAAGAGTTCAGAATCCGTAGTTGGGAGGATGTTGCCCGCGAGTTCATGTCACAGTATAAGTATAATGAAGAATTAGAGGTTACCCGTCGTGATTTAGAGCTGCTTAAGCAGAACCCTGGGAAATCAGTCAGTAGCTTCATAGCAAGGTGGAGAGAGAAAGCAACCACCATGATCAATTGGCCTTTCGAAGAGGAGCAAGTCAACATTATAAAGAAGAATTTCTCACGCCATGTTTGAGCGACGATGGGAGGAAAATACTACCCTCATTTTCGAGACATCCGAGAAGAAAGAGTAGAGATCGAAGAAGGTCTTGCCAAGATAGAAGTTGAACCGAAGAATGTGTCAGGACAGTTCACTCCCAAAAAGTATGAAAAGCCTGCAAGTACCGCAGTCTCAACCATCACAACATCTCTCAGCCTACCACTTTATGGGCACTAAAAATTTGCCCTAACCTAGTAGAAAAGGAATACACCAAGCTTCACGCTCCCCTATTCAAAGTTTACTAGGCTCTATTAAGCCAAAACTTTACCAAGCCATTAGACCCTCGTCCATTACCAAACCCATTTCCCAAAAATTTCAAACCAGATACCCATTGTGACTTTTACCAAACTGCCATCCATACCAACGACTAGTGTTTCCACCTCTGAAATTTGATCCAAGGATTGATCGATCGGGGTACCATCGCCCCACCAGTCAATCCCAAATCAAACACTACCCATAATCCACTCCCAAATCATATAAATGCCATCTTCCTTGAAAAAGACCAAGAATTTAATCCATCTACCCATATCGTACCAAGTAAAGCACTCATCATACCCATATACTCTCCTAAATCTCTCTATGTGTGCCCATATTTTCTCCTTTACCCTACCAGGTTTGCTTATCAAGCCCTGCCACTCCTTACCAGAGCATGCATCGCTATTCGTACCCATTATATAGGAAAAGATATGGAATTATCATAAGTGTTGAATCAACTACTATAGTTTGGGCTAAAATTGCCTTCCCAGATGACCATTGACTGCCAGAGATTCAGTGCACTATTCTTAGAAGCACGAAAATGGGCCCAAGAGTCAGACAATTGGGTGGTACTAACCGATGAAGTCAACTTAGATGATGTGGTCCAGATCATAGAAGACTTATTTTGACAAACCGATGATATTTGCAGTATATCCGAGCTACTTGACGCTTTGAAACTACAAGGATGCCTGGTCCCTTAACTTCTACATCTCCCCACCGAATGGGAGGACTTATATAAAAAAGTCATTGAGATTATGGAGTGTATTGACTTTTCATAAAAAAATGATGTCATTGCCACTGGATGGGGGGATGAATTTGATGATTCGGATAAAGAGCAAGGTCCAAAAAAGACTAGCCCAATAGTAATCATATGCGAGATGATATCATTTGAGGAGCAACTAAGAGAAATCAATAAGGTGGAAGAACAACCCGAGATCGATGAGGATACGGGATTTTTATTTTCCCCTTCTTCTTTGAACCACATGACCAGCTTAGGGAGGCATTACCAACTCCCAAACCTTCCACCATCAGCGAGCAACAAAGGAAAAGGTGTTGAGAATATTCATATGCTCAAAATGACCCTCGAGGAGAGCAAGATACTCGATCAGTTGAAGAAGACCCAAGCTAGCATTACTCTATGGGGACTCTTTATGTCTTCCGAGCTGTACTGAAATGCCTTGATCAAGCTACTCACAGGACCCACAGTTTCTCCTTCAACCATACCATAAGAAGCAGTGAATCTGGTCGGATCCCTGACCTCTATAAGAATGCTCTCTTTCTCCGAAGAAGAAATCCCTAAGATTAGGCGAAACCATAATTATGCTCTCAATATCTCTGTCGAAGTCATGGAAAAGACTGTCCTTCTTTCTCTCGTCGATAATAGATCAACTCTTAATGTCTGCCCATTAAGGACCCTTAATTATTTGGTACTGAAAGTGAGCGACCTCGCTCCAACCTCTATCGTTGTATGCGCCTATGATAATACTCGTCGATAAGTGATAGGATTCGTAAAACTTATAATAGGGGCTGGCCCTATAAATTTAGTTGTTGAATTCCAAGTCATCGACATCCCAGCTTGTTTCAATCTGTTGCTCGGACGACCATAGCTCCATAGCATTAAGGGTGTGTCTTCTTCCCTTCATCAGAATCTAAATTTCTTCGCTAAAGTACATATCATCACTATCTTGGGCGATGACGGCAATGTCGAGAATGCAAGCACCAGTAATCCAATACTTGAGATACAACATGGGATAAATGATATGCTTCTGTCAAGATTATGAGTTGAACCACTTCTACTCCCTGAAAGGGACGATTTTAAAAATAGGGTTTGTTAGGAGTATAACCCTCATAGCAATGTCAATGTGATTCAGATGTTAAAACACATGCACTTCATGTCCAGATTGGGACTGGGACAACGACAATAGAGGATACTTGAACACATTGTGTTGAAGAAAGATTTTCCTCCTTACAGTTTGGGATATCGACCATCATCAGAAGAACTTAGAATGATCCATTTACCTCGGCTGAAGAGAAGGCTAGAAAGCACCAAGAATATCTCAAGAGATTCCTTGAACGGAAGATTTATCAGAGAAGGTGAAGATTTCTCCTTCTGCGGCTTTCTTGAACTGTGGTATGATCGTGTGGACAAGAATACGAAACCAGGAATGGAGATCTTTTTCCAAGACAACTAATCATGGGTCGAAAACTCTAAGCATCATGTGCAACCACTCATTGAGAAGGCCATAGTCAATAATATAGATTCCGAGGGAAGTGACTCCGAAGGTTCATTCAATTTGCAGACACTGGGGCTGACACTCTGCATGATCCACCAAGGGGATACATCATCGGATCCATCCCGCCTGATCAAAGCTGCTAATGCACCTCTCATCAACTGGCATGCTGCACCTGTTCCACCTGCTGAAATTTAACCCACTGATGATTATCCCATTTCCTCTTTTCTTGTTAGTCCTCCTTACTCTGTTGTAATCGAGATCTCATTTGATGAGGTTCTTAATGCTATTTTTCCTATAAATGAAATAAACGAAGATTTTGAGTATCATGATGTGCTTTATATTAATTGTCTTGATTCTAATCAAACTCATGATGATAATGATTTTACAAATGAACAATTCTTAACTGATCTTAATAAGGTTAATAACAAATAACATAACCGTGTTCACGTTAATGAAGATAAAACTGTTGTTATTAATCTCGATTGTAGTAGCCAACTGTGCGAGATTAGGATAGGGGCCACCCTTGACGAGCATGAGCGCGCGCAAATTGAGGAGTTAATGAAGGAATTTATGAATGTCTTCACATGGTCCTACGATGATATGCTCGGTCTCAAGATATCAACTCAAGATTCTAACTCTCTTAGACTGTATGCCGATAAAAAAGAAACTACGAAAGCTCTACACCGAATGGTCGCTCAAGGTTAAGGAAGAAGTGGTCAAATAGTTGAACGTGGATTTCATTTGTGTGATCGAATATCCCACATGGCTAGCTAATATCGCACCCGTGCTTAAATCTGGAGGAAAGGTTCGGATGTGTTTTGACTACCAAGACTTGAACAAGGCTTCTCCAAAGGATGATTACCCGCTACCCAATATTGACATGATTGTAGACAACATGACCAGTCATGCTCTTAAGTCATTGATTGATGGGTTTACCGGATATAACCAGATTAAGATGCACCCGAATCATCAAGAGAAAATCGCATTCATCACCCCTTAGGAAACTTTTTGCTACATCGGCATGCCATTTGGTCTAAAAAATGCAGGGACTACCTACTAGAGGGTTGTCACAACCATCTTGCATGATCTGATACAAAAATAATTTGAGGTTTATGTGGATGATATGATTATTAAGTCTAAGACTAGGGAAGGTCATGTTCCCGCTTTCTAAAAATTCTTTGAGCGACTGTGACAATATCAGATGCGACTTGACCCATAGAAATGTGTCTTAGCATCACCAAAGGAAAGATCTTGGGATTCATGGTTAGTGAGAAAAGGGATAGATGCAGATCATGCCAAGCTAAAGGCCATACTCAAGATGCCACCACCCCGAACGGAGAAGGAAGTCCGGGGATTCCTTAGAAAATTACAGTATATTAGCCGGTTCATCAGCTAACTGACTTCTATATGTGAAACCATCTTCAAACTCCTCTGAAAGGATTTCACCAAGGTTTGGAATGGAGATTTCCAAGAAGCCTTTGACTGAATAAATCAATACCTAACCCGACCTCCGGTACTCATGCCACCGTAACCTGGTTTTCCCCTACTCCTTTACCTAATCATGACACCATAGCTGGGGCTTTGCTAGCCCAATACCTTGAAAAATTCTGCAAAGAAAAAGCCATCTACTATGCTAGTCGCAAGTTGGTCGGGTACGAAGTTAACTACACAGCCTTGGAAAAAGCATGTGTCGCCCTTGTCCGGGTCACCCAAAAACCACGGCACTATATGCTCGCCTTTTTCATTAAACTTGTGTCCCGAATGGATCCCATCAAGTACCTACTAGAAAAACCTGCCTTATCCAGCCGAATGGCCTGATGGTTGATTTTTTTTGCCAAGTTTGATATCGTGTATGTCACGCAAAAAGCTATAAAAGGAAGACCCATCTCTGACTACCTCATTGACTACCCTATGGAAGAAGCCGATGCTTGGATTTTTGAATTCCCAAATGAAAATATCCTTTGTACCTCCTAAGAACACCTTCGATGGAAAATGTTCTTTGATGGTGCCACCAACAAGAAAGGGTATGGCATTGGGATACTACTAATTGTTCCCGATGACTCTTGCACTCCCAATGCCATCAAGTTGGATTTTCCTTGCACCAAAAACCTGATTGAATACTAAGTATGCATTGTAGTCCTCAAAGTTTCTCTTAAGAAAGGAATTCGATACCTAAATGTTTATAGGGACTCAACCCTCATCATCGGTCAAGTACTCAGAAGATGGAAAGTCAATGACGAAAAACTCATACCCTTCCATGCCCACCTAGAAGAGTTGGCCTCCCAATTCTAAGAAATCACCTTCCACTACCTGCCCCGAGCAAAGAACCACTTAGCCCATGCCCTTGATACTTTAGTCTCCATGATTGACGTACCCAAAGGAATAACAATGGCCCCTTCCTACTCCAAAATCAAGATAAACCAACCCACTACTACTACATTGAGATCCTCACCAAAGAAGATCCTGATATAATCGACTGCTGGTGCTATGATATTTGGCACGTCCTTAAGCATGGTAGGTATCCCCAAAGTTCTGACAAGAAAGACTGGGTAACCCTCCCTAGACTGGTTGACCAGTATATCATTTGTGACAAAGCACTGTTGAAAAGGAACTTCGATGGAACCCATTTACGCTGCATTGCGGGGGCTAACATTGAAGAGATGATGCAGAAAATCCATAGCAGGGAATGAAAACCACATATGAATGGCCATATGCTTGCCAAGAAAATCATCCGTTAGGGTTACTAATGGACTACCATGTTTTAGGATTGCACTGCCTATGTTTCAGAGGTGCCTCAATTGCCAATAGTTTTCCAACCTCCAATACTTACCTTCGCGAGAATTGTACAACATAACCTCACCCTGGCCATTCTTCACATGTGAATTGATATTACAGGGAAGGTTACACCCATAACATCCAATGGGATTAATTCATCCTAGTTGCCATTGACTACTTCACTAAATGGGTCAAAGCTGAGTCATACGCATTGCCGAATGCCAAAAAGGTGGCCAAGTTCATCAAGAAAAATATCATATGCCGATATGGGGTCCAACATGAGATGGTGTCAGAAAATGGGTTGCATTTCGAGGCAAAAGTCACAGAAGTAGTCGACGAGTATGGGATTCAGAGGCGCAAATATTCTCCCTACCGACCTCAAACAAATGGAACAGTTGAAGCCGCTAATAAGAACCTCAAAGGCATTATCAGCAAGATGACTAAAAGCTATCGAGATTGGGACGACCGGATCCGTTACGCCCTCTTGGGTTATCACACTTCAGTTCGAACCTCTACTGGGGCTAAACCTTACTCTCTAGTTTACTGCATGGAAGTAATCCTACCCATGGAGCTGAAAATCCCTTCACTGCACATCATGCTTGAAAGCAAAGTCAGCGAGGAAGACTGCCATCAAAGTCGTCTTGATGAGCTATCACTCTTGGACAAAAGGAGGATAAAATATCTATATCACATACAAGGGTATCATCGCTGGATAACGCTATCATTTAATAAGGGAGTTAAGGACCGTGGTGTCAGAGAAGGGGACTTAGCCTTTAAAGAAATAATAGAGCCCATCTGGGACCCCAAAGGGAAATTTAAGCCCAATTGGAGCGACCCCTACCTTGTGAAGAAGATCTTATCAGGCGACGCCACTATGCTCACCGACCTTGATGGGGAAGAGATGGACCGTCCAGTCAACCTGGACCGTCTCGAGAAATTCTAACCCTAGTTCAAAATCTCGACGTGCCACGACTCTTCTCATCTCCCTTCTATTCTAAAAAAAAATCTTCATTTCCTTCTAATCAGAACTACATGGGGCTTGATCCTCTAAAAAACCTTTCGTCTTTAAAAATGAAACTAAAAAATTCTCAAAACCCCCAGAGGTACGTTGGCAGCTCATGCACTTTACATGAGCACAAATCCATATAGGACCAGGAAAATTCAGGCATAGCTGCCGCAACACTAGAATTTACCCCCAACATGATAGAAAACTCCTCATAGGTTGGACAAGCCTCGTCTAACCCAAAGAGAAAAACACACTCTTTAGGATACCAGAATTCCACAACTGTAATCAGCATGTTCCACTCTATGGGCCGGTTGCACCATAAAGAGACTCGATGCATGTTTAAAGCGTCGTAGTCCACATTGTATGAGCACATCGCCTCCAAGGTTTCGAGGTAGTTAGCAAATTCAACACTGCCAGGGAGAGCCATATCGCAAAATGATGAGATAATGAGCAAGAAGAATGCAAAGAAGGAATGTGAAGAAAATACTCCACCCAAACCTTTAATTATACTTGAAAAACCTCAACCAAAGACAAAAACCCTGCAAAAATCAGAAGAAAACTTACCCTACAAAGTATCGAGCAATTAAAGAAAGTGTAACCAAAGCCTCGGATTGATTGGACTGGACTGACATGTCGATATGCAGGACAAGGGGCATGCTGATCGACAACCCCTATTTTTGGAAAATTCCATTTTTCCTTTTTTTATCAAAATAAAAAAGCTCAATAAAAATAATTTTTATTCTTAAAGAATTCCAAATTTTCTCCTCTTGTGTCAACATAAATTCTTTCTTAAAAAAAATCCCTTTTTATGGTCTCAACAACAAAGTAAAAAGAGCATGTGCATTAAGTCACTAAAAAGAAAAAAATTAACAAAAACTTCATTTTGTTTGCATAGATATTTGCTATGTTAAATTGATTTTGTAGGAAGAAATAAGAAAATACAATGTGACTCAGCCCGAACCCAATTTATCTCTCTCTCTCTCTCTCTTCCTAACCTCACTTAACAACCTCTCTCCCTTTTCTCTTTCTCTCCTCTCTTTCTCTCTCTCTTTAGGATCCTCCTTAATTACAAAGCGATCTTTTTCCCAAGCGATGAGATGGCGTACCTCCACTCCCCGAGCCAGATCCTTCCTCAGACGAGGCAGACGACACCAGACAAGAAGGAACCAGAATCGCATCCCGAATGTGGGCGGTCGCCAAAGTTATCCAATCCCAGATGTCCTTCATCCCGATGGTTATTAACCAGATATGCTGTAAGGAAAACAGAAAAAAGTAAATCAGTCAGTTTGAGGCGAAGAAAGAAATCAGAAAATCAAAAGACAAAGAGATGAAAAGTATACCGGTGGCTTAAGGACCTCCTCAATCAACCCCAGCCCCTTCGGATCCATCGCCTTTGGATGGTGCAACATGCACACCAACATTCCATAAGCCCGTCGGATATTGTAAGATGGAGGGTCCAGCCTCACCAAAGGAACTTCTGAGGTTGTCGCCCCTACCGACATCGATGCACCACCTGTGTTGTGGGAAGACCCCACTGAACGACTCGAACCCGCATGGGGGAGAGGAATCACGTCATATATGTTGAGCGGCATCAACCAGCTCCACATGAAATCTAGATAATCATGCCACAGTCATGTCGGTGTATGACGAGTAATGCTCGTCCATCATCGCCGCTACTCGCGCATCATCCGCCATCTACCTCACCCGGCTCATGCACACCAGGGGCCTCACAGGTGGCACAATCACCTCATCCTCCACAACCTGCTGAACTACTCTCTCCCCAAGATACCAGGAGTAGCCAAACTCATGCGCCAACAAATGCCACATCTGCGCATTCCCCCCCAGTCAACCTTGTATGCTGGATGGTCGTTTCCCACGGATAAAAGGTCACCAGAAAATTCCCCAACAGAGAAATGTCAATATAAAAAAAGGTCATTGTTAGAACACGAGGCCCCCAATTTTAAAATTTATCAAAAAGATAATTTCCTTTTAGAGATGGTTCAACTAAACAACTACATAAACTAAAATTTAATTTCTTCACAAATTTAAACTAAAGTAAAACAAATTTTAATTTTCTCAAAATTAAAATTATACTAAAAATCAAATTTGTGAATTTTTACTTTAAGCCCAAAAAATAATTTAATACAAGTCCTAGAAATTTGCCTAACAATAAATATTTAATTTTTGCAAATTAGGCCAAACTAAATTTTACCAAATAAAATTAATGACTTAAACTAAATTAATTAAACATTACCCAAATTAATTTTAGCACCAACTTAATCATGAGTAGTGATTTGAACCATATTTTATCTTTTAGCCCTAAGCATGAATCTAGGTGATATAGCAAGATAAAATAAACAAATCACTACGCCGCGATGTACGAGGGAAAACCCACAACGGGAAAAACCTCGGACGACCCTAGCCTCAAATCCACTAAGTATGGTTTTACAAGTACAAGACAAAAGAACTTACAACACTCGACTTGACTCCGTCCAAGCCCGGTCGCTTCTTCTTGTACACACCTCTGCCTAGCGAATAACCACGGAGATCTACTGCGGTCTTGGAATCTACCGATCGAACTTTATCTGGTCACCGTCACCCGAACAAGGAGCCTTTATCCAAATGGGTATGCCACAAGAAACAATCTTCTTCTTTGTGGGATGTAGAAGCAAACCCAAACACTCTTTTACGGTAGAGTTGAATCCGGTGCCAACACTCTCCAAGTAAGAATATATATAGATAGAAACTTGGATTAAAAAAAATAATTAGGTATAAACTTGGTTTTGTTCTTTGAATAAATCAATTTGAATAACAAACACCAAAGGAACTTTTTATGAAAGAAATAAGCTCTCAAACACACTCTAGGAGATGGAAAAAGTTCATCGTTCTGTCCCGAGGTTGATTTAAACTGTCAAAAGTTAGTGGGGACAAAATAGTGGGAAAATGCCAAAACCTGTTCCCGCCTGAAATATTGTTCGAACGACTATTCTAACGAAAAGTCAGTGGACAAAAGGGGAAACTCGTTGGCAAACTCATTCGAACGAAATTCTTGTTCGAACGACATTCTCGTTCAAACGACAATTTCGAACAAAATATCAGAATGTTCAAATTTCAATTTAAGCCCCAAAACTTTTTATTCAAAGTTCTAAAGTAACCTTCTGAAAATAAAATTCATTTTAAAATAAAATTTCACCCTTTATAAATTTATTCCAAGTCTCCCTATATATATAGAAATGCATTCATACCTTTTGGAGACTATGGAATATGATATTGATGACGTGAAACGTGGTACTGAAACTTCGACAATGATGTTCTCTTGATGAGTAGGCAGCACCGTCTTCAACTTAAACTTGTTATAGTCTTGAATGGATACACTTGAACACTATCCTAGGACTTAAATGTTTTTATCTGGAATTGAGCCAAAACAACAAAGGACTCAATTGGAAATTTATATCCTTACAGTCATAAAGAAAAATGGTCTCATAAGAGAAAGAAGGAGTTACCCGCTCACTCATCAGACTGTTCAAGACCTAACGCACCGTCTCCAGAGAGAGAGACTTCTTTGACTTCTAGTTGGACCTTATCCACAGGCACATCCAATATAAGTACCCAATAAACATGTCCTTCAAAGCTATCTATTTGGTGTTAAACCCAATCAACTCATAGAACCACGTCTGCAAAGGACAAAAGTTCGGCAATCAAGAAACCGAGAATAAGACGCATAAAGGAAAATGCGAATTCATAATGAAAAATGCGCAAAAATAAAGAATACCTCAAGAAGATAGGTGGACCCAGTAAAAATTTACCGACAGCACCGGCTGAACGCATCAAGAGAAGAATAAAAGGTCACTAAGGTCAGGCTCCCCCAGTCATAAAGAGGAATGTTTAAAAACGCCCTAAAAATGACAAAAACCACAAATGGACAACGTCGCCACTCGTCGTCACTAAGAAACCCCCCAACACAAGAAGAATAAAGAAATGGGCCATCTGTCACACCTACCGCCCGTCCTCCTCATCAATCCTCCGGCTCAACAACAACTCCTTCAAAATAGACAAACGGAGAGAGTGCCCAAAGACTACCCTCTCCACATCACCCAACACCGTCGTCACCGCCTCCGACATAACCCGTAAGGCTCTGTCCACCTTTATCTGCACCCCATCGTAGTCCAGCCCCAGCAGCTTCTGCATGTATATCAGAGTCACCTTCATCTCCCCAAAGCCAAAATGTATGGCGTGGGTGGTGTCCCACCACCTCTCCCCCAGAGCACAAAGAACAACCGTAGAACGAGGCGTCTCATCTTTTGTAGACGCCAGTCTCCCAAAACTGACTGATGACACCACCCAACGCATCACCAACAGAAGGTTCTCCCAAACGTCCTTAAGCCCCGTCGTCCCTCGAGCACGCAGAGTTTACATAGAGATATCAGACTGTCAAAAGGCAAAAAGGAAAAATCTGTCTCAAAATTCAAGAAAAAAGGAAATATCACCAAAAAAGAAGAAAAGAATTCCAAAAGTCATCAATACTTAAATAGACTCCAGGGTTCACCACCCTAGAAGAATAATGACGCGGTGACTCATGCAAAAGGGTCCGCTCATCCGCCACTGGCTCTAATGAGTCGAAGGAATTTTCATTACCCAATGCAAGGGGCACCTTAGCCCTCCATTACAAGTTTGCCCAATCATCAACATTGAGCCAGGCCATATGTGTTGAGTTGCTTGAGAAATCAGCCATCTCTTGATTTTGGAACGCTGAAACAATCCGCAGAAGGTAATTGCAGAAGAAGGCAAGTCAGATAGCTGTGCAAAATGACAAAAACCCGCCCCCTTTTATCGAAAAACCGATCGACATCTCCCAGCCACCAGTCGATTGGCACTGTCCTTCTTCCTGCTCAAGGTACCCCAAAAGACCGTGCCACTACCGTTTGGCACCCCTCAAACCATGCCAGTCGACACCCATCCAGAAATTTCGTACAAATATTCCACCAAAAAATGCCAGAAAATCCTGAAAATCCCTAGAAAATTCCTAAAGTTACCAAATGAATTTTAGAACCTTTTTCACCAAGAAAAGAATTTTTACCACACTCATTTCCCCAGCGAAACTCTTGCCTCCCCAGTGGCATTCCTGAAATCAATTACACATCCTCCCAGCAAGGTCTCCAAAGGACACCAAAAAAATAAAAAAATTCCCAGCAAAGAAATATCCAACCCCTGAATTGTGTCCTCTTCCCCAACGAAAACTAAAA
Source organism: Sambucus nigra (assembly GCA_949130495.1). Classification (NCBI taxonomy): domain Eukaryota; kingdom Viridiplantae; phylum Streptophyta; class Magnoliopsida; order Dipsacales; family Adoxaceae; genus Sambucus; species Sambucus nigra. The sequence goes on from OX422222.1 coordinate 339,260,730, forward strand.
CTCAAAATCAAATGTGGAACCGCAAGATTCATATCCCCAGTAGAGTATATACTTAAGCCCTCAGAACTGACTTCAACCCACAATATACATCACCCTCTTTATGGTCAGAATTGACCTCGTCCCTCGGTCGTCATCTTTCTTAGGTCAGAATTAACCTCGGCCCTCGATCATCACCTATTTTAGGTCAGAATTGACCTCGATCTCCAATCGTCACCTATTTTAGGTTAGAATTGACCTCGAACCTCGGCCATCACCTCTTTTAGGTCAAAATTGACTCCGGCCCTCTATCGTCACCTTTTCAAGGTCAGAATTGACCTCGACCCTCGGTCGTCACCTCTTTTAGAACATAATTGACCTTGACCCCCGGTCGTCACCTCTGTCAAGTCAGAATTGACCTCGACCTCTAGTCATCACTCTTAGGTCAAAATTGACCTCGAACCTCGGTCGTCACCTCTTTGAGGTGAGAATTGACCTTGGCTCGTGGTCATCACCTCTTTTAGGTCAAAACTGACCTCGACCCTTAGTCGTCACCCCTTTTAGGTCAAAATTGACCTCGGCTCCCGGTCGTCACCTCTTCTAGGTCATAATTGACCTCAACCCCCAATTGTCACCTCTTCTAGGTTATAATTGTCCTCGACCCTCAGTCGTCACCTCTTTTAGGTCATAATTGAACTCGGCCCTCAGTCGTCACTTCATTTAGGTCAGAATTGACCTCACCCCCCGGTCGTCACCTCTTTTAGGTCAGAATTGACCTCGGCCCTTGGTCGTCACCTTTTTTTAGGTCAGAATTGACCTCGGCTACGGGTCATCACCCTTTTTAGTTCAGAATTGACCTCGACCCCAGTCATTACCTTTTATAGGTCAGAATTGACCTCGGCCCTTGGTTGTCACCTCTTTTAGGTCAGAATTGATCTTAGACTCCGGTCGTCACCTCTTATTGGTCAGAATTAACCTCGGCCCTCGGTCGTCACCTCTTTTAGGTTAGAATTGACCTCGACCCTCGACCATCACCTCTTTTTGGTCAGAATTGACCCTAGCTCTTGGTCGTCACCTCTTTTGGGTCACAATTGACCTCGTCCCTTGATCTTCACCTCTTATAGGTCAGAATTGACCTCGACCCTTGATCGTTACGTATTCAAGGTCGGCCCCAACCCTCAATCATAACCTCTTTTAAGTCAGAATTGACCTCGACCCTCAGTCGTCACCTCTTTTAGACCAAAATTGACTTCAACCCTCGTTCGTTACCTCTTTTAGGTCAGAATTGACCTCAACCCCCGGTTGTCACCTCTTTTAAATTAGAATTGACCTCGGCCTCCAATCGTCACTCTTTTAGGTCAGAATTGACCTCTACCCTCGATCGTCACCTATTTTATGTTAGAATAGACCTCGGCCCATGGTCGTCACCTCTTCTAGGTCAGAACTAACCTCGACCCTCAGTTGTCACCCCTTTTCGGTCAAAATTGACCTCGACCCCCGATCGTCACCTCGTCTAGGTCAGAATTAACCTCAACCCCCAATCGTCACCTATTCTAGGTCATAATTGACCTCGGCCCTCGATCGTTACCTCTTCTAGGTCATAATTGAACTCAATCCTCGGTTGTCACTTCATCTAGGTCAGAATTGACCTCGCCCCTCGGTCCTCACCTCTTCTAGGTCATAATTGACCTCGACCCTCGGTCGTCACCTCTTTTAGGTCAGAATTGTGCTCGGTCATGAGTCATCACCTCTTTTAGTTCAGAATTGACCTCGGCCCCCGATCTTCACCTTTTCTAGGTTAGCATTGACCTCGGCCCTCGGTCATCACCTCTTTGAGGTCAGAATTGACATTAGCCCCCAGTTATCACCTCTTCTTGGTCAGAATTGACCTCGACCTTCGATCGTCACCTATTTTAGGTTAGAATTGACCTCAACCCTCGGCCATCCCCTCTTTTAGATTAGAATTAACCTCGGCCCTCGGCCATCACCTCTTTTAGGTCAGAATTGACCTCAACTCTCGGTCGTCATCTCTTTTAGGTCATAATTGATCTCGGCCCTCAGTCTTCACCTCTTATAGGTTAGAATTGACCTCAACCCTAAATCGTTACCTCTTCAAGGTCGACCTCAACCCTCAATCGTAACCTATTTTAAGTCATAATTGACCTCGACCCTCGGTCGGCACCTCTTTTAGGTCATAATTGACCTCGACCCTCGGTCGGCACCTCTTTTAGGTCATAATTGATCTCGAACCTCGATCGTCACCTTTTCTAGGTAAGAATTAACCTCAGCCTCGATCTTCACCTCTTTTAGGTTAGAATTGATCTCGGCCCCCGATCCTCACCTCTTTTAGGTCAGAATTGACCTTAGCCCCCAATCGTCAAATCTTTTAGGTCAGAATTGACCTCAGCCCTCGGTCGTCACCTTTTTTAGGTCAGAATTGACCTTGACCCTCGATTGTCACCTCTTCTAGGTTAGAATCGACCTCGGCCCTGATCATCACCTCTTCAAGGTCAGAATTGACCTCGGCCCTCGATCATCACCTCTTTTTGGTCGAAATTGACCTCGACCCCCGGTCGTCACCTTTTTTAGGTTAGAATTGACCTTAGACCCCGATCATCACCTCTTTTAGGTCAAAATTGACCTCGAACCTCGATCATCACCCCTTCTAGGTCAAAATTGACCTCGCCCCCCAGTTGTCACTTCTTTCAGGTCAGAATTGATCTCGGCCCTCGGTCGTCATGTCTATTAGGTCAGAATTGATCTCAACCCTCGGTCGTCACCTCTTTTAGGTCTGAATTGACCTCGGCCCTCGATCGTTACCTCTTTTAAGTTAAAATTGACCCCGGCCCTTGGTCTTCACCTCTTGCAAGTCAAAACTTACCTCGGCCCTTGGTCATCACCTCTTCTAGGTCAGAATTGACCTCGGCCCCCGATCGTCACCTCTTCTTGGTCATAATTAATCTCAGCCCCGATCGTCACCTCATCTAGGTTAGAATTGACCTCGACCCTTGGTCGTCATCTTATTTAGGTCAAAATTGACCTTCACCCTCGGTCGTCACCTCTTCTAGGTCAGAATTGATCTCGGCCCACGGTCGTCACCTCTTTTAAGTTAGAATTGACATTGGCTCCTAATCGTTACCTCTTTTAGGTTAGAATTGGCCTCGACCCTCGATCGTCACGTCCTTTAGGTCAGAATTGATCTCGACTCCCAATCGTCACCTTCTTTAGGTCATAATTAACCTCGACCCCCAGTCGTCACCTCTTTTGGGGTCATAATTGACCTCGGCCCTCGGTCTTCACCTCTTTTAGATTAGAATTGACCTCACCCCCGGTCGTCACCTCTTCTAGTTCAAAATTGACCTCGACCCTCGATCGTCCCCCTTTTTAGGTCGTAATTGACCTCGGCCCCTGTTCGTCACCTCTACTAGGTCAGAATTGACCTCAGCACTCGGTCATCACCTCTTTTAGTTCAGAATTGACCTCGGCCCTCGGTCGTAACCTCTTTTAGGTTATAATTTACCTCGGCCCACGATCTTCACCTCTTTTGGGTCAAAATTGACCTCGACCCTCGGTCGTTACCTCTTTTAGTTCAGAATTGTAGTTCTCTACCTTCTCATGTTATCATTTATCTTTTATGTCTAGCTTATATTGAGATGTCTAGTTGTATGTTGAGACTTAGATGGTTTGTACTATTCATAGACTCTTTGAGGGTTGTATTTATGTATTACTGTTGAGACAACATTGTTTATACATTTGGTTATTGGACATTATGAGTTATATTTGAGGATCTTCTCATCGCTTCCTGTAAAATGCCGTGTGCGATACTAATTCTAATGGATTCACAAATTTAATCGGATGTCTAAATTTTCTCAAACCAAACACCAATTTTATTCAGCCCCTAAACATGCATCTACGTGTCAAATCAAATCAATAAATTAAACCATGCGATGATTAAGTTGACAAACACAGATTTCAGGAAAAAAAACCTTTCGGATAAAAAACTTTATTTCACTATAATTTGTAAGTACCTTATAATGATTACAATGAAATCTGCAGTGGTTCACATGCAGATATACCACAAGAATTGCAGTTCGAATTAACCTAGTACCTCCCTCAAGTGGTACCTATTGTCAGCCCAGTACCTTCAAAGGCACCTAGTTCAGTAGCATAAAATCCCAGCAAAATATGTCTTGGTTTCCACAAAAATAACTCACACAAAATTAATTGGGATTGTGAATTGAAAAACAAAAGCTTTGCTCCCTTAAATGGTTGGAGAAGAATATAAACACTAGGAAAAAGTATTCTGTTAGAAGCAGTGCTTCTCCACGCCTAAAACAAATAGTTTGACACTCATTATATGGCAAAAATTGAGTCGGTGATATGTTAGCCTAAAAAACCTGTCATTCGAGCGACATACCATGTCGTTTGAGCGAGACAACTGCTCATTTGAACGAGATGCGTCGTCATTTGAACGACAGTGGCGCTGATCCCAAAAAACTTTAGACTTTGAAAAAAGTTGGAAGCCTAAAAAATAAAAACTATATAGGGGATGAGAAAACTTTTTACAAAAAAACTTTCATAAGAAAATGCTTTTATAAAAACTATTTATAAAAAAATCATAAAATATCCCAACACTTTTAATATGAAATGTAAATGGAACTTAACCATAATTTTACCAAAATCATCTTGTTAGTCATAGTGTCACCACTAACCTCAATTATTGGAGGAGGGATAACAACTAGGGGAATTAGGAAAATAAAACGAGTAAGGTCGGCTCCGTCTTTCCCCTTTTCCTCGGTCTCTACCTCACCTTTCCTTATCTCCCTAAGGATCTTAGCACTAAGTTGGGGGTATTGGTCTAAAAGCTTAGACAACTCTCTAAACATTCAAGGGTTTGACTGACAGTGGACTTTTGGATTCAAAGCTAAAGTGTTTGTCTTTGTAAAATGAAACCAGTCAAGAATAAGCAAACATGCATCCCATTGGAGAAGGTGACCTGGGAGCTGTTGGAGATGCAAAAAGTTTCCAGAAAAGGAATTACGTCCTAAGAAACTTCTTGACCTAACCTCCTATCACCTTAAACACCCTAGAACCACCACAAATGACCAGTTCAGTGGCCTAAAAATACCACCGGGAAAAGTGAAGATTGTTAAAAAATGTAAAAAACAGAAATGAAGGTATAGGGTGTGGATAAAGGCAAAGAAAAAGGGAAAATGGTTACCTGAAGGTTGAAGGCTGAATTTGAAGGAAGAATTGTAAGATATAGAGTGAGATACTGATTAAACCAAATTCGCAAGTTTCTAATTTAACCTTATTTAAACGGTGATAAAAATCAAACTAAGTTAATTCAGCCCTTAAGCATGCAACTATGTGTGTCTGTGTCAACCCATCAATAATAATATTGCTAACTCACAGACTTCAGGAAAAATCCCTTTTGAGAAAAACCTTTATTTCACTATAAATACGTAAATCACAACTTACAATAATTACAATGAAATCTGCAATGAACTCATGCAAGAATCCACAAAGACACACAGTCTTGAGTCAGCAATGGAACAATTGTAGCAGTCCACACGAACACACAGTCCTTATCATCCAGGAACACACTCGAGCACTCCTAATCGACATGCAATCATCATCCATATATTTACCCTCTCTACAAGAGAAAAACATTACCAAATTTATATCTTGGGTTCCAAAACAATTCACGTAAAAATTGGGATATTTTGTGAATTGAATATGAAAAGGATTAAACCCTAAACGAAGAAGATAAAGTGTTCTGCTGATTTACAGTGTTTGCAGAAACTAAAACGTCAGGTCTTCTTCAGAAAAACGGAGCTGTTTAATACGCTATATATAACAACATTAAGGCAGCGCGTCGCTCAAACAAGATGTTAGTGTGGCTCGAACGATGACATGTGTCATTCAAACGACTTCGCGCGACATGAGGATGTCTCTCGAACGATATCCCTCTGTCGCTCGAACGAGATAATTAAAAAATAAATATTTTTGTTTCGTCATAAAATAGTGCTCCTGAACACTTAAAAAAAATTCTTTGACGAAAAACTTCGCTCCAACACTTAGAAAATATTTTGTAAAAAATACCCAACACTCTAAGTGAAATGCCAAGGTACTTAAAACACATCCTTACCAAAATTAATCTCGCGGAGGCTTGAATGTTGAAGAACTTTGATATTCGGATCCGTCTTGATGCACGATTGAACTTGAATAAGTCTTCGACGGTTGTAGTGGTATACGATATACTCAATACAAAGTACGAACTATATAAAATATGTCCTTACAAATCTCCCCCTATGTATATGTCGGTACAAAATAAAAACATCTGAATTATCAAATCAAAATCCCTATACAAATCTAATACCCTCCCATGAACGCAAAACTGAAATGGTACTAAACATGTAAGTATCAAACAATTCTTCAAAATCTTCTACTTCAAGAATATTCAAATCTTTAAGCTTTTCTCATCAGGGTGTGCAAAATAATGATCTTCAATTTTTGTACCTACACACATGAGACAAATCAAATACCTTCGTGACACAACGAGTTTGAAATGATATAATAATAAATAAATCAACAATCAAATCTCCCCCATAATGCAAAAACTCCCCCATAATTCGTTCTCCCCCTTTTTATTTGACCGAAATAGACAAGGAAACGAATAAACAAAATAAACATGGCGTATAGCAAATATGAATCAAACTACGCTCATGCAAAGGAATCCTCAAAGGCATCTACGAACTATTTTTCAATTTTTCATTTTTTCATACAAAAATGCAAAAAATAATTTTACAAAAATCACAAATCATGAATTTACACTAAGACAACCAAATCATGGAAACTGAATGAATGGGTGTGAACATATTCGATAGGCAAAAAGGTATAAAACATAACATATGTGCACGATGAATATGTGTACTCATAATGAATGAATCTCAAAATCGTCCTTAGGTGTCTAAAGTGTTGAATTTAAATGGCATTGACTAAATCCACCAACACATCAAAGTCAAGAATGATTCCCACAACAATAACATCTAAAACTATGTAATGCTTTTTCATGACGCTGTCAGGACGTGCAAATCTTTTTTTCATTTCTTTCCATCAAAACTCCCTCATAAATAATTATGCATTATATTTTTCTATTGAGGTGGCCCCTTTTTGGCATATGTATCTTTTTATTGCCTTTAAATTTTTTGGGCTCTTTTCAAACGGTGGTTTTCACGACGAGTTAATTTTGAACTCTTGCAGCCCTTTCCCATGATTCACTCATCATATTTTATTTCAATTAAATCCTCATGGTAGACGATTCTTACATGCACTACTTCCATTGTCAAGTTTTACCGCATATGGTGCGTTTTAAAGACAGAATTATGTGATAGGCAAGTACAATAATCAAACAAATCCGTGCAAGTGTGCATTAAAGGAACTCGTGATTCAAACATGTAGGAAGTAATAACTAATCACATCTCAATGACTCCAAACATTGTAAAGCACATGAATGAAATGATAACGCATATCAAAACACTATCAAATAGTCACATGGATATGGAATAAAATTGTGACTCGGTCATCCTAAATGTCCATTCATATACGGTGCAAAACAAACTACAAAAATCTTTTTTACTTTTTCCAAAAATTTTATCAAAATAAAATCATTTTGGCTTTTTCAAAATTTTCTCAAAAAAAAGAAAGAAAATATTTTTGTATTTTTAGAAAATTTTTCAAAAATAAAAATCTAATACAAAAATTATATACACTACCAATATGCAAAAATATCATCATGCAAAACATCCTATGCTAGAAAACATGTCTAAACCTCAACCGTTATGTTCGGTGGAGTTTTCCAAAGGTGGTGATATCCTATGAAAAACTTCCATCAAGTCATGTGAAGTCTTGACCAAAAACTTTACCTCTTCCCTAATTTGTGCAAACTCTCTCGTGTAATCATCCGGAGCATCATTTGTGGGTGCGTGTGTGTGAACACGTGTAGTAGCAAAATGTGACACATGACAAAACTCCTAAGGTGTCCTCTCTTCTTGCAGTGTGTGCAAACATAAACAAACCCAGGTAAACCTCTCTCAAAACATCTCTTATGAGTTCTCCTATCAGGTACGGGACGCCTAGGTGGGTTAGGTTAAGAGAAATATGGATCTATCTCTAACTCGAGAACCGGCTCGGGTGTAACGTGGGAAATGGATGCACCTTCATGACCTCTTCCTCGTCTCTCAACATCACTCAAAACGGGATTGAGAACCATCTTTCCAACCTTCTTAGATGCGTTCTCTAAAGGGACTTTGACCTATCGAGCACATTCGAGAACACTCTCGAGTTGGGATACACGTGTCGTCAGACAAGACTCCGTATTGGTCAAATCACTCTTTTCTCTATCTAAAGCAATCAATAGTTCACTCAAAGAAACCTTCACCTTCTCGAGTTGACTTTCTTTCGCCTCAAACACCCTCAAACTCTCTAACTCTCTCCTCAAATCTCTCACCCTAAGACCTAACTCCTTATTCAATTTCTTAGTCTTTAAGGTCTCGACGTACAAATCTCTAAACACAATCTGAAGCTCACTTTCATATCCACTTTCACACTCACTATCACCCTCACTCAAAACAGATAAACTATCCTCCTCCTCGGGGGATCTCATGTGGACAAGTATCCTCATCGTCATGGGACAAACTAGGTGTGCTCTCGTGACTAGCTAAAAAGGTGACAAATTTCCCATGTGAAGTCTCATCCTCGAAATCTTTCACCTTTTCCTCACTATCTCTAAAAGTGGCTGGCATGGTAATTTTCTTGCCCTTTCTCCTTAGCCTAGTTGGACACTCAAAATATCTATGCCCCCTACCCTCACACTCAAAACACTTTTCTTCTTCCTCTTTCTCACCTTCTATATCACCGCTCTATTTGGCCTCATTTTTATTTTTCTTAAAAAATCTTTTATTGGAAGAATTTTGTTTTGAAAACTTGAGAAACTTTTTAAAAAAATTCGCAAGCATGGCCATATCAAAATCAACCTCACCCTCAGAGTCATACTCACAAACTTTCACTTTCTTTTTCTTCTTTCTCGTGGACACTTCCTCTCCCTTCTTAGATTGGGCTCTAAGTGTTATCTCTCTATCCTTAGGCTTGACAGTGTCAGGAAAAATGTCAATTTCATATGTCTAGAGGTCTCCTACCAGCTCTTCTAATTTTAAATTGCCCAAATTACCTAAGGTATTCAAAATAATCAATTTTGGGATAAAATGTTTAGGCAGCGATCTTAAAATCTTTTTAACCACTCGTGTATCAGGTATGGGCTCACCGAGATTGAAACTAGTGTTGACAATGTTAGATAAACATGTGTAAAACTCATCAAAATACTCAAATTCAAGCATGATAATCGTTTCAAATTGAGTAATTAAACCAATTTGTAAAATGTAGTGTGCGATACTGATTGAAGCGAATTCATAAGTTTCCAATTTAACCTTATTTAATCGGTGGAAAAAATCAAACCAAGTTAATTCATCCCCTAAACATGCAACTACATATCTGTGTGTGTCAACCCATCACTAATAAAATTTCTAGCTCACATATTTCAGGAAAAATCCCTTTTGGGCAAAACCTTTATTTCACTATAAGGACGTAAATTGCAACTTAGAATAATTACAATGAAATCCGCAATGAACTCCCACAAGAATCCACAAAGACACGCAGTCTTGAGTCAGCAATGGAATGACCGCAACAGCCCACACGAACACACAGTCCAAATCAGTCAGGAAAACCCTCGAGCACTCCCAATCGACACGCAATCATTAGCCATAGATTTACCCTCTCCACAAGAGAGAAACTTCACCAAAGTTGTATCTTGGGTTTCAAAATAATTAACATAAAGATTGGGATGTTTTGTGAATTGAAAAAAAAGGATTAAACCCTAAACGAAGAAGATAAAGTGTTCTACCGATTTGCATTGATTGCAGAAACCCAAACATCAGGTCTTCTTCAGATAAACGGAGCTGTTTAACACGCTATATATAAAAACATTAAGGCTGCATATGGCTCGAACGAGCTGTTAATGTGGCTCGAACGATGACACGTGTCAGTCAAACGACTTCGCGTGACATGAGGATGTCGCTCGAACGATGTCCCTCTCTCGCTCGAACGAGATAATTAAAAAATAAATATTTTTGTTTCGTCATAAAATAGTCCACCTCAACATTTAGAAAAAATTCTTTGATGAAATATTCCGCTCCAACACTTGGAAAATATTTTATAAAAAATATCCCAACACTTTAAGTGAAATGCTAAGGTACTTAAAACACAACCTTACCAAAATTAATCTCGCGGAGGCTTGAATATTGAAGAACTTTGATATTCAGATCTGTCTTGATGCACGATTGAACTTGAATAAGTCATCGATGGTTGTAACGGTATACAACATACTCAATACAAAATGCGAACTATATAAAATATGTCCTTATAAGAATAGACCATAGAGATCGCTGGATTGCTTGAAAATGAAGAGAGAGAAGCTTGAAAAGTTACAGATGTTTTTCTTAAGCCAAAAGGAAAATGATGAAGAAAGAGAATGTATTGATTTTTGGTATTTAATCCAAGTAATGATTGGGCGTGATTAACCAAGAGCCAAATCATGAGGGAAAAACTTACTAGGGTAGGCCTGCAGTTGCCCTACCTTGGCAAGCATGACATCCCACATACCTACTAACAGATCTCCAGTTCAAATAAATTCACCTAAGGACATTAAAATAACACATGTACGCTCAGCCAAGCAGGCTTACGGCCTGAGCAACCTCAGACGACATGGAGACACTCTCAGAGGGGGACAACCAACTATACCCCTCAGCCTTTCACTCAAATTGAAGACTAAGATCTAGGGGGTGATTGATATACATAAGTATGGCCTCATCCTTGATAGATCTCAACCCGACCAAGGTCGGCCCTGACTGCTCATCAAGGGAAACACATATAGACCGACTTAGCAGAAGCCCAACCTCAAGTGGCCTCATCCTCGGCCATTACTCCATACGTATGGCACATTTTTTTATCCCAGTTAACTCTTATATATCTTCTCAGCCTCATCCATGAGCAGGGGGTCGAGGCTTATATACAGATCCAGACCTTACTCAGCAGTCTGAGGGTCATCCCTTCGGAGGATTGACCCGACGACTCAGCTCGACCTGGTCCACAATAGCTGACCCTTGACACCTAGAAGAATGCACGTGGATTGTGGGTTACTATCCCATGTGGACAAACCATTATAAGAATATCTTTTCACCTCGGTGATGGAATATTCGATCATCATTCTCCTTACATGTGGCATCATTTTAGCGGGGGAGTTACACATGCATATCTTCAGCATTCGTGGGGGGTGCACTATGAACCCTCTAAGCTATAAAAGGAAGCACCTTCTTCTTCCTAAGGGATCGAAGTCCTGAAACCCTAGCCTAAACTCTTTCAAACTCATCTTAGAGACAGAAAGTGCTAGAGAGTTTTTATTACATTAGAGCTCATTTGTTTAATATAGAACGCACAAACACCTGCACAGTGGAGTAGGCCAATGATTGAACCACTTATATGATTGTGTTTTCCTCTTACTCTCACCTTCTTCTTACATTAGCATACCTTCATTATTTCTCCATGATTATTTCATTTTGAGTTTGAGTTGCATATTATTAAAGTGTCAATTTCTAGGCATCACCAAAGGAGATTCCAAGAATTAGTGGAGATTGGGAATGAGGAGAAGAGTGGATTAGAAAGGATGAAACATTTAGGAAATATAAGGTGTATTAAAATACAATTTAATATTGCTTAGAACCCCAAACTTAGCAAGCAAAATACGGAGGTGAGGCGACGGAGAGAGAGATAGAGATAGAGATAGAGAGAGAGAGAGAAAGAGAGATAAGGGTCTAGATTTTTTTTAATGAGAGGGTGTAATTGGAGTACACATGGAAAATAGAAAGAAAAGATACACTTTTAAGCTACAATTTTATATATATACTAAGATTCCCAAACTACAATCATTTATTATATTTAACCTCAAACCTTCCTTTAAACATTATTATTGAACTCACTTCCATTTTCAACCCTAACATTTCAGAGTCTAAATACATTAAAAATTAATATTTCCATAATTTAATATGTCTATTATTAAACATATAACATCATTTAATATTAGAAATAAGTCATATTTAATAATTAACAACTAAAATATAATGTCACATAATTATTTTATTAACATGAAAATTTAATTGTTGACTTAAATTCCAACTATAGTTTTAAAACTAGAAGAGTGCTTCAACTAATGAGGATTATGTTGTTCACTTATATGAGCTACAAAATTATTTAAAGTAAAAATTAATGTATTAAGTCCAACACTCTTTCATTTAAAAAAACTACATCTTTTGATGTCTTAGATTCAATTTATGATATGTGTGTGTATGTGTGTGTGTATTTATATATAATTTCCAAATGTTTTAAATATTTTTGAAGTCACTTTAAGATTTTTAAAATATTTTCAGTAATTATCAGGCTTCTCTAGCCATTTTAAGTAAACCAATTACATTTTTTGAGACAATTCATCAATTACATTGAAGATTGGTATAAATTATTTTGTTCCTATTTTATGACACATTTGTAATAAAGTGAAAACTTATACATTTGTGAATATAATCAAATTAGTCATGTACTAAGAAAGACTTTTGGAACATAATAAAAGCAATAATCAAATCAATAGATAGCTCATAAATGGACCATTTAGCTTTTATTTGTTTGTTTGGGTATCTAAATGTGTTTGACATGGTATTTTCGGTCGTAGAGTTGAATGAATATAGGTGAGGGTATTAAGTAGTATGCTTCTAGTCTCTAGATTATATATATATATATATATATATATATATATATATATATATATATATATATATAGAGAGAGAGAGAGAGAGAGAGAGAGAGAGAGAGAGAGAGAGAGGCTCCTGTGCACATTAAGTTTGCACACGTGCTGACGCATATCAATTTTTTTTAAATATTAAAAAAAAAGTTTGAGCTAATTTTTTTATGTGATATTTAAATATTTCAACGGACCCATATAAAAAAATCAGCTCAAAAAAACTTTTTTTGCTATGCTTAAAAAATCGGTCAAACTTTGTAGCTGTTAAAGTGCTTTAAAGGAGCAAAAGTTTGACCCATTTTTTAAAAATAGCAAAAAAAAGCTTTTTTGGGCTGATTTTTTTATATGGGTCCCTTGAAATGTTTAAATATCACATAAAAAAATTAGCTCAGTTTTTTTTTATTATTTTAAAAAAATGATGTGCAAACTCAGTGTGCATAGGAGTCTGCCTCTCCCTCTCTCTCTCTCTCTCTCATAGATAGAGAGAGAGAGATAAATATTGTTCAAGCCCAAAAGTCAATAAATAATTAAATGAATAAACAAAAATGGGTTATTATGGATTTATATTCTTTCGAGAAAATTAAACAGAAGTTCTATTTTATTGTTATTTGGTTTTACAAGTGGTATTGCTTAACCTTTCACTTAATAAGTCTTATATTTATAGCATGATATTGTTAGAAACACTTTAAATTAAAAAAAAACTGTAAAACATGATTTAATTAATGTAAATATTAATCGATTAATTAATTAAGCATGCGATGGTTCTTTAATTAATATTATCTTGAATCATCATGATTATCACATCTTGAACTTCATAATTTTCACTTATAACCATTATGCGGAATATAAAATGATAATCTAATCACATACCTCAATCCGTAGCTATGAATTTAAAATACATTCTTGTACCTTCATCTTGGCACAACTAAAAATATTAGCTGAGCAGTCAACCTTAATAATGTCCAATCGGACTGATTTTTGGACTACAGCTTCATATCGTATTCGGTAAAAATATTTTCCAGTTTCACCCCATTCTAATGCTTAGATCTTAATATGTTATTAAGTTGTGAATGATTTACTTCACCACTTTATTTATAGGCAGTGACATGACTCAAATATCCAACAATCACTTAATCTCAACCATCCACCAAAGTTAATACCCAAGAGTTATTAGTCCTTTATAAATCAAATATGCTATTTGATTAACCATCTCAATACCATTGACTCTTGGTATTTAGAGTACTGTTTCATTAACCAAAGTGACTCTTAGCATTATATAATTATGAAACGTATTATGGAGAATTATTGTTTAAAAAATTCTAGCATTCTCCTACTTGGTCCATAATTATCACAGGGCGCGCAATAATGCTCGAATCAATATTAAATGGATTTTTGTATAAACACCTTAATCAAAAAAATCATTAATGTGAGTGATGGTGCTCACATACTAATTCAAGAGCATGATTGCTTTCATATACCACAACATTGACAACTCATCCAACAACGTCTATAAATTGGGTTATTTAATAATGGTCCAATAATGTCTTATATAAAATATTATTCCCGTCACATTCAGCAATTCACATGCATGTAAATTTATATTGCAATATATAAATTTAAATGTTTAGAATACACTTTAATTGATATCAAAATAGTGTAAAAAATTAAGCACCAAATAATCCACAACAATTATACTTTTATGACTACACTCAAAACTTATGTCTTAAGCATGCTTCACGAATGTTCTTTGGTGATAACTCATTTATTAGTGGAATGCTACAATCATACTTATACTAATGTGTTCAACTGACATTTGTTGTTTCTGAATTTTTTCGTTCACAAATAGGTATTATATACTAATGTGCTTAGAATCTTTAAAATACCTATTCGTATTTCATAACGGAGATTGCATCGGCATTATAATAATATTTTAGTGACTTGATAATAGTGTCGACAACTCTGAGTCCTGAAAAAAAATTCGCAGTCGTAATCCATAAACTGGTGCCTCAAAGCATATTACAAACAATATTTAATTATATTTCACTCTTTCATAATATTGACAATTAGGGAAAAAAATCTACGTAATCAATAGTGAACTATAAGTACTGGCCATCTTTATGTGAACAATTATCAGTAGTGTGAGCATATAATATTTTAGGAATCTCATTCTTCATACTCCTAAAAATATTTTATTTATCTAATTTATCATTCATTACTAATGTACATAGAACTCCAAAATATATAAACTTACCCCCACTGATCTCAAGGTATATATATACTAAAATAAATATATAAAGTATTCTTAAGATACCATTGGCGGAAAACTGACATAAGGTTATATAGTGATTTCTCAACCTATACACTTCTTTTCTTAAACGCTCATAAGTTTTCATACTAAATGTAACTCTTAATCAAAAGGAGTTAATAAAGCCATAAGAATGTCACATTTTAAGATATAGGTGAAAATATTTATTTACACCCCTTTCTCTATTCATAATGAAAACTTTGACCATATGTCTAGCTTTATATCATTGATTACCACTAGGGTCATGTTTGGTCTTAAAAATTCATTTACACTCGACTCTAGCATGTCAATTATGTAATTCAACGCGTTCCTAAACTTCATTTTGGTCAATTAATAGCATTATAATTTTTTTAAACTTGTGAAAACAAAATCGAATATTTTCTTGCTCCTATGTCAAATTCACATTCCTGAAGATAAATCTCATAGTCATTTACGATAGTGAACTCATTTAAGAGATTCTTAAAAATAATCATATCCACCAATAAAAAAGAACAATTACTTTGGATATTAAGGGAATGGTCCGAGTATCTTAACTGCTTTTATAACCACATTAGGTTATTTGATACTCCCACTAATTTCACTATTTTTTAAAGAATTTGACATTTTCGATTTCAGCAGTAATTAGTGCACCCTCTAGAAAGTGTAGATACATAATACTAAAACCCAATTATTTTAGTGGATTCTAAATCCATTCATGTACTAAACATTCTCAAATATGCATAAGTGTCAAATTAGGTCAAGCAGAATTTATATAATACACTTTTAACCATATATATTCATCCCAACAAAAGTTTGGCTTGTTGTTTTATAATGACAAGATCTATGTGGGTCCTTTATCCAAAAAAATTACTATAATCTTCCATTTAGGTCATATAAAACCTTAAGATCTCATACATGACTGGAAAGATTCATACGTGACAACTGGAAGACAATCTAGTCTACTAAATCATCAAAGTAAATCTAAATTTAAAAGAGTCTCATATTCAATTGTTCCACAAGATTGAAGAGTTTTAATAATAAAGCTACTTTTAAGTTCAATATTATGATATAGGATCAAAATCATTTTTCTTGTAAAAGGTTTTATCAAAAACATAATTATACAAACCACCAATGAGAATACCATAATTAAAGAAAATATATTCGCATATAAACTTAAAGATATTTTGGTATACCCGAAATAAATCCCTCACGATCAAGTATATATATATATATATATATATATATATATATATGGAGGGGATCTTCAACATAAAAAAAAGGGACCATTTTTTAAAAATTGTAAAAAAATTTATTTTGACTTGATTTTTTTGTATGTTATTTAAACCTTTCAACGAACCTATAAAAATCAGTTCAAAATTAATTATTTTTTTATTGTAAAAAATCGGTCAAATATATATCAGTTTTATGGTTTGTCTTGTAAGGATCCTTATATTATTCACGCTAGTTTTGAATAATAAAATAATTTATTGTCATTCCTATCTAACGACATATTATAATTCACGCAATATTATAACGTAATAATATATATGTTACATAATGGGTACTTTTAAGGAAAACTTCTTCCCTTCATTCTAAGAAGTCAGTCTCGAATAAAATATGCAATTTTAGAGAAAAAAATATTCAATTAATGAGATAAATAACTTCCTACATTAATGCTATGAGTTGATAACACGTTCATTAATATCATTTTATAAATATGAGATTTCTTTAGTAATAACTTTGAATATTTACAGATGACTTTACTGGAACTATGTTATATAATTTAGATGGACACGTTAACTTGGTAACCTTTCACCACCTAATTGCATAATTTCTTAATTTTTTTTTTTCAATTACTCAAAATCAATTTTCTTTGGAAAATTATCTTGCTTGATAAAATAAACCAAATACACCCCATTGATATCTTTACATATATAAGTATGATGAATTGTTACTACCACTTTTATATTTTAATTTAATATTCAAAGGCATTCCAGTTGTGTCACTTTGGCGACTACCAAACTATTCACCATATGAATATTACATTATTTTATGGATTATTTAATGATTTCAATAGGCATTAGTGTTTTTAATATACATAAATGGACAATGTTCTTATAAATTCAGAAAAACTATGAACTCTTTGGAGAAACCTATATTAACCTTAATTAACAAATATAGTGCCCATTAATATTATTTTAACCATTGCAACCAGACTCTTTGGAGCAACCAAATCACAACGGCTTAATTTATTATCGTAATAAAATCAATAATAATTTGAACACTCAAAACTATATTCATACACTTTGGAGCAACCGAAACATAGTTCTTGAATGTATCCACAAAATACAACATTTACAGTTTATTATATTAGACCACTTTTGGTGGAATCATATCCTAATCATAAAATAAATACTGAGATTAAAACTTAATGCATGTTTCTAATATTCCATAACTCATATTGGACACAACAAGCATATACACATTGTTTTAATATTTAAAATTTTGGATTGAAGAAATTTTTGGCAACCTAATTAAACTTCGCATACATATTAATTCTCAATTTTTTTGAATCATTCAAGGTTATATTGATGCAAAAGAAATTACTCATTAATGTTCATTTAATAATTATAACTGTACCTTTAGGCAACCAACTTATAATGAACAAGTCACTTTATCATCGTATCAATCACCTAATATTCATTATTATATTTGAACCTTCGAACAATCAAATTTATAGACGATAATTTAATATTTACAACTATAAATTAGACTACACCAAAAAAGGGTTTTTGACACCTTTCACTTATAAAGACTTGTCACGGTAAAAAACCGTGACAAAAAAATACGGAGCTATTGTCAAAGTTTTTGACCTTGACATGACCATGATAATATCTTGTCATGAGTGTGTCAGGGTCAAAGACCATGACAAAAAATTGAGATTAAATTTACCCTCATTTTCTTAGCCCTATTCTCACAAAACATTACTTCTCTCTCTCTCTCTCTCTCTCTCTCTAGCTCAACCTTGTTGCCTTGCCACTACTGCTACCTCACCACTGTCGCTTCCACCAGCACATTTCACAGCTGCTCCCACCACCATGTTCTCTCTCCTTTCAAAAGGTATACACATTTATGGTTCATCAAATCAGTACACTGTATTCATTTATCAGTTTTCCAGTTTGTTTAATTTTTTGGTGTTTGTTTTGATATTATTGTTGAGGGACATTTGTGATATGTTCAACGAGAAGCTCGATGCACTGCTATATTCTTCGTTGTCAATTTTATTGTGTATTTTGGTGTTTATGTTATAATACCCCGTATTTCTGTATACTTGGAATTTAATTAATTCGGTAATTTATTAATAAAATAATAACGTGGCTATTAAATATTAATCAAGAGATGGAGATAATAATTAATATTTTTTGGTAAATTTACTAAGTGGATAGTAAATAATTTATGGAAATTATTATGCATCATAGCGAGTGAGATTGGCGTAATTGGGTTTATCTCAACCGGGAGTCCCGTGGAGACTAAATTGAGGTCGAGATAGGATAAAGTGACTCAGATGATAATTTTGAGGTCACGAATGACTCCTTAAGGGTCGAAATAGTCAAAATAGTATACCTTAGGGTGTTGATTAGGTCCTGGGATAATTTTAGACTAAACCGGCACCGTACGAGAGCATTTTAGTCATTTGGTAACCTAGGGTCAAGAGACCTACGAATTTGCAACATCTTTATCAGCATATAGATAGGAGAGGCTAGGGTCTATATGTTATAAAACCAAGAGAGGACATTATAGAAGAAGGATAAGCCATTTGTGAAGCATAAGAGAGAGTTCTTGAGAAATTGGAGTGTGTTCTAGCACCATAATCAATCTTGGAGTGAGGATTGGAAGAGACGGAACATAATCCATCATCTAAACTACGAAATCAAATCATCTAACACAAGGTATGTGTTTATTTATGATTTCTTTTGAAGTTATAATGCCCATGTGCTTAGGGTTTCGAAATATATTGAATATATTGATGTTCTTGGAAGAAAATAATGACTAGAACTCAAGTTTTGGGTAGGAATTTCATGTAGTATGATTCAACATCTATAGAGGATAAGAAATCAGAGAGTATGGGATAATCACCACCAATTAAATCTATGTTTTATGTTAAATATGAATGAAGAACATATGAAATCTAGGGTTTTGATGAATATGTGATTTGATCCGTTCTTGAATAGAAATCGTAATATGTTTTGATGATAAAATTTCATTAGAAATCATCCTAATGCATGTATATAATGTTTCGGATAATTGGTTTTGAGTTTGGCGGAGAAGCATGTGAGTTATGATTATTAAAATGGTGAAAAATGCACTTGCGTAGAGGAAGAAGATGACCTTCTACCAAAAGAATCGATTCAGCCTTTGGGAGAATCGATTCAGTTTGCCCAGATTTGCCTATTTTCCCTTTTTGGCCTAGAAAATCCTATAGTCTTGTCGAGGAAATTTTAGGACTTTATTAAAACATAATGAAGGACATGTTGTATTGCATTAGGCCTATGATGAGGGTTGGCTTAGTTTTAATGACAGGATTGAGGTGAGGATTTAATATGCTTACATCGAGACGTAATTAATTAGAGAGAAGGAGAATGAGTTACAGGGAATTTAAGTGAGTTTATGTTATATGATAAAGCTAAGTACTGAATTTATTAAAGGGGTAATTAGGGGCCTTAGAGTAGAGATCAATACTCGGATTAATATGATAGTGAGAATGATCATAACTTGATAGTACGGTGAGTATTCGAGAGATAAATACTACATACGAAGTATGATAATTAGGTTGTGTGTATACCTACTGATTTAATGTATATATAGGTTGCGTGTATACCTATTATATGATTGGTGTTAGATGTCAACATACCTATGCTGCCTGCTATCATGGAGGTTCCCGCACAGTGGGCGATCCCACCTTGCCGATTCCAGGGAGGTCTGGATTTGTGCCCCAAAATATAGAACTTAGGGCGGCTCACTATGTGTCGTGTATAAGTGAGACTGACAGGTCATTTGGGTACGTTGGGTATGTGCGTAGCCCAAAGGCTTAGAACTATGTTCATCTCCTAATTGCTTGCTATTTGATTTTTGGGTTCGAGGAGACATGCCGAACCAATAGTCCTTATTTTAGTACGAGATGTACATGAATTGATAGCATAGTATGCCAATTTTCACGGTGGTCTGTTTGAGAGACCGTAATTATATATATATATATATATATATATATATATATATATATATATATATATACACCAGTTTGAATAATTCTACTTACGTGTGATAGTAGACAGATTGATAGTCTGCATATAAATAACGAATTAAGTAGTGAAACTTAATTACATGATAAAATATGGAGAATGTTATTTATGATATTAATAACATACGAGAGGTGTTTATTCGGATAGCGTACTGTATGGGCGGTACAGGGACTTATAGGTGTCGATAGTCCAGATAGATACTTATGTCTAGTTAGCTTGGGTAGTATGGATAGGTGGTCTAAGTAGAAAACGTTAGGCGTGCATAGTAAATGAGAGGTGCAGATACTCAAGAGAGTGTACGTAAACCTAACATGTGTATCTAATAAGTGATTTTTAAATTGTGATGAATACTTGCTAAATGTTTTCAAAATGTTTTGGGTTCTAACCCTTGCTATAAATATTTTCTAAAACCTTTTAGGTGTCCATCCACAGGAACGCCAGACTATGACACCCCGACTAATTAAATACCGGGTAGCTACTCCTTTATTCAAATTAATACAAAATGTCAAGTTGGCTCAGTTCATAGCATCACTGTCGAAAGCATTTTTAAACCATTACTAGCCACCTAATATTTAAAAAGTGTGTTGCCAAATTTCATTAAATTAAATTAACATGTAACCATTTAAATTATAAGCTAACTATACCACATCCACATCACAATCCCAATAGAATAATAAGGGAATAAATAAAATGAGTTTGGAGTAACAGCCCCCTGAATAATCCAAATACTGAATAAATCCCAATACAAAAGTCTGAATAAATAAATAAATCCAAAATTAAAATGAAATTGCAAGTCTGAGAATGCTATCTCTAAATGGAAAGGGGGCGACATGCCCTAAATGATAAATGAACCTGGATAGAATCAAATGCAGAATGTGAAGGCGTCTACTACCGAGATCCTATAACTTCCACAGCAGGTTCAATACGTCAATGGAATGGAACTCTTATGCTTGGCGTCCCTGTGGATGGGCACCTAAAAGGTTTTACAAGAAAATAGATTTAAAAGCAAACGGGTCAAATTAAGAGGTGAAAACAGTTTTAAAAATATAACAAGTGTTTAATTGCATTAAACAGTGAATATTAAATACATGTTAGTCACATGCTCTCACATGAGTTTCTCACCCCTCAACTAATGTGCACGCTTAATGCATATCCTGAACCCGTCCTAGTTATGCCGTTCTAACTAGTCTGTACCATATCTTGTCTTCACATTATAATATAGGGGTCTATTCATATCATTCTATTATATCCCGCGTGTAACTCACCTTTTCATTAATTAGATTAATTTATAGCAATTACGATAGGAAATACTCATTTTTTAATCCCTTTCAAAATGTCTCAATTATTCATATTCACACTATAACAAAGAGTCTGAAATAAATACAAGTATATTATTCTCAGCACAAATATACAAATAGGGCACCCCTAGGCTAAGCTGCGGTTCACGTATACTCTGCTATCGAATCCTGATACATCACGTACATAAGGACTATATGTTCCAAATCACCCAGGAACCGTTCAATAAACATAATCACACATATTGGAGGCGAACATAGTTCACATACCCATGGGTCACGCACATACCTACGCTCCCATGGTCAGCTAACTTATCAAATAAGTCATTCACAACCCTATGTCCTTAAGGTACCAATCTAAATCCCCCCGTAGGAACACAAAGTTTAGATGTTCCTAATCCAAAATTCGATCTCCCGTGATAGCAAGTATGGTAGGTATGTCATACACATAATAATCCATATACTAAGCATTCACACAACTTAGATAACTTTTTTTTATTTAAGGTTTATTCTCATCCCTATACCATTTGTCCAATTTGTACACTATGTCACACCCCGCCTAATTCTGGCGTCGGCCTCCACCAAAACTAAGCCAGGCGTGAACTAAATAAATACCATTCTTAGCATGAGACAGATATGAGACATAAATAAATTAGTCCATAAGATACAAAATTGAGTCAATCTCAAATGATCACAAATAACTAAGTGATAAAAGATCCATCACATGCTAACTCCAAAAAAATCCAATCTCCAATAATGATTAAATAAAATCTGAATAATCCCAACAGAAATCCTCTAAACAACTTTGGAACCGAATGGCCCAAAAAAAACTCCAATGAAGTCTCATAATACGACTGGAAAAGAAAGTCTAAACTAAACTATGCCATAAAGTAAATAACTCCAGCTGCACCTCCAATGATAACTCCGATAAACTTATGCAGCTTCTCCAAATTAAATCCTGAAAAAGATTAGTCAATGCATGGGTCAGAGCCAAAGCCCTGAGCAAGAATACACACTACTCCCCTCAAATAGGATCCTTGAATCCAGACAGTAGCATTATAGGCAATAAATATCACAATAGAATATTTTAAATTAAATGGAATAATTTAAACGCGATAAAAATAAACCACTAACTACCCGCAAAAATCCCCATTTATAAAGGCACACCAATACGATTTTAAATTCCCAAGTCCCACGATGTTAATTTAATTAAATTAACCAAATTTTATTACAGTTCTCACTTTTTATTAAAGTGTCACACTTCCCCTTGTCAATCGTCCTCTGACCCGTTTACTATCGGCCCCGACACATGACAAGGTTCCCCTTGTCAATCGTCCTCTGACCCGTTTAACTGGCGGCCCCGACACATGACAAGGTTCCACACACGATACGACATAAATCGTCCTCTGACCCGTTTAAACTGTCGGCCCCGACACATTTTGTCGCCACAAATTTTAATACCCGTTTTTATCTTAGGCATTAATTCTCAATTTCTCAATTTATAATCACCCCACCCTTTTAATCGATGTGAGATCCTTAAAATACCCCTTAGTCCCATAACTAAGGGTCTCCAAGTTATCAATATGTCTTAACCTATTTATAGGATGAATTTATAACTTAAAATTTCGACCTAGTCTCATGCTTAGGCTAGCGTAACGACGATAAAGTACTAAAAATCAGCCCACCCCCAAGATGATAAAAATGCGATAATCTACCCTCACTAGTCCCATACCTAGAAGGCGTAAATCATCAAAAGGCATACCCACTAGTCCCATACCTAGAGGCATTCTAAAATATAGGGAGAGCAATAATACCCAACAACCCGTCGTCACAAAGGAAACATCATAATACCAACAAGTCACACAAACAAGCATAATTAATCAATATATAAAACTACGCATGATAGTCCAATTCAATTAAATCTTTAATTTAATTATCACAACGTCAACAATATCCAAATAATCTCATTTAATTATTTTAAATTAAATATACCAAGTTTTCATCATATATATATCAAAACCCAAATTTTATTATCTCTACATGTATTACATGAGTTGTACGCACCCAAAGATTATTTATTTTAAAGCTAGGGTTTTTCTACATGCAACCTACACCAATAAAACCCAAAATCACTCATGAATCATACGTACCCAAAGGGTTATGAATATTATTCAGATTAAAAGATTTTATAAAAAAAGCCCCATAATTAGTATCCACTTTTTCTAATTAAGTTACTAATTATTTTTAAGAAAACATGTAATTAAGTGTTTAGGCGACACTTAAAACGCATAATACTAAAGGAAAAGAATAGAGTATTCATGCCTGTGAAGATCGTGTTGAAAATCTGATTAGAAATCTGGATTCCTCTCGAAAAATTAGCAAAAGAGTGTTCTTGAACGATCTTGATTAAACCCCAATTAAGCCTTCAAAAACTTGTGCCAAAACTTGTGCCAAAAACTTGATTTTGTTGAAGGTTGATGATTATGAGTGAGAGAAAAAATATTTGGAAGTGTTCTATGGTGAAAAACTGGAGAAAAAGTGATTATGAGAAGTCCCCCTACGGATTAACAAGGTTATATAATGATTAGGAGTCCTAATCCGACACAAACTCTAAAAACAGATCACAGCACACGTTTTCTGGGAGGGTCGATCGATCTACCCCCAGGGGTCGATCGATCGATCACCCCGAAAAACTGACAGTTCACCTAAAAAATGCCTATAAAGCAAAATAGTGTAAAATCAATATAAAATCCGTTTTAACTCCGATTTTAATTCCGCTTGAAGTTTTATTCTTCTAAAATCATAACCAACATATTTAGCCAATAAAAATTATTAAATTCAAAAATTTATTTTTCTCAAAAATTCCAATTAATTAATTAAAATAATAAATAAAAACACAGGGTGTTACACACTATTATTATTCCAGATTAGACATAATATATTTCACCGATAAGTCTAACGTCGTATAACTTTGAGTACTTAAAATCCTAACCGAAGAGGTTACTAAGTCCCCTACTTTTCCCACATATCAATTCAGTACTCCGAAATCCTTATTTATGTCCCAAATCCAATCTTATCACTCCTACGAATTTAAATCATGTTCTCACATTATAAAAGTGGAAATTACTCGTCGGACACTCGTAAATTGAACACTACATTCCAACCAAATTCTAATATGTTTCGGGCTACAAATATATCCCTACTGGTCTCCCTCAAGTCCTAATGTATTCACAAAATCCCCAACTACAACGTTCGATGACCAACAACACTTTAATTCAAAAAGGGGGAAAAGTTCACAGTTTTTGGGAAGGTCGATCGATCGATCAATCAAGCAGGTGCAGGCTACGGGTTTCCTTCTTTTTCAGTCCCAGATTTGTCTCAAATCTTCATTACACGATGTTATATCCTAAAGCAAGCATTAGGGTTATTATACAACCTAAATACACGATTCTTAACGTTACATAACTCTTAAATCATCATTAATTAGACCTTTCTTGGATCAAATCATCATATTATCATGAAAAACCCTGGTTTTCTATTTTCTTCAAGAATCACCACACTTCTCTTCCTAAATCCATTTTTAATCAATCAGAGGTTATGATTTTGTTAAAGAATGCTACGAGAATCAAACTACATGCAAATTCTATCCAGAATTATGGTTCCATCTCCAAATTTCATGAGTTTCAATCATTGTTCATGGCTATCATCAAACCCTACACTATCATGGATAAATTATTCGCTGAATGTAAGGACACAAATTTCCAATTCAGTCCTTTGTAGTTTTGGCTCAATTCCTGAAAAAAATGTTTGAGTCCTAGGATAGAGTTCTTAACCATCCTTCAAGCCTATGAAATACTAAAGTTGAAGACGTAGTGGCCAAGTTTAAAGCTTCATCAAATTCCGTGTGTATTGTGCCTCGTTTCTACGTTATCAACATGGTTCCATTGCTCCTAAGGTATGAATCCATTTTAATATATATATATATATATAGGAGCTTGGAACAATATTTATATGGGTGTACTTTGTTTTTAAACTATTGTTTATTTTCAAAAAGTTTCATTAAAACTTTAAAATAAAGTTTATGGGCTAAAACTAAATTTTTATTCTTTCTGGAAGTTCGTTCGATATTGTCGTTCGAACGAGTTTTTCGTTCGAACGAGAATATTGTTCGAACGATGTTTGCCAACGACCTGCCATCGGAACTTCATTAGAAGTATCGTTCGAACGAGACTTCATTCGAATGAAAATCTCGTTTGAACGAGATTTGGCGGGAACAGTTTATTTGGTAGTTTTTCCATGTTTCCCACTTCTTTTCCCCACTATCTTTTGACATAATTTATCTTGTGCGGGAACCAACATTTTGAACTTAACTTTTTCATAACTTTCCATCTCCTAGAGAGAGTTTTAGAGAGCTTCAAAATTTAAAAGAAAAAGTTCATGTTTAAGTGTTCAAGAAAAAGTTCGGCTTTTATAGTTTTTGTGCTCCTTGTATTTTTAGGTGGTTCAATTTTACTCACTCTTATGTTTTTGTATCTCTCGATGGGACTTCTTAATGATAATTTGTCCATTTCTAGTGATAATGAAGTTTTTGCTATTCGAGAGGACTTTAATGGGCTTAATTAGTGTAATGAAAAATTAAGAAAATTAAATTTGAGATTTGGAAAAAGAATTAAATTTCTTGAAAATGAAAATTCTTGTTTTAAAGCTAAAGTTGAATTTTTGCAAACCTCGCTATCTCAAAAAGATATTTTTCGTGAAAAGCTCATGGACATAAATTACAATTTTAATATTTTAGAAAAGTCCAAAAAAGAGAGTGATTGTCAAGAAAAGACTCTTAGGGACATGTTTTCTCACATTGAGGGGGAGTGTGATAACCTTATAGGAGTTATAGAAAATTTAAAGAAGGAGTCCCGTAAAATTGAGGAGTCTAATTTATTACTTGAGTCCAAAATCTTAAAAATAAAAAATTATTTACAAGATTCGAGTAGTAGTTGTAATGGTTCTAGCTCATCTTGTTCAAATGCTTCCTTTGCTAAAGCTAAGACCATTGTTTGTTTTAGAGGGTCAACTTTATCCAAGGACTTTAGAAAAGGTCACACCTTTGGTATCATTCCTCGTGTTTTCACATGCTTGCATAGTGGTAGGAAAGGTCACCTTAGGTCATTTTGTTTTGATCTTAAAAGAAGTCATAGGAAGTCTGTGTCTAGCATTACATTAGTTTCCAAATTCCATCATTTTAAATATACATCTATATGGGTTAGGAAATCATTTTTAGACGCGCTAGATATTAGATTTATTGATTCTCATTTGCTTTCACATGAAACCTCTCTTGCTAAATCTAAAGGTTGAATGTGTTATTTTTATTTGCATACTCTAGCTTTTTGTGTTTCATATTATATATCATTGCTAGGTGTACGCATGTTTAATCATTTTCTAGTCTATGCTCCCTATTTAATGGCATGCTAGAATAATGATTTTTGTTTATCTTTTGTATTATACTTCTTTCATTTTAGTTTGCATTAAATAAAAAATACAAAAAGATTTTTGTTTATCATTTTTGTTTTATCTTTTCAGTAATTTAAGATGAATGAAAAATACAAATGATTTTTGTGTGTCTTTTGAGTAAATATTTTTATTTTTGGTTAAAAATTGTCAAAAACTCAAAAAGATTTTTTTTGTGTGTATTTTAGTTTGACACACTTTATGTGGCATACACTTGTGTTAGAATCCCATCTTTTTCGCTCCCATCTGGCTAGAACTTTTGATTTAGATTGTCAATCCTTATTATATTCTTTACCATGCTTACATGGAGTAGTAGGATTTTGTGTTGATTAAATGGATTCTATTTTTATATGCCTCAATTGACACATGCACGAGCACTTTTGAAATTTATTCGTCACATGTTATATTTGAGCTTTGTGAGGTGTTCTCCTATCAATTTTGTCATCTACATATTTGAGACCTAGGAGGACTAGTGCATGTCAAAATCTGTTGCACATGAGATTTGTGTGATATGAAAATAATATATATAAATGTGCACGGGGAAGGGATACGAAAGGATTTATTATCCTTTGCGAATAGTAAGCCACCGTTTGGAATGGACCTAAACGAAATACGTGGTATAAAAGGCCTAAAAATAAAATATGGCATTAAAAAGAAAAGAATTACCAAGGCCTATTTTTATTTGATATATTAATTCAAATATATATGCTTATTGAGGGAGATTGGATGGTATATCAACGGTTTACACAATGTCCATTTATCCTAGTTGCGCTTTCAATGTCATGACTCTATTGGTTTGTAGAATCATCCACATGCTAGGATTGTATGCATTGTGTATGTTTGTTCATTGAGTTCAATCTATATTGTCACATGAGGATATATTCAAATGTGATGAAGTTTGCAATCAATTGAGAACTCCGTGAACATGTTTTAAGTGATTGGGTCTAAATTTAATTGTTACTAGTTCACACCCCAACAATTCCGTTTCCATATGGCACGTTTTTGCCATACGAGTGTGAAAAGCTTATCTTATTTTGTATCATTTGTGTATTTATATCTATATATACGTGCATGTACATTATTGGTATATTTAGTCTATGTATATATATGATATTTTTCTATTTTTGCCTTGCTTTCTAGTCCATCTATGCTTTAATTCATAATTGGTATCTATCTTGTTGCATTCTTTGTTGATATCATATGCTTAATACTTTTTATATCATATTGGTATCATTTTCTTGCATCCTAGTTGGTATCCGTTATTATTTATTGGATTTGTTATGATTTTTTTCCCATGTGCTTTCATGTTCTCATCACTTTATGCACAGTTGCATGTTTAGCTTGTTATCCCATTATATTCTTCCCTTGTTTAGTTTAGGGGGAGTATATGCTTTAATTGGGGGAGATAAGTTAATTTTTGAGTCTGTTGCCTTTGTCTATTCCTGGAAAAAAAAGAGGAGAATGATAGGGGGAGAAATGGTATCTAATCCTATTGTAATCATATCTTAGTTTAGGAGATATATCTTAGGGGGAGAGCGCTATCTTCTTAGGTTGATCATGTTTGACAAATGGGAGAATTAATTTAGGGGGAGTGGTTAAGTTATATGCATTTAATATTAGTAAATTTATATGCATTTAATATTCTTGATATTCCATATGCGTTTGATAGTTTTCTTAACTGTGCAGGCATTCTTCTAAGTGGAAACTTTCATCGTCGGCAAAGATATTGATCCTTGGGTTGTTTGAGTCAAGCTATTGTATTTTTATTTTGGGTGGGACATTTTTGTTAGTCTAGTAGAGCTTGACGGCCCTTTAGGATTTTTGTTGGTTTATGTCCCGTATTAGTAAAAGGGGGAGATTTGTAAGGATGCAAATTTCCAATTGAGTCTTTTGTAGTTTTGGCTCAATTCCGCACAAAAATGTTTGAGTCATATGACAGAGTTCTTGACCATCCTTTAAGCCTATGACATACTAAAGTTGAAGACGTAGAAGCCAAGTTTAAAGCTTCATCAAATGCCATGTGTATTGTCCCTCGTTTCTACGTCATCAACATGGTTCCATTGCTCCTAAGGTATGAATGCATTTTAATATATATAGGAGTTTGTAATAATATTTATATGGGTGTACTTTGTTTTTAAACTGTTGTTTATTTTCAGAAAGTTTCATTAAAACTTTAAAATAAAGTTTCTGGGCTAAAACTAATTTTTTATTCTTTCTGGAAGTTCGTTCGATATTGTCGTTCGAACGAGTTTTTCGTTCGAACGAGGTTTACCAACGATCTGACACTGGAACTTCGTTAGAAGTATTGTTCGAACGAGACTTCGTTCGAACGAAAATCTCGTTCGAACGAGATTTGGCGGGAATAGTTTATTTGGCAGTTTTTGACAGTTTTTCCATGTTTTCCACTTCTTTTCCCACTATCTTTTGACATAATTTATCTTGTGCGAGAACCAACATTTTGAACTTAACTTTTTCATAACTTTCCATCTCCTAGAGAGAGTTTTAGAGATCTTCAAAATTCAAAATTCAAAAGTTCTTGTTTAAGTGTTTTGTTTTCCAGAAAAATCCTTAAACACTTGTGTTACACCCATTTGTTTAGTTTTCCAAGTTCCTTTATATATATATATATATATATATACTTTGCTTGGAGTTTTGGCACTGGTTTTATCTCTACCAATGGAAGAGTGTTTGTGTTTTCTTCTAAATACCTCAAAGAAGAAGAAGTTTATTTTGGCGGCGGCATTCTCACATGGTGAAAGGCACCATGTGTGGTTAATGGTGGTTCGTAAAGTCCGATCGGTGGATTCCGAGACCGCGGTGGAGCTCCGTGGTTATTCGCTAGGCAGATGTAGTTACAAGAAGACGCGTCGGCGCTTGAAGGAGTCGATTCGAGTGTTGTAAGTCATCTTGCTTGTAATCGTAAATTCCGTACTTGGCGGATTTGAGGCTTGGGTCATCCGAGGTTTTTTCCCGTTGTGGTTTTTCCTCGAACATCGCGGCGTAGTGATTAATTTTTTATTTTATCTTTTGCAAAATCACCTATAATTCATGCTTAGGTAAAATAATAAAATTGGTTTAAATCACTACTTACTTAAATTGGTGCTAATTTAAGTTTGGATAAAAATTAATTTAATTCAAGTCATTAATTTTATTTGTTAAAATTGGTTTGGCCTAATTTGGTAATATTGAAAATATGACTTAGGCAAATTTCTAGGACTTGAATTGAATTAATTTGGTTTGAGTGAAATCAACATAAGTGTGTGTTTAATGTAATTTCACGTTGTTTGATTTTAATTTGAGATTAATTAAAATTTGTTGTTTTGTGTTTTTTTAATTGAACCATCTCGCTTCCGCATCTATTTAAAAGGAATTTGAAAATTAGCTTTTTGTAATAAGTTTTTAAAATTGGGGGCCTCGTGTTCCTTCACTGAAGCTTAATGAATCAAATCACTTGCCTGGGAATTTGATTTTCTGATCCGTTGATGATGTTAGGGTATGGTTCTCTTTCTCTCTCCGGTCACAAATTCCGGCGAATAGTGGTGGTGTGGGGTGGTTATGGCCTTGCAACCATCTTGTAACTTCTCCTCTCTCTCACGTTGCACACTCCTTGCTTTTTGACTGATAATGGACCTTTTTTTTTTTTTTTTTTTTTTGATATAAAAAAATAATAATAATAATTCTTTTTTTTTTTTTTTTTTTTTTTTTTCAAAAAAGGATGATTTTATTGATAATTAGAGAGAAAAGCCCTCTCTAGATGGCTTACATAAAAGAAAAAACAAAAACAACTACATTAATGAGCATCTTGACAAATAGCAATTTTGATATTCCTTGGGAGATCATCTTGATTTGAATAGCATATGATTCTTTGGAGAGAGGAACCACGCTTGGATAGAAGAGAAGCCACTATATTTCCATCTTTTGAGCAAACAGATGTAGAACATTGTAACCTTTTAAAAAAAACTTGAACCAGCTTGAAGTTGGATCGAGCACACCAATGGATTAGAGCAGCATCAGAAGAGGAGATAGATTCAACCAACTCTCTCGATTCAGCTTCTATATCTATGTTGAACAAGTTATGGTCTGAGCAAAAAAGTAAACCCTCTTTCAAAGCTTGGCGTTGAATCTCTTGATAAGAACCAGAAGCTTGAAAATTTGAAATAGCCCAAATGAAATTTCCATTACAATCTCTAAGGATGGCACCACCTCCAAGATGAAGATGATGATCTCTATAACAAGAGATATTAAGTTTAAATCTCCCTATTTCAGGCTTTGACCATAACTGATTAAATAAAAAAGAAGGGGTTGAATGAATTTGTTTGAGGTCAAAACATTTGATGGCATCCTGATGAATAGAGCAGTCACCCCTCTTTAATCGAAAATCTTTAGAAAGCTCAGAGATTTTGGATATCACTCTGTGAATAATTATGTTAGATTTCATGGGAATACCTTCAAAAAGGGACTTATTCCTACTTAACCACAATTCCCACAAAATACACACTGGAATGATACTATGAAACCATCTAGATAGCTTAGATTTACCAGAGTGAATCTGCCATTGAGTTATAGAGCCATGTATTGAGGAAGACCTTCTTCTAATATTCATCAACGAATTGAAAAAATTCCACACCTTAGAAGCAATTGGACCATTAATGAAAAGATGACTAGGAGATTCAATAGCTGAGCAACAGCATTGGCATCTGGAAACCAACCTAATCCCCACCTTTTGCAGTAAAGAATCAACAGGAACACAGTTCGAGAGGGTTCTCCAACAGAATATAGAAAGATTGGGAGGGATCTTTGGGTGCCAAATCGAAGTGAAAGCCAAAGAGGAGATTTTATGAAGGCATTGGAGATGAAATGCTGTAGAGAAACTAAAATTTCCAGTTAAAGTAGGTTTCCACACTAAAGAGCCATCAATCACCTCTGAATTTTCTTCCATTATATCCCAGCAAGACTGAATTCTCTTAAAAGTCATGGATCCAGACCTCAAACTCAAGTTTCTATACTTACAATTCATAAAATTAGCCCATAAGCTTTTATTTTCCTTAAACTTCCAGGCTAGTTTAACATTTGCTGCTTTCAGAACTGTATCTAAGCTTCTGATATCTAAACCCCCCTCCTTCTTATTATAACAAAGAGACTTCCAACTAACCCAATGATATTTTCTCCCATATTCTTTGTGGACTCCCCAGAAAAAAGAACTAAGAAGCTTTTCAATAGATTTTATAATCAACTTAGGAGGGTTGAGAGTCAAAAGAGTATACAGAGGAATAGAAGACAAAACAGCTTGAATAAGAGTTAATCTACCTCCCAAAGATAAGAATTTCGATTTCCAACTATGAATTTTAGATGTTATAGATTGGATCAAAGGTTCAAAATAAATAGCTTTTCTTCTACCTTTAAAAAGAGGACAACCAAGGTAGGTTAAAGGACCTCTTTCATATTTGAAATCAGTAACTTCTGCAATTTTGTACCTCATCAGAGCCTGGCTATGAACACTCACAGAAAAGCAACTCTTGTCTTTACTGATCAATTGACCTGATTCAGCTTCGAATCTTTGCAAAAACTTCATCAAGTTTGATAAGCTCCTCTTAGAACCTCTAGTGAAAATAATGATGTCATCTGCATAACTCAAGTGACTGATGAGAGGACAGTTTCTGGGATGGGAAAAGGCACTTATAACCTCTCTAGACATAAGGTCATTTAATCCCCTGCTAAAAGATTCAGCCATGATAATGAAAAGGCTTGGAGAAATAGGGTCTCCTTGCCTTAATCCCCTAGAAGGTTTGAAAAAACCTTTAGGTTGACCATTAATAATCACAGAAAACCAAGGAGAGGATATACATCTCCAAATTAAGTCTATGAAAGTTTCTGAAAATCCAAATGCTCTCAGAGTTTTGATCAAGAAGAACCAAGAAGTCCTATCATAAGCCTTAGCCATATCAAGCTTGATAATAGTATTTCCTCCAGCAATCTTTCTATCCATCTGGTGCATCATCTCTTGAGCTAACAAAATGTTTTCTTGAATGTTCCTTCCTGCCACAAAACCTGATTGATTCTTAGAGATTATAAAAGGAAGAACATGGCTAAGTCTGGAGTTAATTATTTTGGATATGATTTTGTAACTAAAATTACAAAGACTTATAGGCCTGAAGTCTTTGCAAAATGAAGGCCTGGCAACTTTTGGAATAAGGCATATATGGGTAGAACTCCAAGATTTAGGAATATCAGCTCCTAGAAAGAAGTCTTGGATGGCAAGAGTGAAGTCCTTTTTGATGATCTCCCAGCAAGTAACATAAAAATGACCATTAAAACCATCAGGACCAGCAGCACTGTTTTGATTCATGTCTTTAATTGCCTTCAGTATCTCTGCTTCTTCTGGAATTCCAACCAAATTTCTGTTCATCTCATTTGTAATGGATTTAGGAATGATTTTCAGCAACTCTCTATCTTCTTGGGAACCTGCATTGAATAAATTAGAAAAATAAGAAATAAACATGTTAGCAATACCATCTGTAGACTCAGTCCAAGATCCATCTTCATTTTTCACTTTATGGATCCTAAGCTTCCTTCTATCTTGCTGAACTTTAGCATGGTAGAACTTTGTATTCCTATCTCCATCTTTCAACCAATCCATTCTAGATTTCTGAAACCAGAATAATTCTTCCTTAGCTAAAGCTGAATTCAGATCTGCCTTTGCTTTAGAATATTTTTGTCTTTGAGATTCACTATTATCTAGTTCCATCGCTAATTCCTCTTGTAACAGATTATCCTCTAAGAGATTAACCCATGCAAACAAATCTTTGAATTCCTTTCTACTCCAAATCTTCAAACAGCTCTTCAACCTCTTTAATTTGAAAGCAAAAACTTCCATCTTTCTTCCTGTAGCAGGCTGCTCCCAAGACATTTTAATCACTTGTTTAAATTCTTCATGAGTGCTCCACATATTAAGGAATTTAAAAGGCTTACTGGCTATATCCTCATTTAGAGGAAAAGAGATTAACAGAGGATTATGATCAGAACAATTTCTGTTTAGATGGTGAATACTAGAATTTGGGAAACAAACATTCCAATTTGAGTTTATGAGCCCTCTATCTAGCCTCTCATAAATCTTTTCACCATTGGCCTCTCTAGCCCATGTAAATTTAGATCCAGTGAAGCCCATGTCTTGAAGAGAACAACTAGATATACATTCATTAAAATCAGCTGCTCCTCTAACATCAATGACTCTTCCCCCAGCTCTTTCATCACTAGAGGAAACAATGTTGAAATCTCCAATCACCATCAAAGGTTTATTATGGAAATAGGAAGAACTCAAAGCAACAGCATCCCATAGCACCTTTCTTTCTTGCCTACTGCATTTAGCATACACAATGTTAATACCTATCTCTTCTTGAAATTGAGGATTAACAACTTTAAGAAGAAGATTTTGAATACCATCATCAATCACTTCACCAGATACTCCATGTCTCCAGAAACACCAGATTTTATTTGAAGAATTATTGCAGCATTCCTCAAAGTTTAGAATAATTCTCATTTGCTCCATATAAGAAACTTTTTTCATTGGCTCCAGAATGGCCAAGAAAGTTAGATTATGATACTTACAAAGCTTTTTCAATCTCCTTTTTGTTGACTTATTTCCCACTCCTCTTGCATTCCATATAATAGCTTTAATCATTTAACTGGTATGCAGGATCCTTTTTGAGACCTTTAAAGGCTGATCTGGTTACTCTTCTCTTGATAATAGCATTTTTTTTAAAAGAAAATTGGCCTTTCTTCTTATCTCTAATTGTAAGAGGAGTTGGACTTTTAATACAGTGTTTGTTTAACAACTCCTTTTTCTTCTTATAATACTCCATCTTTTCAGTTAATAGCTCAGAAAATTGAATCAGCTCTGCCACCTCTGCCTCCTTCTGCCCATCAGTGTCATTATCTGAATATGATCCCATCTTCTTTCTCTTAGACAATTTTTCATCTTGTGACAGGACTTTTAACTCTGAACTGAAGTTTTTTTCTGTATTATCTGGGAATAGACTTTTGGAATTGAGCAAACCTTCTATGTCTAGATCTTCTTCTGAATTTTCAGTCCATTCTCCTTCTTCAATATCTTCTGTAACCAATTTTGATTGTAGAGAATTACACTCAATACCACCCTTATAAGCACCCCCACATCTAGTATCCAAATCTTCCAACTGTATCTCTAAAGACTGACTTTTTGAGTCTTTAATAATCTTTTGTTGTTGCTCTTCAAACCTCTGATTAGGAATAACTGTAGTACATTCTTTAGCAGCTATGTGAACTTTGGCTGGAGTTGTCTTATTCTTAATTCTGAAAACCATTCTTTGTTCCATGAGACTCTTTCCTTGCTTGCTTGTACCTGCTTCTTCTATGACTTTTTCTTTTCCTTTCCTCACCTCTTGAGTTTTTGAATCATTTTTAAATAAACAATTGCTTTCTTGATGGCCTAATTTGCTGCAATGAGAACAGTATTCCTGATGAGATTCATATTCAATATTTTGCCAGAAGCCAACATCACCATTAGCAATCCATACTCTCTTAGTCTTTGGCTTGAGAAGATCTAATTCAACACACACACGGGCCACACTTGGTCTGTTCAAATTGGTTGTGGAATTATCCATTTTAAGAGGAATTCCTACAGCTTGTGCAATCGCAAATAGGGCATTCTTTGCAAATAGATGGACTGGAAGGCTAGGGAATGAAATCCATACAGGAACAATGGAACTTTCTTGATCTGTACGAAATCTTGGAGACCATTTAAACGTGCGCATAGGACTTCTTCCAATAAACCAGGTATCTTTCAACCATAATCTCATAAAATCCTCCTCACAGTTAAGCCTAATTAGAATATGCTTATAATCTAACAGGCCAATATTATACGCAGCCTTCAAGCCAAGGGCTTCAAAGTTTTTTCTAATAAATTCCAGCGAGGGTTTACCATGAGAAAACTTACCAATGAGGGCATGCTTAAACGGAGATGAAAGTTGATCCACTTCTTCATTAGAAAACATGATGGCTGGTTCCCCTTTATATTTGGAGAGGGGCTTAATAGTGATTGCATGAGAAGGTTCTGAAGACTTTAAAACTTGCACAAAGGATTTGTGCCAAGGGTTCTTAGGGTCCGGAGGTTTGGGGTCCAAGGAAGAAGAAGGAGGGAGCTGCAAGGTTGCCATGCAACCCTAATTAGGGTTAGACGGCTAGAGAGAGAGAGAGATTCTAGGTTTCAATTGACAAAAATGATTATCTTTCGACTGATAATGGACCTAATGACCCTAATTTTGGCTGATAAATAAAGCCTAAAATTCGCGGGTCAAAATCCCTTAAAAATTAAAATGACTAAAACACCCTCCCGGGTTGCCGATTTGGCCTAAAAATGCCTCGGGATCCAAACCAAACCCCCGGTTAGTATTTTCTGACTATTTCGATCCCTCCGGACACGTTAAAGCACTCAAAATGACCATACAGATGATAAAACTATAATTTACTTTTAAATCCAATTAAATTGATTCCTGACACGACTGACACGTGCGTCCAAACTTAATTTCCCGAATTGTCATATTTATGACTCGCGAAAATTTTAATAACTTCCATAATCATATATTACTACATTCACCCTGTAATATTCAACATTATTATCGTAATCAAATACCAACTCTCATCTCGCTAGTATTTAAATCCGGAGTAATTTCCAATTAATTATCCTATTTAATTTAATTAATCCCGTTAAATAAAATCAATAAAATTACGGGGTATTACACAGACTTGATGATCTTTTCCAAGGATGATTAGTTGCAGCACTGTGGAGGCTTGCAGGACTTGATTAAATGTTTCAACCTTTCAATCCTTGTGTAGGATTTCATTTCAGTCTCTCAGTTGGGCATGTTACCCCATTTAGGCTTTATTTATTCAGGTATTCAGTTCAGACTTATATTTCTCAGTTGGGCATGTTGCCCCATTTAGGCTTTATTTATTCAGTTATTCAGTTCAGACTTATATTGGGATTTATTTACTATCTGTTGGACTTATTAATTAGATTTGGATTTTGTAGCTAATAGTTTATTCGGCAAGACATTTATTCATTTATTTATTCCTTGTGATGGTCCAAACTATATTAATTATGTGAATGTTTCATTTTAGTTTTTTCGCACATTATTATTATTATTATTATTATTATTATTATTATTATTATTATTATTATTATTATTATTATTATTATTATTATTAATAATAATAATAATAATAATATTAATTGTTTAATGAAAGATGAAAATTTTGGCACCGACTTAATTAACTAATAGGTGGTTTTTAGTAATTAATATGGTTTTCGACAATGATGCTGAGAATGAACCAAATGAGAAACCTCTTTTAATTTAATAAAGGACTGATCACCCGATATTTAATTAGTCTGGGTGCCACATATGTTTGTGTATTTTTATATGTGTGCGGGTGTGCATTTTGTTATATGTTGTGTATTTTGTTATATATGTGTGTATTTTGTTAAATGTGTGTATATTTCAGAATATACACATTTATGTGTCTGTGTGTGTATTTTGTTATATGTTAGTGGTTATTCAATTAAACTGTCATGCTTTGACAATTTAATTCAATATATTTTTGTAATTGTGAATTTTGTTTGGGGCAATAACTTTTCACTAGGATTATGAAATTTTTGTAAACATATTCTGCGATAAATATGTAAATCTAGATGTTTCTAGTGCATAGGAAATTCGGACAACTTAAATGAAATTTCCACCGTATCCTTAAATGCTATGAAACCCAACTCTTAATAAAACCCAACTATAAAAACTATTAAAATCCTATGACACTAATAAATCATACTAAAGTGAAAATATTGTGTAGCATCCACCGCAAACCACTCAGATAGCTTATTATCTAATTAAACCTTGTTTTTAAGGTCTTTGATCACTAGGTTGTGTTACTATAGACTCATCGCCCACGATGTCTTAATAACTAATTCTCTAGGTAATCCACGGATTCTTTTGATGATTACATCCCTTAATAATTTTTGCACGGTTTTATGCCTCCTCACTTAACCTTATTAAACATTGTTGGGGTTTTTATGTATGAGGTTTCCTTTAAACAATATAGATTTGTGATAATATTTTCTAATTATATTTTGGTTTGGTTTTGAAGTGGTTACATTAGGGTTTTCAATTATGAGTTTAAAAGTGGGTACAATACATCATTTGTTCAGTTAGGGTTTTAAAAGTGGGTACAATAAAATTGTAGTATCTAACCTAAGGTTCTTGAATTTTGCACACTTTTGTTGATATTAATCCATGAATATATGCTTCTTACCCATAATAGGTGATTGTTCATAGTAGTTGTGATGGGATATATTCTATACAAAGAGTGGATGGGTGAGACAAATAGACTAAGGGATGAGTATAGTAAAGGTTGTAATGAGTTTGTAAAATTCGAGAAGAGATGTCTTAATGATGTAGAGTTCCCGCGTCCATGTGCATATTATAGGAATGGTAAGGGCTTTGAGTGAAAAATAATTGAACTACATCGGCTTAGATGGGGTATGCAAGATAATTATCGGTCGTGGATTTTTCACAGGGAAATGCATGTTTCCTTTATCCACGAGTAACCTTCACAATAATCATCAAGTATGATAGATGTAAAAGGTCAGGAGGATAATGTAGATTATAATATGTTAGAGAATTTAGTTGATGGTATTTATGGAGTTCATGAAGTGGAAGAAAATGAGTTCACTGACAACGTAAAAAGTTCAGGTGCTCATGAAGGTTTGGGAATATATCTTGGCGATGATAACCAATGTATAAAATTTAGGTCAACCCAACCATTTTACCCTGATTGTGGAAAAAATCAAATAACTTTGCATGCTATGGTTAGTTTGCATAGTTTGAAGACCCAATATGGTTTGTCTGGCAATAGCTTATGGTTTGCAACCCAATAATAATATGCTTCCAAATAGCTATCCTATTATGAACAACAATTTGAAAGGTTTAGGAATGAAGTATAAATCAATTAATGATTGTAGGTATGGCTTTATACTATACTGAAAGGTGTACAAAAATCTCGATCGGTGTCCGGTATGCGAGGTACCTATATATGTGCAATCTAATGGAAAGGAAGGCACACTTTCAAAAGTGCCATAAAAAGTATTGAATATTTTGCCGTTAGGCCAAGATTGAAACATTTTTTCACAATACCATGGATAGTGGAGGCCAAGACTTGGCATGTTAGTCCATAAGTAAGGGATAAACTCATTCTTCATCCTATTGATTCTAAAGTTTGAAAAAGGATTAATTATGACTACCCTAATTTTTCTCGGGAACAACATAACATTTGTTTGACAACATTAACAAATGGTTTTAATCCATTTGGAAATCTAAGCACCAATCTGATTGTACGACCTATGATCCTGACACCACTCAACCTCCCTCCTTCAGAGTGTATGAGACTTGAATTTTTGATATTTTCTTTATTAATACTGGGCCAAAGTCACCAAGTGAAGACATTGATGTCTATTTAGCTCATTTGGTGGAAAAGTTCAATGAGTTATGGGTAGAGTGTATGAAAGCGTTTGATTCTTGTAAAAAAGAAGAGTTTACACTAAAAGCTATATTGATTTGGGCAATTCATGATTTCTCAGCTTATGGGACA
The DNA here is from genome assembly GCA_949130495.1 of Sambucus nigra. NCBI lineage: Eukaryota > Viridiplantae > Streptophyta > Magnoliopsida > Dipsacales > Adoxaceae > Sambucus > Sambucus nigra. The sequence goes on from OX422222.1 coordinate 339,300,663, forward strand.
TTATCTGATTGTGTAGTTAATGGTTATTTGGGGTGCCCTATTAGTGGAGAGGAAACTGAATCTCAACCTCTCAAGGCTAGCGAAAAAATTATATACCATTCTCATAGGAGGTTTTTACCCCTTGATCATAGTTTTATATTTGAGAGAGGTTCCAATTTTTTATCGGGCGGGGTTTAACATAGGTTACCTTTGAGAAAACTTTCAAGTTCAGAAATTGAGAGTAAATCTTCTGATGGTGGACCTAATATGCCATTTAAAAATTCGAAATTGAAAAATGCCAAGCTTAATAAGACCCCAGTGTAATACCCCGTAATTTTATTATTATTTAATTTTCGTGTGATTAATATTATTAATTTAATCGGAGAAAAATAAATAAATTTTAGAAAATATTAATTAGCGAGATAAATGATTAATAATTATTATAACTATTATTTACTTGTGTGTGATAATTAAATAATTATATGATTTATTATATGTCGCGTATGAGTGATAGCGGCGGTCTATTGTTATATATTGATAGAGTGTTACATCGGCAGAACAATATTATTTATGGGCGACGCGTAGGGTACGCACGTGTCGCGTCCGATTAATGAGATGCTAATGTATTTGTAGTTAGGTGACTCGAATGATCTTTTCGTGTGTATTGTGATCTGGTAAGGGTCAAAATAGTCCAGAATAGGTACTCAAGTGTTATGTTTGGGTTTCGGGGGCTTTTTAAACATAACGGGGCCGTATAAGGATAGGAGGGTGATTTTACACGTGGGACTAAGAAGCAAAACTGGATTAGATTAATTAAGGGTATATTTAAGAGGGTGGGAAGTTGGATGGAAACCCACCTTTCATTTTTTACACAAGGGATTGAAAGAGAGAGCCATAGAGAAAATAAAAGAAGAAGAAGAAAGAAGAGGAAACTTGGAGAGGAAAAGAAAGAGGACTCAACCTGTTATCGAATTCATACAAAGCTTTAGATTTTGATCAAACGAGGCAAGTAGATACTTGTTTTATGTCGCAATTTCATAGTAGTTAATTATTTTCATGATTGGAGGTAAAATTTTGAAAATTAAGATGTTACAGATTGAAACTTTCTAAATTGATATAGAGATTTAAATGAAAAAAGATTAGGGTTTGTGAATGAATCATTAATGAAGATCAATCATACTTGAAATTCAAAATATATTCTGGGATTTAAATGGATTGACACGTGGTAGAACTTGTATATAAAGATTGGATCTTGATAATTTATTTGGGAAAATATTTGTGTTGAATTAATTGGAAGTTTGATTTATGGGGCTTATTAAATTTAGGACCTATTGTATATGTATTCTGAAAATAGGACAACAAACATTTTATTTATAATTTTAGTCCTTATTTTTTAATAAAGCCGCTGGCGCGGACCCATATCCATGAAACGTCAACTAATCACAGCATGTCACGTTTGTTCTTCTATATCGGTAATCAATATTATTTTAAGTCCTAAAATTTCATAATTTAAAATCCTAGGGTTTAATTTAGGATTTGGTTTTAGTTTTGTGTTGAAATACCTATGGAATGATAGATTAATGTTGTAAGAGTTCATTTTTGTGTTTGGAGTGGGTGAAAACCTCCATTGGAGGGTTTGAAAGGGAAAAAAATCCGAGTAAGAAGATATTCAGAAAACTGAATTGGTTCACTCACCTAAAAAACTTGTTCGCTTTTGGAAGTTGAATAAGGTTATGCAAAATCGAATTACGAAGTCGTGGGCACCAGTTTCATATTTTTTTTAATTATTTATGAATTTTCTACTAAAAGGTGAGCGATAGTGAAGTTTTAAATTAGTGATTTTGGATTAGGCTTTCTTTTGGAAATTTTGATTTTGGGGGAAACGAATCAGTTCGGTTTACTGACTTGCCAAGATTTTGTTTGTGTATCGTTTTAATCGTAGGGGATTCCGGAGTACTATGGGATTACTCAGGAAGACTTTATAGCGTTCGGTACATATGATAGGACAATGTTAGATGGGTTCAAGTGAGGAGAACTAAGGATTCAAGTGAGTGACTATATGTTAATTAATCGGGAAGTTGGGTTGCACTTTAGGATTGGGTAACCATTCACGATGATATATATATATATATGTGTGTGTGTGTGTGTGTGTGTGTGTGTGTGTGTGTGTGTGTGTGTGTGTGTGTGTGTGTGTGTGCTATTTATTTTATTAAACATACCTACTCGGTAGTGCTATCATAGGAGGTTGAACACAGTGGGCAGTCCATCTCGACGTTGACCACTAGGTATTGGATTGATTCCTCAGGTCATAGGACAATTACATGACCACTATCCGTGTATAATTATAGGTGTTGGTTTCAAGTCCTGTTATAATACTCGTGCACAATATTTTATTATTTTTCCCGTGAAAATTTAATAATATGAAACCCTTGGGACTTGGATCGTTGGTATGGGCTTTTATTGCTATATTTTATTATTCTTTGGGCCTTGATGTAAATTGTTGGAAGTTATTAGACAACATTTGAGAAATTAGGAAAACAGTGTTTCGAATGATAATCAAGCTCATTCGAACGAGTGGCCATTCTCGTTGGAATGAGGAATATTGGTTCGAACGAAAGTCCTTGGTCATTTGAAGTGTAGATCGAACGAGATTCCACTGCATAGATTTTCCAGGCTCGTTAGAAGGTCATCCGAAGGCTAGATCGAACGAGAACCCTTTCTCGTTCGAACGAGGTGTACGTAAATTTTAAAATCGGGTGCTCTTCTATGCTTTCAATTTTTGGGCCGTTGGATAGATGACATGTTGAGTTCTGGTGAACCCAGATTGGATAAAAATGGGATTTTAAGGTTTGGGGGTGTTTTCATAAGGGTTTTGTGGGGGGTAAATTTGTTTACTTTAGGAGATAAGAAGAGAAAGGTGGGGAAGTTCTCCCCCACCAAAAACTTGTGATACCCCACCCTAGAAAAGAAGTATTGAATAATAAATTGATTATTTTATTCAAAGGAAAAACTTTAGGAATAAATATATAAGGGAATTACGCCAAAATGGCATGAAAAGTGACACATTATGAAAATAATTATGGAGAAAAAGAATCTCCACGTTGCATGGTTCGCATGGATGCGAATTTAAGTCCTAATAGTCCTAGTAAGTATGTTGGTTAAGTTTCATGTAAAAAATTCCAATGAATGATTGTGACACGGTCGTGGTTAATAAAACATGATATTTATCAGTACATGTCGCGCAGGACGCGGACTTGCGCGATTTTTGTAAGATAATTGGAGAAGGATAAAAATAGTATGACTACATATTTGGGACCCTAAAATTACATATAAAAATACCATGAGGTCAAAATTCAAAAAATGAATAAATAAATAAAATATTATTATTTTCGTCAAAAAAGTAAAAGTGCTCAGAAAATTCTGAAAAATTCCAGATCGACTTAAAATTTAATTTTGATCGCTTTCTCTTCTTCGACAACCCCGGGAAAAATCATTTAGACCCAATTTAGGCCACTTTTTGGTTCGGTCAGACCTCCTTTTTTAGGGGTGTTGAGGTAGGTGAGTTAAATCTTGTTTTAATTCTCAACCATCCATTATAGTACCACCTAGTCTATGAAACACCCTAAATCTTTGACTTACTTGAGTCTACATTATTTAGGCGTTTCAACTAATTTGGATATTGTGTCAAAACATATTTTTAGTGCGAACCTTCTCCTTGGTACATCTTGCAACATTACTCGACGACTCAACATGCCTCGACTCTACTCAACGACATATCCGAGTAAAGGTATTCACGTGTATTGCACATTTGCACTTGACACATTAGGCACACATGCATACTTCTTGATTTATGATTTTTAACTGTGTGACTAATTAATTGTGAGCCTAAATATTTTCTCTAAAAAGAAATTATATTATTTTTTTTGAAAATAATTTTTTAAATAAAATTGGTATAAATTTTGTTTAGAATCATTTTCGGAATTGTTGGATAAAAATAATTTTTTCCTTTTGAAAAATATTTTTCGTAAATCATTTACCTACTATTTTGTTTTGGCCGATTTTATCTACTAGATGATATGACCTTAGTAGATTGTCTAGTCTTTGTTAATGTTTAGTCCTTAAGTGTTGTTGACCACATTGGTCCTTAGACCTGCTACTTCTACTAGTACAATTTAGGTAGCTGTTGACCGAATAGTATCTTAAGATGTCATAGGCCATAATACCCATGTACCTTACCTGCTACTAGAGTTGGCCGAACTAGACCTGTTAGGAGATCTATTGGTTTCGTCACTTTGTGACTCTACTTGTCAACTTTTGGCCATAGAGAGTTTAGACCTTTTTTGTCCTAGTGTAAGCCTACGAGATTTTGACCAGTTTCAGGTTTATTTTTTTTAAATCGTTTGGCCTTATCTTGATGTGACCTTATGTTTAAGACCATTTTCTTTTACCACCTTAGGAGCTACCTTTAGTCATGGCTTAGACCTACTAGATAACTAGTTGTCACCTTAAGCCTCAGCTGGCCGAACTGGACCTGTTATGGGATATTAAGATGTCGTCATTTTTGTGACCATTTAATAGTACCTTTGTTTTAGGTTTATCTTTTAAACCTTAGGTTCCTCACCTGCTTTCGTCCTTTCACTCACTAGTACCCTTTAGCCGCATAGTACCTGCTATAGTACCAGCTAGAATTTTTAGGACCTTAGTACCGAGATTTATTCTTGATTAGGTTTATTTTATTTTAAACCTTTGTTGTATGCCTTAGAACTACTGTGACCGAGATTTTATATCTCTAAACGTGGTTTCTTTTAACCGAGATTGACCTGCTTGTATCCATCAATTTTATACCGAGATTTCAGCGACTAAGACCTCTTGTTGTAATTGGTTTATTTTTAAACCTTAAGTTCGTACCTACTGTAAAACCTTGTCTTATCCGAGTACCAATTTTCTGGAGCCTTGTGACGCTATCGACTGCCAAGTGGATATTAGGTTCTTTGATTTGTCCATTACCTGTTTTAACCGATGGTTTAAGTTGTCAGGATCTTAGAGATGCCTTATCTATAGATTTTGTGCTAGTTACACTTTTCAGTTAAAATCTTTTAACTGTCAGTTACAAATTAGATCCCATTGGATTTTAGATTGTATACCACCTGTCACAATTATATCCGTTGGAGAGTTTGTTAGAACTAAAACCCTATACTGCCTTGTTTGTTTCTTTAGTGGTTTTAGGTTCTTGAATCTTTTATAACCGATTGAGTTTGTGGCATCAGTTTAAGTTGTTTAAGTTGTCAATTAGTTTTAACTTGAATTAATCTGAACCTTTGATTAATAACTTTTAATTTGAACCCTTGATTCAAAAGTTTCTAGAATAATGTTTTCTCACCTATATAAACCTCATTGAAGAGTTTATTTGAGTTAGCTATTCAGATTACATTTTCTAGAGTGAGAAACACAAGAGGGTTTAATATTTTTAGAGAGAAAAATATAGAAAATTAGAGAGAATGTCTAAGAGAGAAGAAAGTAATATTTTACACACATTGTGTTCATTCTACTTCATCTTAATTCTGTTTTTGTTTTTAAATTCTCAATGATCTTACACATCATCTCATAACTTTAGAGATTGAAATATTGTGTTATTGTAGAGAGAATTTTTGTGCTTTCATGATGAAATATTTTTTACAAAAACTAGAATTCCTTAGATTTTTAGATCCAAATTTTATTGAATATTTTTATGATCTAAATATTTTGATTTTGTATTAAATGCCATATGATGTTTAAATCAGAATTTCTCCGGATCTTGCATGTTTAGTGAAAATCTTTTTAAAAGATTTGTTTTCTCATATTTGTGAAATAATTTGTATTTTTTAGAGATTGAGAACACATATTTCTTAAATGATTGAATAATCTTGTTGTGTGTTCATTATAAGTGTTGTATGTATTTCTTATAAAGAATGTTTATAAGATTTTTGATTGAAAATTTATTTTGTAAGTTTTTGTAGAAAATTTAATTGGTTGTTAATTGAAAATGAATTTTTCTTAAGTTTTTATAGAAAACTTATTTTCTTGATTATAAATGTATTTTTGTTAAGTTTTTGAAGAAAACTTATATGCTTGTGATTTGAATTAAGTTCTTGCATGGTTTGCATTTAGAACAAATTCACTTGCACGTTTTGCACAACTAGTATGATGCTGAGAGATCAGTTTTTGACTGAGTTGGAATTTTCTAAATAAGAAGAACGGAGTTAAGAAGTTAAGAGAACAACTACAACAATTAGAACTGCAGAGAAGTTAGAAGGATACGATACCAGAGGGTACATTCCTAAACTTGTATAGGTCTGTTTGTGTGTTTAGTTTGTTATATAGCTTGTAACCGATAATTCTTTTTAGTGAAATTTTTGTTTTACTCCGTAGAGGGAGTCGTGGATGTTTTCCCTAGTTTGGGTTTTTATCACGTTAAAAAATCATACTTGTTATCTTCTTATCCTCATCTTATTCTATGTATGATTTAGAATTAAAATTGTTACATTATTTAATTACTTGAATTGGAATAATTCTTCATATGAGATATATTGGATTGTAACTTAATAAATCAGATTGTTATTAATTTAACTTCTGAATAAATCAGATTTAATTGATTTTAATTTCCGTATGTATTAAAATCTGATTAGTTAGATAATAAAGTTTTTCTTGATTTGATCATATATATGTTATTAGAAAAACTTGCATGAAATCAGCGTATGTTTATGTGTGCGTATGGAGATTATTTCATGGGCGCATCTAAAGAAATGTTTCTTTCCTCATCCGGGAGGAGAAATTTTTCAGTCTAGCCTAACATCTTACCAAAATTATTGTGTTTTTGAACATTCATTGAATGAGAGAATTTTGGATTAAATAAATGAATTAATAGAGTGGTTGGTGGGTTGCATTAATGGAGTGGTTGTGGCACACCATTGATCTCAACCATCCAATCTTGTTTTGATCCAACGATCATGGAGACTATCAAACAACTATAAATAGGCATTGAATTCTCTCATTGTAAACACACCAAAAACATCAAACACTAAGAAGAGTTAGAGAGTGAGAAAGAGTTCATTCGGAAGTTTGGAGCTTAATATTGGAAGTCTTGGAGTTTATATTTTGGAGATAGAGTTGGAGTTTTGGAGCATTTCTTGGAGCTTGAATAAGGAGTTCCTAGAGCACATATAGAGCTCTCATGGAGGATGCATTTGGTAACCCCTTGAGGCCACCTTTGAAGGTGGGGGTTACTCCTCCTACACCACCATTTTGGAGTTTTAAGAGGTGGAAAAATCTTACTTTGATTGAGATTTAGAGTTTGATAGTTTTTAGAATGATATTTACATATATTAGACTTGATATATGTAGTATTCTAGCTAATTTATAACCGTATGTTGTTTAGTCATCATATCGTCATTTGATGTGTAGAAATGAGTTTTTAAGAAGTAAATTTTGATGGGTTCAAAAGGAGGATAAATTTCAGAATATTAGCCTTGAACATTTTATGAAATAAAATGTGTTAAAATGATGTTTCAAAGGTAAATAATGTAATTTCATGTTTAGAAAAATATTGGGCTAATATAGGCCATTTTTACGAAATAAAAATGGGACTTTCTTACCAAAATAATGAAGTAGAAGAAGAAATTAGACTTTTACTTAAATGGGTTTTGAGATGCATAAACTCATAATAAGAAATATTTGGGGTTGATACGTAAATAATCAAAGTATAAAATGCTTACTTTTAAATTGATGCTTAAGTGTAAAGAAGGCCAAATGTGTTGATAGTGGCCAAATGGGTATTTAAAGTGTGTACAAATTATTTTGTAAACATAAATGGAAATAAAGTGTTTTTATAAAATTTGTAATTTATTACTGAAATAAAGTTGGAAATATCATAAATACACTTTGAGAAGTTATAAATTGGTTTTTGGCGAAGTTAGTATGTTTAAACCGATTTAAAAGTATAATATGTGTGTGAAACAAATAGTAGTGGCATTGTCGTAAATACAGTGAATAGTATGCTATCAAGAAAATATTTAGTAATTAAATGTATTAATTAAGTTTGATAAAAGACGATTAATGATCTATTTTTGCTAAGTGAAAATAATGAGTTTCACTAAGATGATAAGTGGGAAATATGGGTAAAAATATAATTTTTGACAAGTGTTAAGTGGTTAAAAGTGTTTTGAGAATTAAGTTGGAAAGTTAGTAACTATTTTGGGAACAACACTTGTTAAATGGCTAAATGCGTGTTTGACAAGAAATGGGTAAATTTACGTAAAGCGAAATATTTTTATGAAATAAAAATGTCAATGAATAGTTTGGAAGAAAAAAGAAAGAATTGATTTTCCAAGTGAGAATAAATGTGAACATTGAAAATAATGTTGAAACACGTGAAAAAGATAAGAAAGGATACTTGCATGATGCCAAGAATTAAGCAGGGTATGACGTCCCTAGGGGTGAAAGACCCCAAAGCCTATACAGATGAGCATATGGCGATTGGAGATCGATGGTGTAGAGCCCGTGAAATCATGGAATAATGGCTAGACTCCAAGGCAAAGATTGATAAATCTTGTAATAAGAAATGAAGAATGAGAATATTCTTGAAATTAATACAAATAAGACTTGAGATTTGCAAAAGGTTGAAAAGGGAAAATAAACAAGTTTTCGTGAAATAATAAATATTTTGTGTCGTGTGGTGTATAATTTTCTCAATGAAAATGAATATTTTTCCAACACGAGGTGTGCATGTCATAAAGATTGTTTTAATGAGAATATTAAAATAATGGCAAAGTAACTCTAGCATGAGTTAATAAACGTTGAATAGATGAATATTTTCGATAAAAAGAAAGAGTTTTCCTATAAATGATTAACTGTGTGCGTTAATGGGAAAGAATGTAATTTTAAAGAAAGATTATCCAAAATGACTATTTTGGGAAAGAAAAAGTGGATGAACCGGGATTAATAATATTTTTCGAATTAAATGATTTAATACATTGGAGCATGTATTTTCAAAAGTATATGTGTAGATATATGCATATTTTCATGAGCATATAGTGAGTGAGTATTCTTTTATGCCGTTCGTTTCTATGTTGCATTTGTATAAATCCCACTGAGCCTTTCTCTCACTCCCTCCTCTTTGTTACGGCAGGTTGTATGCGGTTTCGTACTTTTAGAGCGTTATACAGGTAATATTTACTTGCATTAACGTTAGTAGCTCTGTTTAGTTGGCCTTGGGGGCACTTCCCTTAGGTTCCGCACATAGTTTATTTTATATTGGAATCGCATGTTAAGCAAAGCGTAATCTTATTTAATAATAAAACTGGAATAATAACATTATTTAGGTTGTTCATTGCACACCACACTTGACACTCAGATCGGATCAGGGTCGATCCTATAATAACCCTTAAATCCGGTTCGGGGTGTCACAACTTGGTATCAGAGCTTTAGGTTCAATGTTTCTTTCGGGTGTGGCGTGGTTAGGATGGTAGTGGATCTTTCAACGTCGATGTTGGTTTGGGCCAGTTATGCTAGTTTGGTGACAGTTTGTATCCTCGTCAATAATGTCAAAGAGGTTAGCATGTCAAGTAAGTTGGTGCCAAGTGGCACACGATCAAGTTGATAGTTATAAATCGCTACTGCATTTTTGATATAGATATGTTAGTAATTACGGGCGTCAACATAAGCTAAGTTCACCAACATCATAATTCCATTGTATAAGAGATATATTGTGTGTTAATTTTAATGGTAACAAAAAATAAGAGAAGTTAATGCACCAAATAGTGTGAGCTAAATTTCAGCTAGAAAGATTGGTTGAGTTTAACTTTGGAGATTAGGTGACTTGAGTGTATATTATAAGTGTTGACTTCGTAGTGAGAGTGTATTAAATTGAAGACTCGGATTAATGTATTTGGGTTTATATCTTGGGTAGTATATTTTTGAGTATTGATCTTGTGATGAAAAATTAGTAGGTCCCTTAGTTGAGGACTGGGGTTTATTATACCGTGATATATATATATATATATATATATATATATATATATATATTGATTATAATGTAGACTTAGATAATCATGATGACTTGAGGTAACCTAGGAGTTAAATAAAATTGTCCTTGTGGCACAATTTTTATGATGGTATCAAATTCATAATTTTGGTAGATTATAATAATACGGTATTGAGGAATAGGATCTCTTATGGCGTTTACGGTATGGTCTTGGATGTTTATAGGCAATACCTAATGTCCCATATTCTACCAAAGTCATTAGTAAATGTTATCAGGTGATCTATCACATGGTATGGTAATCACATCTTAGAGATGAGCTACATTTATGAATTAACACTCATTGAGGTTTATATGACATAGTCTCGTGATTTTTACAACGAGTTAGTAATTTGATAAGTTTGTAATTCCATGATAATTGCTCTTAGGAGTAAGTGCTAAGGTTATTTGAGAAAAAAATAGTAATGCAAGTAATTAGCATTTCGAGGCGAGACATTTGAGGTTTATAACGTAAATAAAAATAAGGTTGATTTGTTGTCCCTAAGTGATATACATATTACTCGCTTATGTGGAGATGGTAATTTAAAGTGACATAAGGGTAAGTCTGGTTATTTTGTGAGAATGTGATATTAGGAATATAGTACAATGTCAGTATGATTGGTATTGGTGATTACCATCCTAGTAGAATATAAGTTAGTAATTAAGTCCGATTGTTGTAATAGGCACTTGAGTGGGCTTAATTAGAATTTATTTCTAGATAAAATTTTAATCTGTCAGGATGGTTCTTGCACACAAATTGTATATGCTCTTTGGAGAAATTAATGAGTTTAAGGCAGTTATCCATAAAGACTAGGAAAATTTTAATGTAACGTCAGAAGAATACGAAATTTCCATGTAAAATGTTAAAGATTAGTAACCATAATCAAATCGTTATGATAAGCAATTAGGTTGACTTGAGTAGAGTACCTTTTTGGGACATTGTTATGATATGCTCTTGTTAAGATGAAACACTTGTTGGTCGTATATGTTAGTTTGGTAAATGGCTAAATTTGATGTCGTTGCATTAAAACTTTGGAGAATTATTGCATTGAGGATTTCATAAAATAATAATAGGTCATTAGTGACTAAATCGTGTTAACGTGCGGAAATGCCTTATGATTGGTGACATAAAACGAATTGATTTAGATTATGAACACGTATCTCGATATAACTCTTGAAGAAATATAAGTTGGTAACTATATCTGAATGTTTTTGCAAGCACTTGGATGGTCTTAATTAGCATTTATTTCTAGGACATCGAGCGTGACAAGATTTTAGTGTGACAGACGATTCTTACATTTGATTGTGTATACACCTTTATAAAAAAAAGTTTACGGAAGTTATCCATAAAGCCTTGGAGAATATGGGTATTAGGGATTGTTTAGGTATTAATGAATGATTATCATACATGTTGACTTGTGGCAAAACCTTGGAGATTAGCACCATGAATCGTAAAACTTGTCTTAATATGATCTTTGAGGATTGTGTCGTAAACATTATTGTAAGTGCTAGGTTGTATGCTTGGGAGAAGTTAGAGTAACTTGATATTGTATCGATATTTAATGAATAACTCTTGGAATGGAGTGTTAGGATTGATCATAGCACCCTCTTGTGCTACCAATACGCTAGAAATAACCCTAGTAAAAAGAAATCATTATTCTCCCAGCATAACCCTTAGTGATAGTACAAGGTGAGTAAAGATCCTACCTATGAGATTAGAAGCGCCAGCTTCGACTAAAGTGTGATATTCAGGATTGCATAGGATGTTGCTAAGAGTTAGGAAGTTATTGGTAAATTCAGATGTTTGAGACTGTGCATATGTGTTGAACTTGAAAATTGAGGATAGATACCACGTATTGAAATTTTGAGACCTAGGTATGATAGATCGGTTATTTATGATAAAAGATGAGAAGGGCGATCTCACATGAAATTGGCGCAGTACGTACAAATATAAAAGTGTAACCCATAACATTAGTCATAAGGAGGAAAGCCTTGTGTTTTAACTTCCCGAAAGAATTAATTTATACTTTAGTAGGAATGGAAAATCTGTGTACGATCAGTCAATGTACATAGGAAGAACATTGGTTATAAGTTGTGGACCTTAAGAGCACGTATGGGTTCGTACTTTGTGAAGAATGGTGTGTTGCCTAAATTCGATTGTTATCCTTTGGCTCGGTATTCACTTAATCCGTTGTGATTCCATATGTTTCATTTGATCCCAGTAATGGGAAGTGGTTATTCGGTTATGATCTGGGTGTGACACTACATAAGCTCAGTAGTGGCATGGGTTAGGCCGGTTGTGGCTGATGCATCACAGTAAATGAGTGCGCACTTTATTGGAAGCACCCTAATCTTTTCATTAGTTTGTGTGTGCACGTGATCTCGCGATTTGTTGCTCGTATTTTGTATGTGTAAATCGGTTATCTTAGGTTAATGGCCCTATTAGTTAACCGATAGAACTAGTTACAGTTTGGAGTTACAGTATAGCTAGTAACTTTTCAATCATAGGTTCAAGAATACGTTTTAGGAATTATGTGTATATCAGACTTAATGAGACCTTAAGTGAAAATTTTGCACTCCGAATTTAGGATATAGTTACTCATATGTATAATTTGGATTATGATGTCTAGGATGCTTCGAGGTTAATATGAAGATCTCATGCGAGATTTTGGTATTTCGGGCCAATATGATAAAGTGACTGTCTTAAGATTACCAATATGAATGACTAGGGAGTGTTAAAGATGTATTGACCTGGTCTTGACGTGATTCAAAATTCGAGAAAACATAGATTTGTAAATTCTAACATAGTAATAATTCATGATGACGAATTGATTAATAATGACAAGATGTTTGAGGAATACCGACTGTTTAGAAAATTTGTTGGGTGAATAAGTTAGGAATGCTTGGGTATTATTAATAAAGACCTTAATATCCACCATGATTGGGTTAACTTGATGATAATTAACGTGGATGGAATCTTTGAGTTTTAACTGTAAAGATTAGGATACTCCAGAATTAGAAATGGTTTGCTTAGATGACTGAATGATTGAGATTGATGAGTTAACAATTTCGGGGACGAAATTTCTTAAGGAGGGAAGAATGTGATACCCCGCCCTAGAAAACAAATATTGAATAATAAATTGATGATTTTATTCAAAGAAAAAACTTTAGAAATAAATATATAAAGGAATTACGCCAAAATGGCATGAAAAGTGACACATTATGAAAATAATTATGGAGAAAAAGAATCTCCACGTTGCATGGCTCGCATGGATGCGAATATAAGTCCTAATAGTCCTAGTAATTATTTTGGTTAAGTTTCATGTAAAAAATTCCAATGAATGATTGTGACACGGTTATGGTTAATAAAACACGATTTTTGTCAGCGCGTGTCGCGCAGAACGCGGATTTGCGCGATTTTTGTAGGACAATTGGAGAAGGATAAAAATAGTATGACTACATATTTGGGACCCTAAAAATACATATAAAAATACCATGAGGTCAAAAGTCAAAAAATGAATAAATAAATAAAATATTATTATTTTCATCAAAAAAATAAAAGTGCTCAGAAAATTCTAAAAATTTTTAGATCGATTTAAAATTTAATTTTGAGCAATTTTCTCTTCTTCGATAACCCCAGAAAAAATCATTTAGACCCGATTTAGGCAATTTTTTTGTTCGATCAGACCTCCTTTTTGAGGGGTGTTGAGGTAGGTGAGTTAATCTTGTTTTAATTCTCAACCATCCATTATGGTACCACCTAGTCTAGCCTAACATCTGACCAAAATTATTGTGTTCTTGAACATTCATTGAATGAGAGAATTTTGGATTAAACAAATGAATTAATAGAGTGGTTGGTGGGTTGCATTAATGGAGTGATTGTGGCACACCATTGATCTCAACCATCCAATCGTATTTTGATCCAACGGTCATGGTGACTATCAAATAACTATAAATAGGCATTGAATTCTCTCATTGTAAACACACCAAAAACATCAAACACTAAGAAGAGTTAGAGAGTGAGAAAGAGTTTATTTGGAAGTTTGGAGCTTAATATTGGAAGTCTTGGAGCTAGGGGTGTTCGCGGTCCGGTCCGGTCCGGTTTTAGAGTGTTTTTGGGACCAAACCGCATTAATCGGTCCTAGAAAATTATGGACCGAGACCGAACCGGAATAATCGGTTTCGATCCTATTCGATTTTCAAGCGGGTCGTGTTCGGTCTCGGTCCTATTCGGTCCATACCCATATAAAATAACACATTTTTTTAATTAAAAATAACACATTTTTAAAACTAAAAACGACACATAAAAAAAAAGATACATGTGATTTTAAATGTGGTTCCCCATACAAAAGATATGTTGTCATGTAACATTTATACCTTTATACATTTTCCTTTACCATTTGTTTGTTAATTTCTCAAGAACCAAAGAAATCAGACAGGACTGTTTTCATGGACTAAACATAAACAGCTCCAAGCTTAAACTATGAATAAATCAACATTTACAATCCCGAGCCCAAACACATCTCAGCATTTTAGTCACAAGCAAACAACCCCAAGCTTAAACCCCAAGCCTAAACACAAAGAACATATCTCACCATTTACAAAGAACATATTTTTATCTAGACACAAAAAACATATCCCACCATTTACAAAAAACATATTTTTATCTAGAAATAAATAAAAACAACATACTTGAGTCTTGACCGTGAAGTTTAGGCCGGCGATTTGGGGGTTTCGGCCGTCAGGTGGTCTGGATCGAACATCTTGAGTCTTGACCATGGAGTTTAGTCCGGTGAGTTGAGGGTTTAAGCCGGCGAGTTAGGGGTTTAATCCGTTTGGTGGTCTGGATCGAAGATCGTGAAGTTATTGATGTTGGGTGTTTAGGTTGGTGTCTAGGCGAGTTGGGTGTTTAGGTTGGTGTTGTTGTTGATGTTATCGGTTGTAGTAGAGAGAGATGAAGAAAAGATGTCTTAGGCTATATAGAGAGAGAGAGACGAAGAGATGTTAGGGTTGTAGAGAGAGAGGGATGAATACATGAAGGATGCTAGGGTTGTGAAATTTCAAATTGTGTAAGGCATGCGTGTGTGTGTTGTATATTAAGTAGCAACAGCAACAAGTTAGTATATTATATATATATATATATATATATATATATATATATAAAACCACTCCGGTCCGGTCTAAACCCGCTTTTTTATAACCAAGATCGAGATCGCACCGAATAATGTGGTCCTTTATATTTTTAGACAGAATTAAAACCGAATAAAAAAAACGCAAAAGTAGGTTCGGTTCGATTTTTTCGGTCCATTCGGGTTCGTGAACACCCCTACTTGGAGCTTATATTTTGGAGATAGAGTTGGAGTTTTGGAGCATTTCTTGGAGCTTAAAGAATGAGTTCCTAGAGCACATATAGAGCTCTCATGGAGGATGCATTTGGTAACCCCTTGAGGCTACCTTTGAAGGTGGGGGTTGCTCCTCCTACACCACCATTTTGGAGTCTTAAGAGGTGGGAAAATCTTACTTTGATTGAGATTTAGAGTTTGATAGTTTTTAGAATGATATTTACATATATTAGACTTGATATATGTAGTATTCTAGCTGATTTACAACTTTATTTTGTTTAGTCATCATATCATCATTTGGTGTGTAGAAATGAGTTTTTAAGAAGAAAATTTTGATGGGTTCAAAAGGTGAATAAATTTCAGAATATTAGCCTTGAACAATATATGAAATAAAATGTGTTAAAATGATGTTTCAAAGCTAAATAATGTAATTTCATGTTTAGAAAAATATTGGGCTAATATAGGCCATTTTTACGAAATAAAAATGGGACTTTCTTACCAAAATAATGAAGTAGAAAAAGAAATTGGACTTTTACTTAAATGGGTTTTGAGCTGCATAAACTCATAATAAGAAATATTTGCGGTTGATACGTAAATAATCAAAGTATAAAATGCTTACTTTTAAATTGATGCTTAAGTGTAAAGAAGGCCAAATGTGTTGATAGTGGCCAAATGGGTATTTTAAGTGTGTACAACTTATTTTGTAAACATAAATGGAAATAAAGTGTTTTTATAAAATTTGGAATTTATTACTGAAATTAAGTTGGAAATATCATAAATACACTTTGAGAAGTTATAAATTAGTTTTTGGCGAAGTTAGTATGTTTAAACCGATTTAAAAGTATAATATGTGTGTGAAACAAATAGTAGTGGCATTGTCGTAAATACAGTGAATAGTATGCTGTCAAGAAAATATTTGGTAATTAAATGTATTAATTAAGTTTGATAAAAGACGATTAATGGTCTATTTTTACTAAGTGAAAATAATGAGTTTCACTAAGATGATAAGTGGGAAATATGGGTAAAAATATAATTTTTGACAAGTGTTAAGTGGTTAAAAGTGTTTTGAGAATTAAGTTGGAAAGTTAGTAACTATTTTGGGAACAACACTTGTTAAATGGCTAAATGTGTGTTTGACAAGAAATGGGTAAATTTACGTAAAGCGAAATATTTTTATGAAATAAAAATGTCAATGAATAGTTTGGAAGAAAAAAGAAAGAATTGATTTTCCAAGTGAGAATAAATGTGAACATTGAGAATAATGTTGAAACACGTGAAAAAGATAAGAAAGGATATTTGCATGATGCCAATAATTAAGCAGCGCATGACGTCCCTAGTGGTGAAAGACCCCAAAGCCTATACAGATGAGCATATGGCGACTGGAGACCGATGGTGTAGAGCCCGTAAAATTCTGGAATAATGGCTAGACTCCAAGGCAAAGATTGATAAATCTTGTAATAAGAAATGAAGAATGAGAATATTCTTGAAATTAATACAAATAAGACTTGAGATTTGCAAAAGGTTGAAAAGGGAAAATAAACAAGATTTCATGAAATAATAAATATTTTGTGTCGTGTGGTGTATAAGTTTCTCAATGAAAATGAATATTTTTCCAACACGAGGTGTGCGTGACATAAAGATTGTTTTAATGAGAATATTAAAATAATGGCAAAGTAACTCTAGCATGAGTTAATAAACGTTGAATAGATGAATATTTTCGAGAAAAAGAAAGATTTTTCCTATAAATGATTAACTGTGTGCGTTAATGGGAAAGAATGTAATTTTAAAGAAAGATTATCCAAAATGACTATTTTGGGAAAGAAAAAGAGGATGAACCGGGATTAATAATATTTTTCGAATAAAACGATTTAATACATTGGAGCATGTATTTTCAAAAGTATATGTGTAGATATATTCATATTTTCATGAGCATATAGTGAGTGAGTATTCTTTTCGGCCGTTCGTTTCTATGTTGCATTTGTATAAATTCCACTGAGCCTTTCGCTCACTCCCACCTCTTTGTTACGACATGTTGTATGCAGTTTCGTACTTTTAGAGCGTTATACAGGTAATATTTACTTGCATTAATGTTAGTAGCTCTGTTTATTTGGCCTTGGGGGCACTTCCCTTAGGTCCCGCACATAGTTTATTTTATATTGGAATCGCATGTTAAGCAAAGCGTAATCTTATTTAATAATAAAACTGGAATAATAACATTATTTAGTTTATTCATTGCACACCACACTTGACACTCAGATCGGATCAGGGTCGATCCTATAATAACCCTTAAATCCGGTTCGGGGAGTCACAGTGTTTATTAGGCAAAATTGTTGGGCCTTGATGTAAATTGTTGGAAGTTATTAGGCAAAATTTGAGGAATTAGGAAAACAGTGTTTTGAATGATAATCAAGCACGTTCGAACGAGTGGCCATTCTCGTTGGAATGAGGAAGATTGGTTCGAACGAAAGTCCTTGGCCGTTTGAAGTAGAGATCGAATGAGATTCCACTGCATAGATTTTCTAGGCTCGTTAGAAGGTCATCTGAAGGGTAGATCAAACGAGAACCCTTTCTCGTTTGAACGAGGTGTACGTAAATTTTTAAATCGGGTGCTCTTCTTTGCTTTCATGTTTTGGGCCGTTGGATCGATGGCGTGTTGAGTTCTGGTGAACCCGGATTGGATAAAAATGGGATTTTAAGGTTTGGGGGTGTTTTCGTAAGGGTTTTGTGAGGGTTAAATTTGTTTATTTTATGAGATAAGAATAGAAAGGTGGAGAAGTTCTCCTCCACCAAAAACCCATCAGATTTCCTCCCCCCCCCCCCCCCCTCTAATTTAAAGGGTCATCCATCTCCCCAAATCCTTTTTCCAACATTTATACACCATATCCCCACCTTGTGCCACTATATATTACTAGTATTTCACCACAAACAAGCTTTCTACACCCATATCCTCCATTGTTAAGTAGAGCTCCGAATTTGGAGGGGTGTTGTTGGGGGGTGGAGAAGAAGAAGCGAAAATTTGTGGAGTTTTGAAGGGAGTTTTCTAGGAACTTTCATAGAGACAAGCTTTATGGAGCTAGGAAACCTCCTTGAGGCCACCTTAGCAGGTGGAAGGTTGTCATCATCTTATTTTTCTTCAACCATTTGTGTAGCTACAATTGAGGTGGAAAAACTTTACTCTTTAGTATAAAAACTCTATTTTTTTATAATGTCAGTAATGTGGTTAGAGTTTATGAGAGTAGGATGCATTCATGAGTTAAGAGTGATATATCTTATGATTTGTAAAAATGGGTTTACAAAGGGTTTCAATAGTTTTGAGAAAATGTTATATTTCAAGAAAACTTGGTGTTTAAATATTTTTATGAAATAAAAATGTTGGGAATGTTTTGTGAGCAAATATTTTCAAGTTTTCGTATATAAATTTAGATTTTTATTTGAATAGACATTTACTCAAATTTTGGAGAAATAAAAATGATTTTATTTTGAAAAATATGTTTTTGCTAATATTGTGAAATTTCTAGAATGAATTATATACTAGACCCATTTAATAGTATTTTGGACTTGAAATCCATATTCTCATGAATATAAACTTGTAGTATTTGAATGTTGAACATATAAACAAGTTTAATAAGAGTTCTAATGGGTTTAAACATGAGATAAATGGAAATAGAGATGTTGGTCTCTAAGGTGTAATGAGGGGTGAAAAATGTGGTAAGTATATGGTTTTAAGATTACAAGTACTAATAAAGAAAATGGTATTTTCTTATAAAGTAGTCTTGGATTTTCAATGATTTCTTGAAAGGAAAGTAATGAAATAAAGATGTTTCCAACTTGAGAAGAATGTTACCCAAAATTTTTAGAAAGTGTTAATGTATTAAAAATACTCAAGAAGTTAGTGTAGAAAACTTAATAGTGTTTGGAAAACAACACTTGTGAAAATGGAGGAAAAGACAAGATTGGAAATAAATGGATAAAATGGTAATTTTACGTAAAATGGAACATTTTTATGAAATAAAAATGTTGGAAGGGGTGTTACACACAATGGTCCTAAATGAACTTGATTGGGGAATAAAAAATAATGTAAGGGTATAGAGGACATGAAATGATTATTTTAAAGTGTAACACAAGTTGGGATGAAATCCTGGGTTTTGGCTTCGATCGAAAAAAGGAAAAATGGAAGAATGTGGATATTTAAAAAAATGTTAAAACACATTAATAAGTACTCAATGACACCGAGAAATTTAAGAAGAGCCTGGAGCCCTTAGGTAAAAGACCAAAAATCACTAGCCAGAGCATTTGGTAGCATAGCCGGTAGTGTGGAGCTCGTAAAAGTATGCGAATATTGGAAGATTCCGAGAAAAAGATAACAAAAATGTAGCATATCAAGAAATGGGTTGTGTGGTGAATATGTGAAAACACAACCTAACCTGAATGAATTGATAAATATTCCGGTAAAGAGTAAAATGGATAAGTGAGGTAAAACTTGCTTAATGTCCATAAGGTAAAGGAATCGTAAAGTGAAGGGGCTAGTTGGGTAGCTAAGAAAATTAAAGAGGTTTAATCCATAATTAACACAAGTGTGTGTTTATGAAAGGTTTTCAAAGGAAAAATAAGTATTTTCTACACAGTACTTACGTGTGTTGAAAGGTGTGTGTTCAATGAAAATACTAACGCAAATTTGTATGAATAAAAGAGGCAATTTTAGGAAAAGAAATAATTTTCCTTAAACAAAGTAGAATTGTTTTTAATCGGGTGTGTTAAATCAGGGAACAAAGGTCAAGTCAAGAAAAAGGGATTTCTTTTACAAGATTATGGTCAATTAATTGGGGTAAACAACGTTTTTAAAACAAAAACGGTTTCATATATATATATATATATATATATGTGTGTGTGTGTGTGTGTGTGTGTGTGTGTGTGTGTGTGTGGTATTTGCATATGCACATAGATATGACGTGTTTGAGTTTTCTTTCTACCGTTCGATTCTATGCATTGTTGTAATTTCCCACTGGGCATTTTGAGTCCAATTGGGTGCGATGTGGTATGGTTGCGATCCCGAATGCATGTCTTTGACTGCCTTCGTTGTATGTGTTTTCGTTTAGAATTGGTGTTGAGATTTTGACCCAGTGGTTCGATGTGAGGCATGATGCCTGGAGCCGAATAGCACCCGAGGGATGCATCTGCGAGGTCTCAACTCTGGGGATGCGATTATGTGTATATAGTGAGTGATATATATGTATGTTTGTGTGATATAGTGTATGTATAATCTATTTATAACACGAGCATAGCTATATTATGTTTATTACATGATGTTTATAACAAGTGTGTCGCTACAATATTGTTTATGAACATATACCTAGAGAAGGTAATATTACTTAGACAATAGAGAGTATTCGCGGGATTGAACTTAAGTAGTGGTTATATGTCCCAGTCAAGGTTCTAAAAAACACAAGGCGTGATCGAGGCGTGGAGGCCAAGCCTTAAGCCTTAGAAGCTTAGCCGGGCCTTAGGCGTGAAAAGCCGTTTAGGCCTTCTTAATATATTTTAATATTTTTTAACCATAACAAGGCTATTAAAATACTAAAATTGTACATATCATAAAAATATGTTTGAATATATGCAAATTAAAATACTATTTGATTATTTTGGATGAGATAATGGTCCGGTTATTTAAAAAATTCTTTAAAATGCGCTATCGTTTCACTAAAGCTTTGTTGTTTTTAGAAAAAAGTGCGCCTTAAGGATTTTACTAAGAATAAGGCATAAAAAACTTAAGGCGGGGCGTTTTTCCCAAGCCTTAAGCCTAGGCATTTTTTTAGAACAGTGGTCCTAGTTAGACTGGGTAGTTTAATTAGGATAAATAAATGAACATGTTAGGTGCATATTATAGTTGAAAAGTGAGTTTTATCGCAAGTGAGTGCGACAGGTCAATTATGAAAGTAATACACTACTGTTTTAATTGATTTAAAACAATTATCTACTTGCAAAATATTTTTTACTTTTCAGGCTTTGACCCGCAGGCTTTTGATTTTTTCCTTGTCTTTCTTTTTATACCCCAGGTGTGCAACAGTAGCAGCCGGGACCGTAGGGATAGATTCATTCTTGTCGTGCATTAGTTCTGGACGCTACATCTTTGTTTAGACGCCTCAGCATATTTCATCAAGATAAGATCAGTCATTCCAGTTTCAGTTTTAGACTTGTTGCCCGTAGATGGATAGGCTTTTATGTTACTATCAGACATTTATATTTCTATGCTCAGTTTTATTATT
Source organism: Sambucus nigra (assembly GCA_949130495.1). Classification (NCBI taxonomy): domain Eukaryota; kingdom Viridiplantae; phylum Streptophyta; class Magnoliopsida; order Dipsacales; family Adoxaceae; genus Sambucus; species Sambucus nigra. The sequence goes on from OX422222.1 coordinate 339,322,301, forward strand.
CAGTTCTACACGTTGGATGTTTTATTTGGTGATTGATGACGGTTCACTCTCATTATTTATTTATGCATGGTGACTTATTCATTCATTTTTAATTGTATGATTTTATCCGCATTATTTATATTATATTGTGATTGCGACAATGATGCTGAGAATGAACCATACTGAGATTCATGTTTTATTTTAGTAGATGATTGGACACCCGGTATTAGAATAGGTGGGTTGTCACAGTTAGTATAAAATCATCAGGTTCTAGTGTCCTTTTGGATTTGTGCGGACTTGCTACCTCATCAGCATTGCGTTTCTTTGATATAGAACCTTATGATTAGAACTATTATTTGACATTGCACGTTCACGTTCTTCTGCTATTACTTATATTTAAATTGAATCTCATACAACTTCGGTTTGGTTCGAGATGCAAAATGCAAGGAGAGGTAGACCATCACATGCCGGGAGGAGGGCCGCAATGGAAGAGGCTCAACCGGAGCCACATGCCACTCAGTAGACTCTGATTGCAATAGAGGTCGCAACCATTATAGCACAAACAATTAATGCCACTATGATCACCTTGGCACAATATTTTCCCCAAGCACATACCCAACATCCAATGGCTCTAGTTTAGGCTCACCCAGTGTTGTCAGTTTGGGAGAGAGTCAAAGAGGCCTTATGGAAGAGCCCTCTGTCGGAGTTCCAAGGAAGTGTGAACATTATAGAAGCTAGCTAATGGAAGAAGGATATCTAGAGTCATTTGTGTATAATTGAGTACAGTGACACTTAGAAGTATATACTAGCTACATTTAAGCTATTAGGAGCCGTACTTCAGTAGTGAGAGTCAGTCACCATAGCAGAAGAAAGAGAAACTATAACGATACATGAGTTTTGGGCCTGGTTTGACCATAAGTTCTTTTTATCGACAGTCAGACAAAGATGAGAATGAGATTTTTAGATCTTTCTCAAGAGGGCCAGACTGCGGTCGGGTACGAGGTGGAATTCACTTGCCTGGAAAAATTTGTGCCAGACGAGGTGAACACTAAGGAGAAGAAGGTCCTCAAGTTTACTGATGGAATTACTTGGAATATTTGCCAACACTTATTGGGGAACCCAACGTTGAGGGCTTACACTGAGGTTGTTAACGTCACGTTGCTTAACTATCAGGATCATCGCTTCCATCTAAGGGGAGCGAAAAGGATCAAAGAGTTTAGATGGAAGGGCATTACCGTGGACAACGTTGCCAGCAGGGTGCCATAACAACAGAGTATGAAATAGAAGAGGAGTTCCTAGCGAGGGGAGTTGGCTAAGAATTTTAGGATGGGCAATGGTAGCTGCAGGCAGGGCCATCAGAGCCAGCAACACACTTCTCAGGGCCAGTAGGGCTAATAAGGCCATGGACAGGGACAACCTCGTCAGGGTCAGCAGAGCCAGAGGAAGTCTGACTTTATAGGGAGGTGTTTTATGTGTGGGAGCAGGGCCACATGCGGCATTCATGCCCAAATAGGGATAGGGTTATCAATAGGAGGCCCACACGGGGTAGCAGTTACAATAACTTCTAGCCCCACCAGTAGTTCCATTTTTATCGCCTCTGCAAGGGATGCTTGTGCATGTGTATCACGTACGTGTAAGGAGATTACTGATGTGATTCAGGAGATATTAGGGTTATCACCGAGTCAGGAGATTTAGTTTGTGATCGACTTAGCACCGGGGACTAGGCGATAGTGAGGGAGCTTAGAGATCAAATTTAGTATATTTTTTCTGCCCCGATACTATGTCTTAGGCCTATGGATCTCGATAATCGACAGAGCTAGGAAGTAGTGTATTGGGAGGGTTCCTTATTTAGATTTCTCTTGCGAGATGTCCCACGCATGAATTTTAGTAAGTGTTAGGAGTTAGGAGATGTTTGGACTCTAGGGCATTAGTTTAGTACATTAGTCATTACACGTGTGTAGATATAATGCTTTGAGGAGAGAGTTATTATATGATTTAAGGCTAGTGGAGCCAAGTAGTGTTATGTATAGGGAATTGGGGAATGTTTGTGCCACAAATTAATAAGTGGGGCAATCTCAAGAAGAAGTAAGCTGCTATTAGTTGAGTATATTTTTACTATATGATCATATAGAGCTTGTGTGGTTGATTTTGATGTATGTGAGTTGCATATGTGGTATTTGTGCATGCGTGAACATGGTATAAGGTGTATGGGAGACCTAGTCAGTCCGATATTCAATATCATTCGGGAAAGTCTATGATGGAGCTAAATATATTGAGCCGTATGCATGTAGGGTAGATGGCATCAGTGTGAAAGATGAAGTTGGTTGAACTTCTTCTGGAGAAGGAGATAGTTCGGGCCTATATAGTAGTGATAACCGTAACACCCGAGATCATTTTGAAGGTTGTAAAGGCACAGGAATAGGATCCCCCTTATCAGAAGGGGATATAATAGTTATTATCAATGGAGCAGAGTCTTACTCAGTCAGTGTTGAGGATAACTTACGCTTCAATGGTAGGTTGATTGTCCCAAATAATAAAGATAATAATGCATAATTATGGAAGAGGCATATGGGTCACGATTTTTGGTGTATCCGAGAGGGGTTAAGATGTACCATGTGTTGAGGAGCCAATACTTGTGGGACAGTGTGAAGTGAGACATAACAGAGGTTATCTTCAGGTACACCACTTGTTAGGTAGTGAAGGTTGATCATAGGATACTAGCCAGAGTTTTTCAACCATTGGATGTTTCGATGTGGGAAGGGGAGTATATTTCGATGGTAGAGGGGTCATAATTTCATTTGGTTTATTGTGTATTAGTTGACCAAGGTAGCTCGTTTCTTAGTAGTTCGGGTGAATTACATGACTGGGCAGTGTGCCCAACTTTTCATGGTAGAAAGAGTGAGCCTGCACAAGGTGCCACCCAACATTATTTTGGATCGAGATAAGATCTTTGTGTCCCAATTTTAGTAGAGTTTTTCATAAGGCGATGGGGATGGAGTTGTATTTGGGCATGACATATCACCCACAAACTGATGGGTAAACGAAGAGGGCCAAGCGATTGTAAAGGATATGCTGAGGATATATATTATGGACTTTAAAGATAGTTGGGAGTAGTATTTGCCTTTGGTAGAGTTTACGTATAATAACTCGTATTGGTTTACTATTGGTGCGGTGCCTTTTTAGGCTTCTTATGAGAGACATTGTCGTTCTCCCTCATGTTAGTTAGAGGTGATGAATAACAAGCTTCTCGGACAGTACATGATTCAGGATACGTTAGCAAAGATTGAGTTGATCAAGGTTCGTATTGGGTAGCTCAGGATGGCAAAAGAGTTATGCAGATGAAAATCAAAGATTTTTAAAGATTGATATGCATCATCGGGTTTTGCTACGGTATCTCCTAGGAAGTAATTGATGCGGTATATGAAGAAAGGGAAGTTGGTGCCTAAGTATGTAGGGCCTTTTCCCATAATCGAGATGGTAGTGCTAGTTGCGTATAGGCTTGACTTATCGAAGCACTTATAAAAGATTCATGATGTGTTTCATGTGTGGTTACTGAGGAGGTATCCCATGGATGATGTGGTGTGGAAGCATATAACGTTGGAGGAGACTGACTTATAGTTGCATATTCCTATGAGGAGTGACCAATTGTCATTTTGGGCCATAGTGAGCAGAAACTTCAATCGAATATGGCACTGTTAGTTTGTGTACAACGGGGGCACCACAATTTCACCAAGCCGATGTGGGAGCATGAGGAAGACTTGCGGGAAAAGTATCCAGAGCCTTGTGGCAGTTACGTTCAAATTTCGTGGATGAAATTCTTTTGTAGGGGGGAAGAATTTAATACCCCGTACTTTTATTATTATTTAATTTATGTGTGACTAATATTATTAATTTATTTGGGAAAAATTAAATTAGATTTTATTAAATATTAATTAGCGAGATAAAGGATTAATATTATTTATAATTAGTATTTACTTCTGTGTGATAAGTAAATAGTTATGTGATTTATTATATGTCGCGTATAAGTGATAACAATGGTTTATTGTTATATATTGATAGAGTGTAACATTGACGAATCAGTATAATTTATAGGCGACGTATAGGTTACACACATGTCGGGCTCGGTTAATGAGATGTTAACGTATTCAGAGTTGGGTGACTCAAATTACCTTTTCGAGCGCACTAGTGATCCTAGAAGGGTCTAGATAGTACATAATAGGTACTCGAGTTTTATGTTTAGATTCCAAAGATTTTTTAAACATAACAGGGCCCGCATAAGGATAAGAGGGTCATTTTACGCTTAGGGCTAAGAAGAAAAATGGTATTATATTAATTAAGGGTATATTTAAGAGGGTGGGAAGGTGGATGAAATCCCACCTTTCATATTGTACACAAGGGATTGAGAGAGAGAGAGAGAGAGAGAGAGAGAGAGAGACCCATAGAAGAGAAAAAAAGGAAGAAACATTAGGAAACTTGAAGAGGAGAATAAAGAGGACTCAACCGGTCATCAAATTCGTAGAAAACTTCGGATTTTGATCCAACGAGGCAAGTAGATACTTATTTAATCTAGAAATTTGATAGTAGTTAATTATTTTCATGATTAGAGGTAGAAATCTGAAAATTAAGATGTTAAATATTGAAACTTTCTAAATCATATAGAGATTTAAATGATAAAATATTAGGGTTTGTGAATGAATCATTAATGGAGATCAATAGTACTTGAAATTCAAAATATATTTTGGAATTTAAATGGATGAACACGTAGAACTTTTATAAAGATTGGATCTTGAGTATTAATTTGGGGAAATTTTTTGTATTGAATTAATTGGAAGTTTGATTTAAAATGCTAGGATTTGATTTGGGATTTGAAGTTTGTTTCATGTTAGAATACCTCTGTAATGTTAGGATAATGTTGTAAGATTAATTTTTATGTTTGGAGTGGGTGGAAATATCCATTAGAGGATTTGAAAGAGAAAAAACCTAAGGAAGAAGATGTACAAAAATCGAACTGTTCGCTTGCCTAGTGAACTTGTTCGCTTTTGGAAGTTGAATAAGATTATGCGTAATCGAATTACAAAGTCGTGGGCACCCGTTTCGTATTTTTATGTTTTTTTAATTTGTTATGAATTTTCTACTAAAAGGTGCGCGATACCGAAATTTTAAATTGGTGATTTTGGACTGGGCTTTCTTTCGAAAATTTTTATTTTGGGGCAACGAACCGATTCGGTTTGCTGGTCTACCTAGTTTTTGTTCGTGTGTCGTTTTGACCCGTCAGGACTTGGGGATTAACCCTAGCGGTTTTTGAGTTACTATGGGATTACTTGAGAAGACTGTATAGCATTCAGTACATGTGATAGGCCAACGTTAGATGGGTTCAAATGAGGAGAACCGAGGATTCAAATGAGTGACTATAAGATTAATTCATAGTGAAGTTTGGTTGAACTTTGATTGGGTGAACCGTGTGCAGTGGGATATGCATACGAGTTCGGTACTTATTATATATATACATATTAGAGTGTTGTGTATATATATGTATGTGTGTATGTTATTTATTTTTTTAAACATACCTATTCGATCGTGTTATCGTAGGAGGTTGCGCATTGTGGGTGGTCCATCCTGGCATTTACCAGCAGGTAATGGATTGATTTCACAGGTCATAGGAATGTTGCATGACAACTATCCATGTGTGGGGATAGGTGTTGATTTCGAGTCCAGTTGGGCGCGATGTGGTATGGTTGCGACCACGAATGTATGTCTTTGACCGCCTTCTTTGTATGTGTTTTTGTTTGGGATCGGTGGTGAGATTCAGACCCGGTGTCTCAATGTGAGTCATGATGTCTGGAGTCGAATAGCACTTAAGGGATGCATCTGCGATGTCTCAGCGCTGGGGATGAAGTTATGCGTAATTAGCGAGTGATATATATGTATGTTTGTGTGATATCGTGTATGTATAATCTGTTTATAGCATGAGGGTAGCTATGTTATGTTTATTACGTGATTATTTATTTATAACAAGTGTGTTGTTACTATATTGTTTATGAACCTATACCTAGAGAAGGTAATATCACTTAGCTAATAGAGGGTATTAGCGAGATTGAACTTAAATAGTGGTTATATGTCCTAGTTATACGGGTAGTTTAATTAGGATAAATAAGTGAATATGTTAGGTGCGCATTATAGTTGAGAAATGTGTTTTATCTTAAGTGAATGCGACTGGTTAGTTATGAAAGTAATACACTACTGTTGTAATAGATTTAAAATAATTATCTACGTGCAAAATATTATACCCCCCCCCCCCCCACACACACACACACATATATATATATATATAAACACCGCAAAAGACACAAAATGCATAAGCTTTACACACTCATAAAGTATCAGTATGTCTAAACCAAAATGTGGTACAGAGTGAAGGGGCGCGAACTACATAAAAAGAAAATACTATCCAATCACTTTAATATCCAAGGAATTCTATTTGGTTGCAAAAACTTATCAACCTTCGATTTAGCTTCACATGTCAAAATAATGAACTAAAAAAGGACAAACAAGCACAATGTACAATAGAATAGAAATCTTGAAGAGTTAAAACAAATAAGCTTAAGTAGGACTCATTGGACAAACCCATTCATCTTAAACTTAACACCCTCAAAATATAGATATTCAATTTTTTTACTCTCAATTTTGAATAATCAATAAACAATTTTAGCCTTGGTAATTTTTATTCTTTTGCCCTTTTTTTATTTTAGTCTCTTGCCAACGGTTGTCTTTCATGCAAGGAGATTTACTCCTTTTGTATCCTTTTTTCCGTGCACACTCATATTTTTCAACAAATCATCAAACTCGTGGGCAATGGTTCTCACATGCACAAATCCCCCAATTAAAATATATGTATATGAGAATATTGGTAGGAGAACATCTCACTTAGCTCATGTAACATATGAAGTTAAAATCCAAAAGAGTTCATGCAAGTGTGTGTGGAGGCATATGCAAAGTGAATCCGTTAAGCAAATCATTTTCGAACTATTCCATGCAAGTATGATTAAGAACAATCCAAGCATTGAAAATCATAATCGAATGTCCTAGTCACATGGATACATAGAAGGAATGAGATTCAAACACACCTATACTCCACATAAAATGTGTAAAATTAGGCTACACATAAATAAATATCTTTTTGAGTTTTTAAACATTTTTAAAACATTACACCACTTGAAAGCTAAACTCAAAAGACATAAAAAATATTTTGGTGCTTTTTTCAATAAGACTTAATAAAAGAAAAATCAAATACAAAAGACTCAAACATTATACAACTAGTAATAATATATATCATGAAGTAAAAAATCTAATGCATGAAACATGCAAACACAATCAACAATTGGATCTAGCATGAGAAGTATCATGTCCAAGAATTTAAGAATCAATATATCTAATCTTTAAAGTCTCCAAATCAAATTTCCTAACCCACATAGGTGTAATGTTATGCTCTTGGATTTTGGGAACATCAGTGACTCTAGACTTAGACTTCCTAAAAACTTCTCTAAGAACAAAGCAAAAATGCCTAAGGTGACCTTTTCTGCCACAATATATACACATGTAGACATGAATAGGAATGTTACCTAAGGCTTGACATTTTTTAACATCCTTGGATTGAGTTTACCCTCTCAAAACATTGGACTTGTCTTTATCAGTGGAAGTATATCATCATCGAATCTAATTCTAAAATTATCATCTTTGATTCAGACGATGCCTTAGATCTTATCAAGATTCTTTTACCTATATTTCAATTCAAATTTGGCATGACTCGAGTCTCTCAATCTCTCCTCTAACTCATAAAAAATGTAATTATTCTTCAAAATATCCATTTATCCCCGAAGGTTATATCGCTCCCTCTCAATAAATGCAAGACTTTCCCTAAGAGCATTTTCACGTGCCCTAAGATCCTCAATCAATTTACTCTCATCATTCCCAATGACATGTTCTTTCAGCTTATCTTCTAACTTCAAGTTCGACTTTTTCATGGAAGGCAACCTGAACTTCACTATCCACTTCTTCTTCTTTTTCACCACTCTCTCCATCACTCACTTCGCATTCACTCATTAGCCTTAGAATCATCATGTAAAAAATTATCTTCATCAAACGACTTTTCATTAAGTCTCACATTACTATTCGTGAAGATGATGAAATTATGCTCAACGGGAGAATTAGGTTCCTCTTCCGATTCACTATTGCTAAGGGAGGCATTGTATGCCTTTACCTTTCTCCCTCCTTCCTTAAATTAGTGGGACACTCGTGTGACTTATCTCCATAATCCTCACACCCGATGCATCTATCTGACTCATCCCTTTTAAAATTATCATTACAATTTTTAAGGAATTTTATAGCCTAGTTAAAAAAAATCTCAATCTTCTTTTCATCTTTCGAATGTTTGTTAAACTTTAAAAAAATTATTAAATTATTTGTAAACATGGACATATCATTGAAATCGATGTCAGGCTCATTATTCGAAACAAGTTTTTTCTACTTTTTGGGATTTCAAAACAATGCCCTTATCTTTTTACGTATTTTTGGAGGAAAACATGTCAAGCTCATAGGTTCGTAAGTCACCCACGAGCTCTTCCTATTTTGTAGAGTTTAGAGTACCCAAGGAATTCAAAACAATCACTTTGGAATTGAATCTTTTGGGCAAGGACCTTAATATTTTCTTGACTACTCTGGTTTCAGGTATTCTCTCTCCTACGTTAAAAGACGAGTTCATAATATCATATAATCTAGTGTAGAAATTATCAAAGGATTCACTCTCCTCCATCCTAATAGTTTCAAACTGAGTTCTTAGGTTCTAGAGTTTGGAAGCATTAACAACACTAGTACCCTCATAAGTGAGTTAGAGTATGTACCAAGCTTCTTTAGACATTTAACATGTCAAAATAAGACGAAACCCGTCGGGTGGGGCCAACCCTTAACAATAACTAACTATACTCATTCATCTATCGCCTTAACTCCTGATTTCATACATGATTTTCCAGTACGTGTAGTTAAACCCATCAAACAATGGTGGTCTAGAAAATGACTCACCCTCCCTTTTAAAACCTCCCAGATTCAAGCCTGAATAACTTATAGACACCTGCTCTGTTGCAACTTGAAATTCCTACAGGGATCTAATATGGAAAGGAAAACACACACACACACACACTACTTTTAAAATTTGAAATTTTAATTCAACAATGAAATAATTAATCCAATTAAAACTTAGCACCGAATAAATAAAATTTATGTTAAATGATTAACCTATTTTATCTTAACTTAAAGCATGCATCTAAGTGATTATAGCAAGATAAATAAATCAATCAAAAAATAATTAATGCACGAGAAAAAACTAAATGGGAAATGCCTTGGACGGCCGAGTCAACGTAATTCACTATGTCAGGAATTATTAAAGGACATGATAGAAGACTTACACAATCGACTCGACACCCTCGCAGGCCTTGATGCTCTTCGTTCCTTCTACCTTCTGCACAGTGATACATAGGAGCCCAACTTTGCACTGCCACAACGTACGAGTCCACACACGCCTCGGTATCCACCGATCTAGGCTCAATAATTGTCACACAATACAGAGTCTATTGTAAGTAAACAAACATGCATAAAATCCACCGCAAAAAACTTACTAAATAATTCGATGATGAGTTCATAAACTTTTGTGCCAAACGGAGATATCAAACTAGCATAAAAGTTTGAAAACTTGGATCTCAAAGTTCTTCGGTTAAACAAGGGTTTGGAGGCTTTTGATTATAAATAAGAAGTTGATTCTTTCCAAAATTTTCAATTGAAAAAGTTCCCAGCAAGCTGATTTATACAAAACATGATTTTCAAGGCGGCGAAAACTCATTTGAATGAAAAATATAGGTTTGTTCGAATGAATTATCATATCTTGTTCGTATAGATATCAAACGAGCTTCGAACGAGATTCTGCAATCAAGTAGATGAAACCCATTTGAACTTCATTTGAAGGTCGTTCTAATGACATTCACTAACTCATTCGAACAAACTTATAATCTTGTACAAACGACTTTAAAATAAAAATATATATATACTTTTTAAACAAGCCTCAAATAAGATAAAACAACACCCAAGTGAAACTCCAATAATCAAACTAAAATCCATTCATATCTCATTTATATCCTTGGATATTGAGATGAAATGTGGTATGAAACTCGACACGATAATGTAGACATTTTGACATGGCCACTACGGTCTTCATTCAAACACGTCGGCGGCTTTTATTGGATAAACCAACTAAAATCTTAACCTATGACTCAAAGGTTTTTTCTAAACGAAATTACGCCAAAACATACAAATTAACTCGATTCGGAAATTTGTCCTTAGATAATGGGTATTTGATATTAGGGGTGGATAAAAAATCGACCGCTTTCGATTAGACGGAACTGCACTGTTCAAAAAATTAAGGCTTTTTAAAACTAGTTTGGTCCTCGAAATAAAAAAATAAAAACCGATTATTGTGGTCTATTCCGTGATCCTCTATATATATTATAATTATTCTATATAATTCATGAATTTAGTCATGAACTTTAAATATATTTAGAAATTTGTTTATGAACATCTATATAATAAAGTATAAAATTTATGTATGTCATAAGATGAACCTATGATGTCATACAATACATTTTTCCTGCACTCTCCATTTCACCCTTGAAAATTTTGATTTCCTCTCTTTTCATGGGCGGAACAACTGTAATTCATGTCTCATTCATGGGTGGAAATGATCAGGTCTCTTTTTACATTATCCCTCTCAATGACTTTGTCACTTTAATTTGAACTCTCCATCTACACGATTTCCAACACACCTCTCGGGATTATTCTATCACCTCTCCCTTACAATCTCTCACACCACCCTTTCTTAAACTCGGTACGACATCAAAGGTACTACTCTCTTGAAATTATAATATTAGAAACCCTAATTTCTATATTTCTCTCTCTGTTTCAACTAATACGATTGTTTTCTACTGATTTGTTTATTTGGGCATTTTATATATTGTTTTGGGTTATATATTTTGTAATCTTTTCCCTGATTCAGGTTTATCATCCGAAGTTGTAACGAATTCATTCTTCATCTAGGTACTATCAATTTATGAGTTTATGTACTCTAACAGGTCAATCTGTGTATTTTTTCTTTTTTAATTTGGATTATATTTCTTTCCCTTTTTCATTATTTTTTGCTATGAAGAGTTGGTACACAATTAGTACTAAAGACTCACAATCTTTGTATATGCTTATAAAGCAATGATCTACTACTTGAAATGAATTTAATGATCTTTGATCTTTCGCACTACAAGTGTTTGACAATATATCAAAGTGATATTTTATTTTGGTGGTGAAGGTCTCAGTTAAGAATCCTATAAATACACATCTCAAAGCTTAATAAGTTTAATGAATTCAAACTTTTACATTTTGATAATTGTTTGACATAATATCCAAGTCAGATTTTGAATATGCGTAGGTTGCTTTTGGGAGATACATATGGATTATTTCATAAGAAGCTAATGGTGGTGAGGGTTTATAATTAAATTAGTGGTTTAAAGTTTATGTATTTGTTAGCTTGATTTTTTTTCATTTCATTGTTTGGTTTATATACAATCACTAACTTTGTTTTTTGTTTGTTAACAGATAATGTGGCAATTTTACTACTACTAATGCATTACTATCCAGGAGGTCATTTTCAGTTATTTCCATCCGAAAGGTTGTTTTCATTTATATATATCCAAGAGGTAAATAGATTTAAATTTATGTTTGTTTGCTATTTTTATGTGCATCTTTCAATCAATTTCTATGATTTCTATTGACAAATTATTTTTTTAAGGTTTATATTTTAAATCATAATTCATAAGTAGTATTTTAAAAATCTCTGCCTAGGAAGAATGGAGATAGAAAGGAAGGTCATAGTTCATTTGGTGTCCTTTTCCTTTATCAAGTGCACGTGCTTGACATTGAGTGTTTTGTTGTTCCTAAACCGTTTATAGAGAACAACATGGCACCGATTCCTAATGTTGCCACAAAATGAGAGGTCACTAAAATCTGAGCCTCATATTATAAATCCCCACACGAAATTGCAATTGATTTGCTCGACGAACTACTCATCATATTTAAAGAGCCAGACACAATTCTTGATATGACACGACAAGAGGAAGACAAGGACATCACTTTCGTGAACTCTCTGTTTTGAACAGCTTCAATCATTTTTACATATTTTTGTCACCACTTATTACTAAGTCCTTATTATCTCATGATCTATATATTCTAATTCTGAGATTTTCTCTTATTTGATTTTGTATTTATGCGCATGCTATACAAAATAATTTAACTGATTTTGTATTTATGCGCATACTGTAACAAGTGAATATTTAGATGTATAATATTTTACAAGTATAAAAATAACCTTAGTTGTATTTTAATTTTCAGTGATATTTTTACCATTGTAGATAGGCTAAATAGACATTTTTTAAGCATCACGGTGTTCTTAACATTTATGTTTACGTTAGTTGGGTTATTATTTTCACCTGTTATCATGGTTTATAAACTTTATGGTATTTTTGGTTATGTTGGTAGGTTAAGTAGCAAGTATTTAAACTTGAATTATGAAACTATTGTTGATAAATTAACAAACTATTGTTTTATATTACCTTTTGTTGGCTTAGTAGTATGCTTGGACTGTGTGTATCCTCAAAGTATATGTTTTCCAATCTACGATTATATTTCAGATTGTATAGTTTTGTATGGTTTCAAGTTTGAAATTGTGTTATCAATACAAGCTTCAAATAAGGTATACTTTTTTTATAGCTGACTAATCTGGTATACTTTGAATATTACTGTCATCTATTAAATTTATTGGATCATTTATGCTTAAGCATGTGCCTATTAGTTGTTTTGTGTAAATACATAAAGTAATATTATAAATGGCATGTTGTTCAGGGGGGCAGTGCATGTGTCAGCGTATGATAAGAGCTCAGATGAGCAGGGTCATCCAACAGTGGTTCCAGACAAAGTAATCCAGCCCAAATTTTACAACTACTGGGAATTCCCATCCTAAAACTGGGGATGGATTCGAGCTTGCAATGAAGTTTGGTATATCAGTCTTGGTGGTTACGGGCCCTTATGCCCTAGGGCTATCAACTCCTACTTCGATCATGGTGGCCACCGGAAAGGGTGCTTCACAAGGTGTGCTTATCAAGGGAGGAATAGCTCTTGAAAAGTCACACAAGGTATATGCATAATTGAACAACATTCCAGTTGCCTAATATATCTGTTATCGCTATTAATATCGATTGAGAGAGGAGGACGTAGCATTACCTTTTAGTATATACCTAAAATGTTAATAATACCCTTATTTGTAATTGTTTCATAATTACCTAATATCAATTCATATTAAAACAATTACTTGAAAAGCTCCTTATATACCAACTCCTAATATAGTATTGCGATTACTTACAGAAACTTCTTGGGACATAGTATTGGGATTTGTTCCTATCCTGCTATCCGCTTTATGATTTGGTCTTGAGTGCCTAACGGATCAATATTTTGATCCTGTAGGTGCTGATGTATACAACCCGTGTGGAGGACCAGTTACACACCTTAACAGCAGGAAGCTCCCAATTCTTAACTCGCTGCAACTCAGTGCTTATAGAGTATTAATAACTCTTCATGTGCTGATGTATACAACCCATGTGGAGGACGAGTTTGACACCTCAACAGCAGGAAGCACCCGATCCTTAACTCGTTGCAAATTTTCCATTCCATTATCTGTTTATTAATGGGCTGAACTTATGAATTCATGGGAATTTGAATTTGAACGGGAGCTTAGCTTTTTTTAACCTTTCAATTTTTGGGTCAGAACTCTGAGGTAATATATGATTTTGTTCCTTTCGAACCTTTTTAATTTCTTACCATTTTACTACCCATATTAAGTTGCATATATGTTTTTCTGTATATAGATTTAAAGATGCATAGATTTAAAGTTTTTCTGTATATGTTTTTGTGTATTTCTTACCATTTTACTGCCCATATTACCTTTTGGTTTCGATTGATTAAAAGTTAAAAATGACTATTAGCCAATTGAAAGGTACTGCCTATCATTAATTATGGGATATAATTTCCTTAGACCTGTAGGTCAGTCTCACGAATTATATAAATTTAAGCTTATAACATAGTCTCCACTTTATCTGTGTTAAAGCCCCAATGGTTAATTTTAATAATGTCTTGATTTCAAATGGTACTAATTTTTCGCAATATATTCTTCCTTTTGTGCTTGGCGGGTTCGATTACATATAAATAATAGTATTCTTCCTTTTATGCTTGGCGGGTTCAATTATAAAACTTGCATAGTATATTCTATCTTTTATTTATGTATAAAGCACCCCAATCTTTGCATTCCCAAATTCCAACAGCCTTCATCTTCACTGCATACTTTCCACAAAATTCACAGAGAAATTTGTTGTGTTGACTAAACTCCACCTTCTTGATCTTCTTTCGCAGACTAGCACCTTAACAGGTACCATACTTCCTAATAAAATCCACCTTCTTGGTTCGACTCCAGCCCTCTTCTTATCTGCAATGTTTTCATGCATAGATTCGCAAAGAGATGCAGATCGAGGTAGCTAGAGCAGAAGACGTCCAGATCTAGAAGCTCTATCCCTAATCCTAAGAGGGAGAAAAATGAATTGAATAAGTTTCAACCTTACGTTGAAGTATTACAGATCGTTGATACTAGCAGTGAAACATACCTTGATAATAGTATCCCTCATGTTGAAACATATGCAAGCCTTTATATGAAAGATTACAATAGGAGTGATCTCGAAGATTAATTTGCTAATACTAATTCTAATGATGGTGGATAAATGTTTGACAAGGCTTAACTCACATATGACCAATATGTCAGCAGTGAAAGCGATGAAACCATTAAAATGGAGTCTAGTGATGAGGAGTCTAACACTAAGCCGACGGCAGAATTGGTTGCCCAAGAGATGGAAAAGATGTTCAAAGCCGAAGAGAGGGCCAAAAGTTATGGTTATGGGGTTCCCCCCAATTACACTAAAATCAAATCCATGGAGGAGTACACCTTCTCCATGTCTCACAATCAAAATGTGGTCTGCCATTTCTATGACATAACCAATACCAGGGAATTCCAGGCAATACAATATAGTTTGTTGACATTGGCAGCACTGTGCCCAGAGATACATCTTCTGGGAGTTCGTTCAGGAAAGGTACAAGGCTTGGCTATGAAATTAAAAGTTGAAAATTTTCCAACGACCGTCCTTCTAAAGAATGGCCAAGTGATGAGTTATTTGCCTCCAGATATTCTTTATGCAACCTGTAATTACCAATGTAGAAACACAACGTAGCATAGTAATGTATTTATTGTTGTGTTCTTCCTATATGTATTTTACATATTTGGTCAGATGTTAGTCGTGACACGACTTTGACACAATTTGACTAAATATGACACGTCTTTAACACTAGCACTATTCGAGTAATTATGATATGGTTTTGACACGACTTTACGTGCTATTATCACTTATCATTTAAACATTGTTAATTTGTTTGCTTGAGTTATCATTCATTAGTTTAAATGTTTACTATTTTTATTTTATGTTGTTGATTATAGTCTATATGTTTTGCAGATATGAAAGATGGCGGTGCACACATAGAAGCTTTCTAACATGAATAGAATATTAGAATATTTGAAGTTGGTTTTCTCTCAAGTTACAATCATTATCTTTAGAAACCCATTTTTTATTGTCTATTTAGTTCTAAATTATGAACTCGAACTTCTTAGTTGTGTAGTAATTCTTTTTTACTTAAACTATGATGTTGTTGTTGGGAGTATTTTCAATTTTTTAAATATGGGATAGTCCTATAAACAAAGGAGACTTTGCCAAAAAGTTCTAAAATATTTGCATGGTGTTGTAAAAACACTTCAGAACTTAAATTAGATTTTTATGGATATGATGTTGTTTATATGAGGTCCTAGATGGACTATAAACATGATGAATAGTCATATAAACACATGAAAATTTGCCTAAAAATTTTAAATTGTTTACAAGTATGTGTTATAAAAAAACTTTTTGACATAATGGGTTTGTACCAAGATGTATCTGTGTATGTAAAAAAACATTAAAAATTTCCCATTTTTTTAAACTAATAGATTCGTGTCATAGGTTATTTCAAAAATTGTTTATCTGTTGAGAATTGAACACGACGTATGGTCCTATCAACGACGTACACTTTCGAAAATTAGCGTCGTGCCTTCAGGCACGGGCATACCCTCGTATATATATATATATCAATTAATATTTTGGGGGATTTTTATTAATATGTGCGTGAAAAGCAGCTAAAAAATCTATTTAGACTAAAGAATAAAAATATAGTCAGAATCGAATTTTACCCGATTGAACTGAAAAAAGTTAGACCAATTTAATAGGTTAACCTAATAATGTGGTCTATTCTCGGTCCATAAAATTTGAGGACCGAATAATTTGGTCTGATCCAAAATATATGCAACACTCGGAACGAATCCTACCCACACCTAGATATAATGAACTTAATATATAACAAAGCCAAATTGCTTATGAAGGTCTAAATGAATTATTAACTTGTACAATATGTTTCGTTTATAGGTTATGTTTTGAAATTATCATATACTAAAAATTTTCTAACACGGTCGAAATTCAAAATATGCTAAATGATAATCCAAATTTTCAATTTGACTTGTCATTTAAAATTTAGTATCCAAAGGCATTATCTTCAGAACATTGGAAAATTTTGGTTAATTAAAATATCCCAATGTCAGCTCTCTTAACCATCGTATGTTGTTGCTTCAAGGCATTTGGGATATGCAACCCTTCGGCAACATTCCAAATGCTACAATAAAATCCAGTACATATACCCCATATTCATAGTCCGATTGCATTTCAACATCCGTCCAACCTTCTCCCTAACATATTTGCCTCCAATTATATTTAAAAGTACTGAAATCATAAGGACAAATTTCCAATTGAGTCAATTTTTTTATAATTGGCTTAATTCTGAAAAAAAAACATTTGAGTCATAGGTTAGGCTTTATGTTGTCACTCTCGTAAGCCTATGATGTGTTCGATGAAGACGTAGTCGAAAAAATTCAAAGTTGAATATATCATGTTGTGTTTAGTGCCAAATTTTTCTTCGTTTTTATCGAGGATCTCACATATATGAATGAATTTTGAATATGGTCCTTGGATATTTTTAAGGGTGTTTGTTTTTTAAAAAAATCGTTTGGAACTGTTTTAAAAAAATTTGAAGATTTTTTATTCTAATATCGTTAGAACGAGATTTGTTCCTTGTTAGAACGAAATTGAGTTTTCGTTCGAAGGAAGTTAGCCTCGTTAAAATGACATTAGAATCTCGTTGGAATGACCATCTAACGAGGCCTCTTTGTTTAATAGTGCCACTCTTATTAGAAGCTCGTTAGAAGGACGATCGAACAATAAAGCTTCTTAGTTCATACGAACTGGAGTTTCATTAAAATGAAAATCTAATCACATTTAAAATACCTTAGTTTTCATTCGAATGAATTCGTCGCCTCAAAGTTAATTCCTTACCTGTTTACCAAAGTTCCAAAATCCTAGTTTCACCCTTGAAGTTTAAAGATCCAAATTCTTCATATTCATATGTTTTGAGATATTTAGTTTGGGCATTCAGGTTTGTTTCTCTACATCTGAAGAGAATGTGTTTCATGCGGTGGATTCCGTACTTGGTGTTTACACGCGGTGGACTCCGTATTTGTGGTGTTACGGTGAAGAAGCGATGGATTTTTTGTTCCAATCCATAGATGGTTATCGAGCCTCATAAGTGGATACCGAGGTGTACGTGTACTCATACGTTATGGCAGTTGTTTTGGGTGGACTCCTACGTTGCATTGTAGAGTAGCGATCAAAGATTGAAGAGCGTCAAGGCTTGTGGGAATCGAGTTGTTGAGTAAGTCTACTATTAACTTTTCTAATTTTGTATCATAGTGAACTGTTTGGTTGAGCGGCGAAGATTTTTCCTTTTATAGTTTTCCTTGTTCATCGACGTGTTGTGTTGGATTTATTTCTATTATATGTTTATCACCTAAATGCATTTTTTAGGTTAAAAAATAAAATTGGGCAAATCAGTTTTTCGCAACAAAACGGTTTTAATTAGTGCAAAGCTTAATTGCATTTAATTTATTTAAAGTTTTGATCTTTGAAATTAAACAACATAAAAATAGACTTTTTGTTTGTTTGGCATACCATCCTTACCTAGTGGGACTTGCGTTTTCAAATTGGTATCAGAGCCAGAACAGTAATTTACCCTGTTCAGATCCGGTGTTGTTAGGCATGAATTTTGGTGGTTTTGACGCTATTAGAACCCCTATGTTTGATGGGTCGAATTACGCATCCTGAAAAATGCGTATGAATTAACACTTAAGGCTATAAATAAGCGGCTTTGTTTAGTTGCAGTTAAAGGGTGGTCTCCACCTGTCACTAGAGAAGGTGAAGCAATTCATTTAAAACCCATAGAATCGCGGAGTGAGGCTAAGCATAGATTAACAGGTTATAACGCTCGGGGTTTAAATGCTCTCTATCACCCCGGAGGAGTTCTATCATATTATGACTTGCGAAATGTCAAAAGAGGCTTGGGACTTACTCCAACTCACCTATGAAAGAACTAGTGTTGTTAAGGCTTCCAAACTTTAAAACCTCACCACTCAATTTGAAACCGTTGGGATGTTTGAAAGTGAGTCCTTTGATGAGTTCTAAGCTAGATTGTCCCTCATAGTTAACTCGTCTTTTAACTTAGAAGAGGAGATACTCGAAAATCTAGTAATCAAGAAAATATTAAGGTCATTTCCTGAAAGATATAATCCAAATGTGATTGTTTTGAATTCTTTTGGTAATTTAGATTCTATAAAACTTGAAGAGCTTGTAGCTAACTTAAAAACTTATGTGCTTGACATGTTTTCTACTAAAACCGAGAAAAAGAAGAAAGATAAAGGCATTGTTTTAAAAGTTCGAAAGGAGAAAACACCTATTTTGAATGATGGGCCTGACATCGAGTCTGAAAATATGGCCGTGTTAGCAAAGAAATTCAAGAAATTTCTCAAATTCCAAAAGCAATCGTAATATGAAAAAAGGTTTGAGAAAAATATTAACAACAAGGTCGACCCTTACTGATAGGTTATGAGGGTTATAGTAAGAACATTAAGGGGGATGAGTCAAAAAATGTTTTGGTTATGAGGGTTATAGCCATAGGGTAGCTGAGTGCTCCTCTAAACTAAGGAGGGAGGGCAAGAAATTGAAGGTGTACAATGCCATCCTTAGTGAAAGTGATTCGAAAAAGGGAACCGAATCCCCCATTGAGCGCAACTACACCACGTTTATGTCTAGTTAGGTGAGCCTTGATGAGAAATCTTTCCATGAAGATATTTCTTTACATCACACTTCTGAGGTCGTTGTTTGTGGATCCTAGGTGAGTAATGGTCGAGATAATAGAGATGAGAGTGAGGATGAAGAAGAGAAGGAAGAAGAGGCGGAAGTGAGTGAACTCTAAGTTTCGTTTCGTGAGTTATATGCAAAAATATTGAAAGTGAAGAAGGGAAGTTTAAAGCTAGGTTAAAAGAACTTGTCATAGGAAATGATGATAGTGTTTGATTGAGGATCTTATGGAATGTGAGAGGACTATTAGAGAGAAGATAAAGTATATTGAGATGAGAGAAATAGTCTTCGAGGTTTAATGGAGTCTATGAAGACATATCTTCTTAATTTAAAAGTGTCTAGACATTTACTCGAGTTGAGAATAGTTGAGATTGAATAGAGATTGAGAGATTTGAGTAGAGTTAAATTTAATTTGGAATCTAGGTCGAAAAAGCTAGATATGATATTAGGCACCATCCAAATCATAGATGATAAGTGTGGAACTGGATTCAATGATCAAAAGACTTTTGCTACTCAAGCCAAGACCATGCGCTTGAGAGAGTCAAATAGGAATGTTAAGAAAGATCAACTCGTAGGTAACATCCCTCGACGTGTTTACATTTTCACTCATTGCGGTAGGAAAGGTCACCTTAGGAGGTTTTGATATGATTTTAAAAAAGATCCTAGGATGTACGAGAAAGTCTTATAATTGCTCAATTTAGTATTTATTTGACTTATCCCATTACACACCACTGCACCTTCATGGCTACTTCCACGTATTCGAAGACAAGAAGGTGATAACATTTGCAAGATTGAAGATCGTTCATCATAACAACATTCAGGAGAGTAATGAGGTAGTTTGGTAAATACTTTAATTTTCCAACGATCATTTTTAAAGAGTTTTCATTTCAAAATGTTTTTAAAGAAAATTTATAATCTCGCTAACTTGTTAGAACGAGATTGATAGGTCATTCGAACGAGTTACACAATGTCGTTAGAACGAGGCTCCTTCGTTCGAACAAAATCTGGGGCAACACATTTTTGTCAGTTCTAGAATGTTGTTCGAAGTTTCATTGGATGTCGTTCAAACGAGATTGGGTACATTGTTAGAAAGAGATCTGAAACGATGCCTTTTGGCAAGCACTGGAATTTCGCTCAAAGTTTTGCTAGAAACCTGATCGAACGAAAAAGGGTACACCCGTTTTATTCCTAAGGTTACTATGCTTAATTCATTGGGAATTTTAGATACGCTTAGGTTAAAAGAACTCGTAGGAGACCTTCAAACATATGAGATTGACATGTTTCCCAAAACTGTTAAACCTAAGGAAAAGGGAATTGTAATAAAAGTTCAATCTAAAAGGAAAGAGGAAGTGTCGTCTGACTCCAAGTATGATTTTCATTTTGATGATCTTACCCTTTTTACAAAAAAACTCAAAATAATTCTTAAACTAAGAAAAGAAAATAAGAGTTTTGAGAAGATAAAAAATATAAATCGGGAAAGAAAAATTTTGAAAAAAAAAAAAGAAAAGATTACCTCGAGAAAGATGAAGAAAAATGTTATGAGCGCGAGAGTAAGGGTCACGAATCTCACGAGTGTGACTTTAATGCCATGCTTAGGGTTAGAGATGTCGAGTTAGTGGATTTAGAAGACAATTCATCGCATGGATGTAACTTCACCACTTCTATGGCTAGACATTATCGTACACCTAGTGCATCTCATCTCGATGAGGAAGTTGATAAACATGATGACCTCGATAGTGAGTCTAGTCATTTCGGAGAAAGTGAAATAGATGACGCTTTGAGTGAAGGAGAGAGTGACCTTTAATGTGCTTACGCGATCTTCACACTGAGTCCTTTAAAATGAAGAAACAAAATAAAGATTTAGTGTTTAGAATTTTATCTTTAGAGAAGAAGTTGAAAGAGGCGAGAGATAGAGAGTCCTCGCTGAGAGTTTCTTTGGGAGAGAGAAAGGGAAAATGGTGACTTGACCAACAAAATGGTTAGTCTTATGAGAGATATTCAAGCATCCGTGGAAACTTGTGAGAATCTTGAAGTCCTTGTATCCTAAATCAAGAAAGATCTCGAATGTGCCTGGGAGGTCAAGGTTACTATAGAGGATACATCGAAGAAGGTCGAAAAGATGCTCTTAGACTCTGCTTTAGGTTTTAGAGAGAGGTGAGGAATAGATTGCGATGGTGCATCACCAGAACCGATTTCTGAATTTATGGTAGATGCTTATGGGCATTAACCTAAACCATAAAAGAGAGTTTAACATAGGAAAGTGAACCAAGTTAGAACCAAAAAAATCTATGTTTTTACCTATTGCAAAAGGAAAGGTCACCTTAGAGAGTTTTGCTATAAATTAGGAAGAACTCAATGTACACATAATCCCACACACCACTCTAGTGACTTTACTAATCTTAGAAAGCAAGTTGAGTTCCTAGTCACTACTTCACAAAACATAATGGAAGAATTTTAACGGATGTCTATGCCATTTGAGAACTCTTCTAATGCTACGACTAGAGCCAACAACGACAAGGGTGAATACAAAGTTATCTCCACTTGGGTACCTAAGCAAGACGACAAAGCCCTTGTTTTTCATGTTGCACTCAAGGTTCAAAAATACTTCGCAATGGTATTTTGATAATGGGTGCTCTAGGCACATGACTGGTGACATGTCATTTTTTACCAACCTTGAGGATCGCAAAGAAGGCAAAGTCACCTTTGAAGATGGGAGTAGGTCTAGTATTTTAGGACATGAATGTGTTAAGATACCTAAATTTTCTAAATTTGACAATGTGTTGTATATAAAAGGGTTAAAAGCAAACTTAATTAGCATAAGCCAATTGTATGACGCAAACTTTGCGATAAAGTTTGATCGGTCTGAATGCAAAGTATATGATCAATCCGGTGAACTTTTACTACCAGGAGTGACGACCAAAGATAATTCCCACGGGATAATTTACAAGTCCTCCTTTATGCGCAATAATTGCCACAGTCTCCTCTATGGACCTTTGGCATGAGCGATTAGATCTTGGGAAACTAACTTCCTCAATTTATGGACCTTAACAACAAGGAAAAATAATTCGAAGTCCCCATCGAAAATTAAATACCATTACCACTACAAGTTGTTTAGAGTTACTTCACATGGATATTATGGGTCCTACTCTCTCAGAGAGTTTAGGTGGTAAAAGATATATTCTCGTGATGGTCGATGACTTTTCTAGATACTCTATCACGAGATTTCTTAGAGAAAAGTCTGATGCGATTGAGTTCCTGACAACCAAGTGTCATGTCCTACAAAACTAATATGGTGTCACTATTAATCGGATGTATAGTGACAATAACACTAAATTGAAAGAAGCCATAGTGGATTGCTATTATGATGGAATGTGCATCAAAAATGAATTATTGATCTTTTGTACTCATCAACAAAATGGGATAGTTGATAGAAAGAATCGGACGATGCAAGAGATGGCTAAATCCATGCTTCTTGGGAGAAACATGCCTAGACATTTTGGGGCAAAGGCAGTGAGTACCGCATGCCCCCGGTGAATAAGGAATATCTTTTTACACACACGCTACACACGTCATATGAGTTGTGGGCAGAGAAAGGTCCCAACCTATTGTATTTTTGTGTCTTTGAGAGTACTTGCTACATCTTCAAAGATGGAGAGCACTTAGGAAAGTTCGATTCTGGGAGCCATGAGGGTATATTCTTAGGTTATTCATCATTGAGTAGGGCTTATAGGGTGGTTAAACTTGCAATCTATAAGGTTATGGAGTCAATAAATATCATAATTAGAGACGATGATCCATCGACATCTATTAACCCTAATCCCGAGTGTGAGGATGATTCACCCCTGATGACGATCCCATCCTTCCTAATATTACCCCGATAGACCCAAACCTAATTTATAGGATCCACCCTCTTGGGTATGAAAGAGTCATGATCCTTCCACTATACTTGGTGATCCTACACTAGGTATCAGGACTCGCGCTCAACTTGATAATGTTGTTATCTTCCTTTGATTCACCTCCTTATTTGAGCCCAAGAAAGTGAAAGAAGCACTCAAGGATAAGCATTGGACATCCCCTATGCAACATAAGTTCTTAAGTTTTTCAAGAACTATGTCTAGGAGTTAGTCCCACGACCAAGCGAGACAAATGTGATTGGTACCAAGTGAACTTATAAGAATAAGATGGATGAAATTGGTACCATAGTTCGAAATAAGTATAGATTGGTCTCCTAAGCCTGAACACAGATTGAGGGTGTAGACTTTGACGAGACGTTCGCTTCTTTTTTAGGTTTGAGTTTGTTCATTTACTACTCCTCATAGCACCCGAGAGATTTGTAAGGACAAATTTCCAATCGAGTCAATTTATTTGTAATTGGCTTAATTCTGGACAAAACGTTTTAATCATAGGTTAGGCTTTGTGTTATCGATCCAGTAAGCCTATGACATATTTGATGAAGATGTAGTGATAAAGATTTAAAATTGGATACACCGTATTGTGTTTATTTCCAAGTTTGTCTTCACATTTACTGAGAATCTCACAGGTATGAATGCATTTTGAATATGGTCCCCGGATATTTTTAGGGGTGTTTGTTTTTTAACAAAATTTTTTAGAACATATTTTTTAATTATAAAGAAATTTTTTTATTCTAGTCTCGTTAAAATGAGATTTGTACCTCGTTAGAATGAAATTTAGTTTTCCTTCTAACGAAGTTGGTCTCGTTAGAATGACATTGGGATCTCGGTTGAACGGCGATCTCATGTACATCTAACGAGGCCTCTCTATTTAATATTGCCACTCTCGTTACAATCTCTCTAGAAGGACGATCGAACGAGAAAGATTATTCGTTCGAATGAACTAGAATTTTGTTAAAAGAAATGCTAATCTCGTTCAAACGACCTTAGTTTTAATTCAAACGAGTTCGCCGCCTCAAAATTCATGTTTTACAATTTACAGGCGTTTTGGACTCAATTTTTCCAATAAATTTTGGCAAAAATTAATTCCTTACCTGTTTACCAAAGTTTCAAAACCCTAGTTTCACCCTTTAAGTTTAAAGATCCGAGTTCTTCATATTCATGTGTTTTAAGATCTTTAGTTTGCGCACTAAGATTTTTTCTCTACATCTGAAGAGAACGTGTTTCATGTAGTGGATTTTATACTTACTGTTTGAGCATGTGTGAACTCGTGCGTTATGATAGCTGGCGTGGATGGACTCTTGCATTGTACTGTGGAGGAGCGGTCAAAGATTGAAGAGCGTCAATGCTTGTGGGGATCAAGTCGTTGAGTAAGTCTACCGTGAACATTTGTAATTTTGTATCATAGTGAACTATTTAGTTGCGCCGTTCGAGGTTTTTCCCTTTATGGTTTTCCTCGTACATCGCGATTGTGTTGGATTTATTTATTTTATTTGCTTATCACCTAGACGCATTTTTTAGGTTAAAAATATAAATTTGGGTAAATGGTTTTTCACAACAAAATGATTTTAATTGGTGCAAAGTTTAATTGGGTTAAATTTGTTTAAAGTTTTGATCTTTAAAATTGAAAAACATAAAAATAGACTTCTTGTTTGTTTGGAATACCATCCTTTCCTAGTGGGACTTGCGTTTTCAGAAATTTAACATTTTATAATAAAATTATTTTGAATGTATATTGAATCCTTTCATTTTCTTACATTGTCACTTTTAGTTAATTCTAATTCTTATAAAACTTAATTCTACACAAGTGTTCATTTATTATTAATTCCAACTTTGATAAAATATATTTCTACACAATGGTTTTTAATTAATTATAATTTTAATATAACCTAATTCCAATATATTTGGTTTGTTGATGAATATATTTTTTTTAAATACATGTATACTAGCGTAGAAATCCAATACACTGTGACACCCCGTACATTTTAAAAATTAGGATGATCAAGTCTAGTTATTAAATCTATAAATGTTTAAAACAAGTAAATATCATCCTTAGAACGAAAAGGAAATAGTGAAATATGATAGACAATTAAAGTGCGACATGAAATCCTAAAAATAAAAGTAGACAAAGGATAGGAGTCAATCATCACTGCTAACTAAAATAAAAACTCATAAAGTATGACAATAATAATCCCAACCTAAATACTTGTCAAAAAATGTCTCCACAACCACCAACATAATGTAATCCAAAAGTGAAAACAAGAACAAAAGAGGTGAAGTGTAGCCATCACATCACCCAATAATAAAAAAATAATAGTAGGTCCAATACCTACATCTCAGAAACTGGTGATGACTAGAATAAAAGACAGGGCGCTTGAGGGGGAGGAAGCTAAGCTTGACGAACTGGAGCACCTGGACCAATGCAATGGGTCAGGCCCACCATAACAAGATAAAGGCTACACAACTCAACTAATAAAACTGACAAACATGAGTATAAATAATAAATCCACAGTTGTTAATTTATTTATTTTACCACCACCATTATCAGTGTTAAATATTTCATAATTTGTATTTTATGAACTCATATAAAATCCTATTAGTTTCCATAAATAACAATATGACTAGTCAACCCCATATCCACAATACTATAACCGAGGCAATCCTTAAAATAACTACAGGATGATAATACATCATAACATAAAATTGGGACTAGCCCTCACTAGCTATGGGGTCACTAGTACACCAAATAACCCGTGACTAACCCCCACTAATTACAAAGTCACTAGCACGTAAGTCCAACATTTTTAGCTAGCATGCACCCCTTGCCCGCCTTCATAATATAAATAACAAACATAGCATAATCATGACTTTAACCTGAGTAATGCCAAATAATAAAGTATCCATTCCCATCCCATTTTATCGTAGCTTAAAGGATGTGTAAATACTTTTAAATCAATTTTATCATTTAATTAGATGTTAGATTCTATCTTTTTAGCTTTATATCTTCCCAATATGTTTAAGGACAATATCAATATCAAGTGTCAATATGACCAGATGCTAAGTCCAAATGTCTATCTTTGTAAATTAACATTTCGTATATTACGTTGCATGAGGATGTCAAACATATGAAAAACCCTAACAATATCCAAATCCAAAATAATAGCCTAACACCCATCAAATTACTACTGCTTGTTTTCTTAAAGTATTTCTATTTGAATTATATTAGTTATATAAAATGGTTTAATCCTTTATAATTTCAACATATGGAGAGGTGTGAATTTGGGTTTCTAATCACAATTCCAACTAAGATAGGGATTTAAATGCATGTGTGTAATTTTCATACTTATTAGAAATTATCTAAATTGGAATCCAGTTTTTAATTATAAGATAAATTATGACACAAATGTTCAAATTATGACAATTTAGTAATAAAGGTGTAATTCCCAATTCTATCACAAGAGAGGAAACATATTCATACTTCAATTCACATAATTTCTAATCAAATATGAAATCATATTTACCCTTTAATTCTAATATAAAATTAGGTTGAGTTAGAATATGCTTACCTTAAATTTCATGAATTGAATTTACTCATGTACTTACATGAATTGTAGTTTCACTATTTCATAATACAATGCATATTGAATGTTTAGTCCTAAGTTAAATGTAATCAAATTTTACAATTTAGAAAATCATGTGCAGGTAGAAGTTACTACTAATAAGCATGAGAGGATAGAGTAGTTTTATCTTGCCTCTAAGTTAAAAACGTAGAATTTGGTGTTGATAATCCAAGCCTCCCAAGCGTGTGAATTCCTCTCGATTCTTCCTCTTTATTGATTAAACTCATTTGTATTAATATTCTTGGTCTTTGAAATTGTGTTTTATGCTTGGAAAGTGATTAGGGTCTACGTGTGTAGAGAATGTAGAGGATTAAGGCTTCAGAGAGGAGAAAGTGGTGTGTTAAAATGATGAAAAACGTGGGTTTAGCCTACTTTAAATAGCAAGTTAGCACACCTCACGAACCAACCAGTGGTCTTGTCCCTCGTGTGCCTTCACCCTCTTTTTATTTTATCTTTGTTTTAATCCCACAAAATTACTTAATATTCTAAATTTTTTACAAGTCATACCTTACCCAACTAAGCTCTAGTTTCCCCTACGTGTTCCCTAAGTCATTACTCAATTACCTACATATCCTTGGGTTCATTTGTATAATACCAACTCAAATAAAAACCATACTTTACTTATATAAACCAACCAACCCCACTAAAGCACGACCCAACAATTAAACTAATATCCATTTTACTTATAAGTCAGTTAAGTCCAATGCATTTTAATTATTTCAATTTAAATTTAATCAAACTAATTTAATTTAATTTAAATACCCTATCTAAATCTTTTTTCCCTTAAATTAATTATTTGATAAATTACTAAAATTATGGGTTATTACAAAGATGTGGGGACCTTTGACATAACATTGAAGTGTCGCGCCTCCTTAGGCTTTACTACAGTTGAAGTGGTTGTAAGAGTGCGCATGATCATAATGGATTAACTTATTTAATTAAATTGCCCCAAAAATAAATCTAATTTTATCTTATTATCCGAAGACATGCATCTAAGTGATAAGACAGATAAATAAAATAAGTAATCACATAAGGACTGAGGAAAAATCCATTTTTAGGGCAAAACCTTTTGTATCAGCACTTTAGTTTTTTTACAAGAAATTTGACTTATAATACTACTTGATACAACCATAAGTATAACATGCAATCTTCGCAGAATCTCTACAGAATACCACTCGTTCCTGAGCGATCCACATGCGGTTATCCACCCTCGGTATTCACCGATCAACCTTCAGCCTTCAGTCTTCAGCCCTGATACCTCCGAGTTCATAAGTCAGACATATAGATGATTTCTTCACAATGGGTATAACTCACCTAAGGTTCAAAATAATTCACAGAATATATATGGGTATGTGTTTGTGAATCAAAAGTCTTTTATCAACATAAAAAGTTGAAAACTTTTGTAACAGGTATGTAGAAATCGTTTTGGCAAAAGTTTAATGAAATTCAAAGACGAAACAGGTATTTCTAGATCGTGCACAAAATTCGAGGCGATAGCTCATTCGAATAAAATTGGAAGTCGTCTGAGCAAGAATGTCATCTCGTTATAACAAAAACACAATTCGTTCGAACGAGACTCCAATCTTATTTGAACAAGCTTCTAACGAGCTTCAAATGAATTCAAACAGAACACACTCGTTGGATGTTCATTTGATAAAAAGGATCAAACGAGCGTTCTAACAAAATAGCCATTTCGTTTGAATGAGATTTTTCGTTTTGTTTGAACGAGGTCAATAAAAAATAAATTTTTAACTTTAAAAAATTTACCTAGATTTTTTATAAAAATACATCTCCTAAATATAAAGGTAAATAAATTCGAACTCCTAAAAGATTTATACCTTCATAATGTAGAGAAGTATTGAACTTTAGAAATGTTGAGGTTCGGTTTATCGTGCCACATGTCGATTTGTAACAGGATATGCCAAAAATGCCATAGTGCAAATAAAATAAATAACAAGCCTAAGCTAAATTATTTTCCCTTACAAATCTCCCCTTTTGGTTATTTCCGTACAAAACTAACCAAAACCCAAATGAAAAAAAATGCCCCTCTAAGACAAAAATTCTAATATCCTTCCTAAACTCTAGCAATGGAATGGCATAGATAAACTTATCTTCAGTCCCCGAAATGTTCTTCTTGATCTTCCCTTGGGCACTTTGTCTTCATACCGTGAAATATGTTCTTCAATTGGATACCTAAACACATGAAACAAAGAAAAATAACCGTGATGCATAGAGTTTGAAATAGTATAAATAAAAACTCGTAATGAAATATCCACCAAAAATAAAACTCCCCCTTAATTTGTTCTCCCCTTTTTATCCGAAATAGACAAAGGAGTAGGAAGTAAACACGACATATAGAGAACATCACAGCTAAGAAGAAGATAACATCACAAAGATGTATAAATAGCGAACTTGTAATGATAATCTCAAAGGCTTCACAAACTATTTTTGAAATTTTTTAGACTTTTCTCAAGTATAAGACTTTATAAAAGCGACACACCATGAAGAAACACAAAAATATCCGAATCGTGGAAGCGAAATGTAAGGGTGTGAATATATTTCATAGGTTAATCAATGTAGACAAATATAATACATCTTCACGAAGGATTGAGATACCAATAACGAATGATCTCAACGTCTACATTAGGTGTAAAATCTTGTGAATTCATGTGAAATTGACTTAACCTAATCAACATATCAAGATCGTAAGTGATTTTTGCACCAATGATGCCCAAAACTATGTAATATTTTTCAATACTTATATAGTTCGTGCAAACCCATTGATCTTCGACTTAACTCCCTCAAAATCTCACATAACTCAAAATATTCTAAGTTGTTTTTTAAGAAATTAATGCTTATTTGTAGCGAAGCATCAATGTTAAAAAAAAATTGGCCTGGCACTTCTGTTTTTATATGCCTCTAATCTTTTTAGGCTTTTTTCATTGCAAATGGCGTCTTTTAACGCAAAGACTTATGTCTTTTGTAGCCCCTTTCCATGGCTTAATATTTAATAAATTTTCTGGAAAAATGATTTACATTTGAGTAATGGTTCTTACATGCACTACATTTTATCTCGTTTTTCACATTTTGTTCATCTTAAAGCAAAATTGAGATGAAAACATTATGATCGACATGTGACAGATAAGTGCAATATTCAAATAAGTTCGTGCTCATCCTTACAAGGAGTAAAACATATAGCAAGTTATCATCAAATCAAAACTTAATGACTCCGCACATTATTAATCACATATATGAAATGATGTCATGTCTCAAAACACTATACAATAGTCACGTGGATATGGAATGAATGGGTGACTCGAACATCTTTAATGATCATCCATATAAGGTGGAAAAAAATACAAAACTCTTTTTGTCTTTTTTCTAAAAATATTATCAAAATATTTTTTTTTGCTTTTTCACTTTTTCTTAAAAGAAACAGAATTTTTTTTTTGTATTTTTCAAAAAATTTAAGAAAAACAAAAGTCTTTTTGGATTTTTCTAAAAATATCAAAATGAAAAAGATAAATACAATGATAATACAATCTAGCAATAGGAATGAATGATAAGAACATAAAAATAACCCTATTATTGAAATAAGTCTCAACCACAATTATTAGGCCCAGAGGAGTTCTTCAAAGGAAATGACATCCTATGAAATACCTCCATCAAGTTTTGTGAAGTCTTGACTAAATAATCTACTTGCTCTCGAAAACTCTCAAAATCTCTCAAGTGATGTGCGGGAGCATGAGGAGTAACATGTGTGGGAGTGTGTGTGGGAACTCGTGTGCGAGCATACTGGGGAACATACCTATAAGACACTCTCACTAGCTTAAAACAATTCTCTCTAAGGTGACCTCTTTGTTTGAAGTGGGTACAAACATAAATGGGCTTGGGTCCACCTTTCTCAAAACGTCTAGGATGAGCTCTCCTAGGCAGGTTAGGTCGCCTAGGTGGGTCAGGACGAGGGCCATAAAGATCCAACACAAACTCAAAATTTGGCTCGGGTGCGGCATGAGTAGTGGATGCATCGTCATAACCTATTCCTTGCCTCTCGACATTACCTAATGCGGGACCGAGAAGCAACTTTCCAACCATCTTAGACGTGTCCTCTAAAGTGACCTTGACCTCTCGGGAAAGTTCAAAATCGCTCTCGAGTTGGGATACACGAACTTTAAATTTCTCACAAGTCTCTAATGAACATTGAAGATCTACCATAAGACTATCCATGGCGTTGGTCAAATTGATCTTTTTCCGGCCTAAAACGATCAACTGCTCATATAAAAAAATCTTCGCCGTCTCGAGTTGACTTACTGATGCCTCTTACTCTCTTAAAACTTTCATCTGCTTCTCTAAATCTAACACCTCAAGAGACAAACATTTATTCAGCTTTTTCATTTTCAAGGTCTCGGTGTAAATAACTAAACGCCTTTTGGGGATCACTTTCTCCCTCATTCAAATTTCCCTCCTCACTCTCATTATCTTTAGAATAACTAGAAACATCATCGAGGCTTTCACATTTAGATATGTCCATATTGCATGGGATAAACTAGAAGTGCTAATGTGACTAGCCAGGAATGCAACGCATGGTTCATATGGTGATTCTCCCCTAGAACCAATCGACTCGACGTCACTATCGCTAATAGTGGCTTCATTCCTAACTTTCCTGCCTTTTCTCTTAAGCCTAGTAGGATACTAACGTTCCTTGTTAACTTCACCTTCACATTCATAACACCTTATCTCTTACTCTTTTTCTCCTCTGCTCGTGCCCTCATTCTTATTTTTATTTTTCTCAAATCACTCTTTTCCCGATCTAAAGCAATCAACTGTTCACTCAAAGAAACCTTCACTTTCTCACGTTGACATGATTTCCCCTCAAACACCCTCAAACTATCAATCTCGCTCTCTGAATCTCTCACCCTAAGACCTAACTCCTTATTCAATTTCTTAGTCTTTAAGGTATCGATGTACAAATCTCTACACGCAATATAGAGCTCACTATCACCCTCACTCCCACGCTCACTTTCTCCCTCACTTAAAACACTCAAGCTATCCTCCTCCTCGGGGGTCTCATGTGCACAAGTATCCTCATCGTTGTGGGAAAAACTAGGTGTGCTCTCGTGACTAGATAAAAAGGTAACAAATTTCATATGTGAAGTCTCATCCCCGGAATCCTTCACCTCTTCCTCACTATCGCTAAGAGTGGCTGGCTAGCAGTCTGTTTTCCCTTTCTCTTTAGCCTAGTGGTACACTCAAAATATCCATGCCCCCTACCTTCACACTCAAAATACTTCCTTCTTCCTCTTTCTGTTTCTCACTCTTTTTTTCACCGCTCTCTTTGGTCTCATCTTTCTATTTGTTTTTCTCAAAAAACTTTTTATTGGAAGAATTTTGTTTTGAAAATTTGAGAATTTTTTTAAAATTTTTTGCAAGGATGGACAAATCAAAATCGGACTCATCCTCAGACTCAGACTCACAAACTCTCACTTTATTTTTCTTCCTAGACTGGGTTTTAAATGTTATCCCTCTGTCTTTAGGCTTGACAATATCAGGAAACATGTCAATTTCATTCGGCTGGAGGTCTCCTACCAGTGCTTCTAATTTTAAATTGCCCAAATTACCTAAGGTATTCAAAATAGTCACTTTTAAGACAAAACGTTTAGACAACGATCTTAAAATCATTTTAACCACTCGAGCATGAGGTATGGACTCACCAAGATTGAAACTAGTGTTGACCATGTCAGATAGACGTGCGTAAAAATAAAAATAAAAACTCAGTCTCAAGCATGGTAAATGTTTCAAATTGAGTTGTTAAATTTTGAATTTTAGACTCTTTGACCGCATTTGTTCGGGGTAAGGTTTAAAATGTTCCACTCTTCCTTTGACGTGGTGCACGTCACAATAAGTCGAAACTCCTCAGGACTGACAGCACCAGAAATTGCACCCAACCCATGTGAATTAAAAGTGCCCCATTTAAATGTGTCCTCAGTTCAGTCTGTCACGATTTTCAAATTAGTGATATTATTTGCGGTGACAGTGGGAGGAGTCCAGCCTCTCTTACAAACAACCCAAACGCGCTCATCAATGGACTTTAGTTGTGATTTCATGTGTGCTTTCCGGTATGCATAATTAGACTTGTCAAAAATGCGCATCCGATTATATAAGGGATCCATTGGAAAAATTGTTATTTTTCACAAAACATATTTTTTTTAAAAATCAATATCACACATTTTTTGCGAAAATAGGAATACACAATAAATTAGTGTAAACCGAATTCGCAAATTTCCAAGTTAACCTTATTTAATTGGTGTCAATTTTTAAACCAAATATATGCTGCCTAAAACATGCAACTACGTGTGGATAAATCATACAATCATAAATAAATTACTGACACATATTTCAAGAAAAAAAACCATTCGGGCAAAAACTTTATTTCACTATAAAATAGTAAATCGCAACTTACAGATATTACAATGAAATCTGCAATGATCACTCCTCGAAACAATCACATAAACACACAGTCTAGAGCCAGCAATGGAACAACCGCAGCAGCTCATATGAACATGCAGTCCAAAACAGCCTGGAACACCTTCGAGCACTCCCAATTGGCACGCAGTCGTCAGCCGTAGATCTACCCTCTCTATAAGAGAAATAACTTCACCAAAGTTGTATCTTGGGTTCCAAAACAATTCACATAAAGATTGGGACATTTTGTGAATTGAGAACAAAACTAAAAATCTCAAAAGTGAGAAGACAAACGTTTCTGCCAAAGCAGTTTTCGTAGAACAAAATTTTTAGGTCTTCTGAAGAAAAACGAAATGTTTAACACGCTATTTATAAAAACGTTAAGGCGACGCGTCGCTCAAACGAAAAGACCATCTCGCTCGAACGTAGACAGTTGTCACTCGAATGAGCTTCGCGCGACCTAAGACTGTCGCTCGAATGAAAATTAAAAAAATATATTTCGCCAGAAAATACTTCGCCTCAGAACTTTAAAAAAATACTTTTGACGAAAAACTTCACTCCAACACTTAGAAAATATTTTATAAAAATTATCCCAACACTCTAAGTGACATGCTAAGGTACTTAAACACAACCTTACCAAAATTAATCTCGCAGAGGCTTGAATGTTGAAGAACTTTGATATTCGAATCCGTCTTGATGCATGATTGAACTTGAATAAGACTTCGACGATTGTAGAGGTATACGACATACTCAAATGTAAACCGAACAATAAAATAATTTCCTTACAAGTGCGAATAAGCTATCATATGGCGAGCTAGGACCGAACTCGACATGACCTTTCTAGATTGTTATAGATGACCTCCAAGGGTCCTACCATTTAGAAACAATGGGGGAAGCGGGGATCCCTAGGACCTAAATGTGTCCAATCTTTGGAAATTCAATTTTTAAATCTTTGTTCAGACTCCTTTATTTTATTTAGTCATGTTTATCGAATGATTTAAGGCTCAATTGATGAAATTATATTTCTCATTGTTCCAAACGACTGGCCAACTCTATTACGCCAAATTTATCTTTATAGAGAATTTGCCTTAGTTTATTCGATCTAATTTTGATCACCAACTTAAGTGCCCGATCAAACTTCGATCGTTATATTAAATGCCTCAGTAAGATTTTTCTTAGTCAAAACTTCAAGGTCGCATGTTCCCAACATTAACACACACGAAGGCATTAATAATTGCCCAAACAAGTCAGACACATATGGGGGATCTCTAGGCATTAAGTGTCCCAACTTTGGGCAGAAAAAATCCTTATCAGATGGATGGCCCTATGACCAGGCCATTTTCGCCATGGTTTGACCTAGGCATAAGACTGTGTAATGACATTCTCTAAAAGGTAAGGCAACCAACGAAAACATGCGCTGAATAAAACATAGGAAGGTGCTAAAGAACATTTCATATCTATTAGGTTTTTATAAGGTGGACAGATCGACGCTATATAAAAATCTGGATATATTCTACCATTATTTTACCTGATCGACGAATATCCTAGCTCGAATCTATATTAATTGAATAGAAATGGCATCAACGGGAATCCACGATTCGTCGCTCCCAAATGATGAAGTCGAACATGAGGGAATCTACCTCATACCAATACCATAGCTGGGAATCCTTAGGCACCTTCATGACCGTTAAGGCATTAAGCCACCCATGTTTGTAGGCAACATCCATATCATTGTCCTTATGCGATAAGGCATCGATCCAACCTTCATCATAACCCGATAACCAAACTTCACGGGGGTCGTAATGAAATTGGTACCTCAGCCTCATTATTTTACTGTGCAAACTATTTTTGATCACTTGGTTCTCTTTATGGGAATGTTCGGCCTTATCAAGCTTACCCCTAAAATCGTTCTTTTCCCTTTCCAATAGCTCTCCCACATCAGCGATGTCTTTGACTTCGCCCTCAACGATGCGACTAGAAAAGTTTGTTCGTCATAAACACTTGTTATTTTTTGGAGATCTCTGTCACACCCCACTTAATTCTGGCGTCGGCCGCCACCAAAATTAAGTCAGTCGCGAGTAAATAAAATACCATTCTTAGCATGAGACAGATATGAGACATATAAATTAATCCACAAGATAAATGATAATTAATCCTAAAAGATAAACCATCCAACTAAGCGATAAAATATTCATCTCCATGTGCAACTCAAAATAAATCTAATCTCTAATAATATGAAATTGAATATTCTCCAACTGAATCTTGTGAAATAACAGAATAAAACCCATATAACTTTTGAACCGAAAGGCCCAATCACAACCATAAACTGTGTCTCAAAATATATACGAAGGAATGGAAAACTAAACTAAATCAATACGCATAAGGTAGAGTAACTCCAACTGCACCTCCAAGCAAAACTCCAAAATTCTATGCGGCTTTTCCAAATACTATTTCCTGAAAAGTTTGTCAACGCACGAGGTCAGAGCCCCGAGCATGAATACACACTACTCCCCTCAAATAGGATCCTTGAATCTAGACATTAGCTTTATACGCAATAAATATCACAATAGAATATTTTAATTTAACGAAATAATTAAACGCGATAATTATAAATCACTAACTACCCGCAGAAATCCCCATTTATAAAGGCACACCAATATGATTTTAAATTTGCAAGTCCCACGAAGTTAATCTTTTATTAAATTAACCCAACTTTTATTATTGTTCTCACTTTTTTTTATTATGACGGTCCTCCCGTCCCGGGTGGTAATTTCCACCAAAGTGTCACACTTTCCCTTGCCAGTCGTCCTCTGACCCGTTTAAACTGTCGGCCCCAATACATGACAAGGTTCCACACACGACACGAAATAAATCGCCCTCTGGCCGGTTTAAACTGTCGGCCCTGACACATTATGTCGCCACAAATTTTAATACCCGTTTTTATCTTAGGCATTAATTCTCAATTTCACAATTTATAAATTACCCCACCCTTTTAATCGATGTGAGATCCTCAAAACACCCCTTTGTCCCAAACCTAAGGGTCTCCAAGTTATCAATACGTCATACCCTATGTATAGGATGAATTTCTAACATAAACCTCGACCTAGTCTCATGCCTAAGCTAGCGTAACGACGATAAAATAACGAAAATTAGCCCACCCCCAAGATGATAAAAACGCGATAATCTACCCTCGCTAGTTCCATACCTAGAAGGCGTAAATCATCAAAAGGCCTACCCACTAGTCTCATACCTAGAATGCATCCTAAAATATAGGGAGAGAAAAATACCCAACAACCCGTCATCACAAAGGCAATATAATAATACCAACAAGCCTCACAATTATACATAATAAATCAATGTACAAAACTACACGTGACAGTTCAATTCAATTAAATCTTAATTTAATTATCACAATATCATAAACACCCAATTAATCCCATGTAATTATTTAAATTAAATACACCGAGATTTCATCATTAATACATCATAATTCCAATTTCATTATCTCAACACAAGTTACATGAGTTATACACCCCCAAATTCATTTAATCAAAACTAAGGTTTTTCTACATGCAACCTACACCAATAAAACCAAAAATCCACTCATAAATCCCACATACCCAAGGGTTATAAATATTATTCATATTGAAAGATTTTATAATAATAGTCCCAAAAATTGTTATCATTATTCCTAATTAAGTCACTAATCTCTTTTAAGGAAAAAAATGATTAAGGGTTTAGGTGACACTTAAAATGCATAATACTAAAGGAAAGGAATGGAGTATTCATGCCTGGGTATAAATCGTTTGTAAATTCTAAATAGACGGTTGGATTCCTCTCGAAAAATTAGCAAAGAGTCGTTCTTGAACAATCTTGAGAAAACACCAATTAAGCCTTCAAATATCGAGTCAGACACTTGCTTAAGTTTGGGGTTAAAGTTTGCAGATGAAAGGGAATAATTTTGGAGAGGTCTTCTGGTTGGAGAGTTTGAGAAAAAGTGTTTGAAAAGTTCATCCACGAATTAGTGGTGATATATAAAGGATTAAGAGTTTGATTAAGAAAAGAGTTCTAATCAGATACAAACACTAAAAAAATTATTCCGGACAATCAGACCGTTGGAATTGGATGAAATTCGAGGAGGAAATAGCTGAAGATTATAGGAAACCGTACAAAAAAATTCAGCTCAATCGGATCATCCAACATTTTTCAATATTTTTTTTTCTATAGAGTTTTATGTTTTGAGGACTCTTAGAGAGTTTTATGTTTTGAGGACTCTTATATATAATAAAAATTCAATTAAAACTCCATTTTAATTCCAATTCCAATTCCGTTTGAAAATTTATTTTTTAAATATAAAAACCAACATTTTAAATTATAAAATTTATAAAATTCAAAATTTTATTTTTCTCCGATTTAATTTAAAGTCAATTAGTTAAAACACGGGGTGTTACAATCTCTCTAAACAGAAACAAGTTCTTCGCGAGCTCAGCTGCTAGCATCCCGACCAAGAACTAAATTGAGATCATCAACCTCTGGGAATGCCAGCACCTCTGTCAATCTATTCTCAAGTTACATAAATCAAAATAAAGGCATTCAAATGTAAGGAAAGCAATTGAAAATCATCCTCATAGTAGACAATTACTGATAAACCATGACAAAAAAAAGAATAAAGTTTTTCATTAAATAAGTAGATGGGATATGCCCTTACAACATCCAAAAGAAATGGAAATACAAGGAACAGTGTAACCTAAGCTAAACTTAACTACATTGGCCCTACTTTTCCTTCACATGCTCTTGAGTGATTGGATCATTGCCTTGGTCAGCATCCACCATCTCCTGTCGGCCCCGTCCTTCACTTAACTGTTACCTAAGGCCTCACCCTCTTCGTCCTCTCTTAGTGGAAAACTTGGATTATGTTCCTATAGAGCTAAGACATGGAGGTGACCTCAGTCTTAATCAAGCATGCATCCATCCCTTCTTGAAGTTTGACTTACGAATGCAAGCCAGTTTCGTTTTGGCCTGGCCGAAGGCATCCACAAATCCGTAGTAGTAGGCCTGACCAAAAGCACTGAGCATTGTCCTCGGCAACCTTGAAAGAATCCTGAGACTTTGCTAAGGCTTTTTCTAGGTCATCATTCTGTTCATATTGGTTGGCCCTTCGATCGAGCATACCGATAAAATCTGCCACAAACTTCACGGATAAGACTATCACAGGTCAATACAGTAATAAAAAAATTCAAGGAAATAATCAGGCTAAAAGTTCCAGAACTTACCAAAGATAATGCCTAGACGGTATGAGAAGCAAGATGGTCGGACATCAACCTACCGAAATGCTCCATGTCCAACCCCAACACGGCCCCCCTCAGTAGTGAAGGAGCCAGAGAAGGAGTCTTGGCCACCTACATAATTTGGTGAACCTTCCCCGTGATAGGGGCATCCACCTTTTTGGTGGGAACAATGGCAGCAATAGAAGTACCATCCTTGATTTTGCTATTGTTTTGAGACTTCTCATTGTCGGGAGAATCCATCAAGGTTACAAAATTGGACGGTCCTTCAACTTCCTTCTTTTTGGAAGCCTTAGCCTTTGGACAAGTAGGAAGATCATACTAATCAACCAACATAAGGGTTCTTTTCCTTGGAGGCATTTCTTTCTCTGTGGTAAGTAGTTCGACAGAAATAACGTGCATGTCCATAGATTCGAAGGAAACTAAGGTGGAAGCACTGGAGGATCCTTTACTAGTCTAAGGAGCTGGTATCTCAGGGATCGATTCGACGGGCTTGGCGATGATCGAAGTCGTAGTATTTGGGTACTCGAGCAGCAAAGAGACCGACCTCGGATGCTCGCCACCAGGAGTCAAAGGCCTCTTCAAATCCCAACCTTCACAAGTTCGTCCTAATTAACGTGAAAATCCGCAAGTTACTTTTTCTTTGAATCCAATGCACAAGACAAGAAAAAAAAAGTTAGGAAACATCTCATATAACAACTAGTCACCAACAATGAAGAACAATCGAGAAAACAATAAAATAATCGTGTTCCCCGTATTGGGGAACCTAAAACCTCTATAGGGCTCACCATCCTCTGGAATTGGTGGATGTTGACACTTTCTAGCAATAAAACTATGACCCCAATAACCCTTATTGGAGTCAGGTCGATTAACCACCATAACTCTATTAGCTTTTCATGTCTTTAAATAAAAGATATTACCATTCGTTTTAACCCAAGAATAAGAATACCTTATTTTGGGATCCCTACTTGAGTTCCATACAACTCATTAATTCTGTGAACCCCATTCACTATCCTCCATGTATTTTGGGTGGCATTGGGAGAGAATGACTCTGAAGAATTTACAAACTCGATGAACAATTTTTTGGGGGGAAAAGTGACTTCACCCTCTGCTACAGACTAGGTCTGTATCCAATGGCCACCGAGAACATTATAAGAATCATAGGGTTCCTCATCGCATTCAATTTCAACCCAAGTGGGGATTGAATTTTTTTTCCATAAACTTTCCTAGAGTTTTCTTGTTCACCGCGTATACCATTTTCAAACCCAAGAAGAAACAACACAAGAAGATTCGAAGAGAAAGAAATGACAGTATGAAATAAATTACAGAGAAGTGTGGAGAATACTTACAAACGAAGATATATGAAGAGCACTTCGGATGCCTTGAATAGTTGAAGTGAAATGTAAAATGACGGTAGACGAAAAAGCTTGTGAATCGTTTGGTTCAACTTCTAATGCTGCCCATCATTTGAAACATGACCCAAGGCAACAATTGGCAGACGATCCCCAACCCTTGGCCTTTTCACGAACTTTTTACTAGTGTACTCTTGGAAATTCTATCTAAATTACAAGCGTGCCACTAGACCCTCAACGGGAAGAACAAAAGGGGGATTTTTTGCTCCAAAAATCTCTCAAGTGTTGGTGTACTTCACAACCAATCCACAAATGTCGACCATATTCAATGCTCATCGGCGATCAAACCTCTTCACCAT
This sequence comes from Sambucus nigra, assembly GCA_949130495.1. Taxonomy (NCBI): domain Eukaryota; kingdom Viridiplantae; phylum Streptophyta; class Magnoliopsida; order Dipsacales; family Adoxaceae; genus Sambucus; species Sambucus nigra. Next base: position 339,362,774 of record OX422222.1, read on the forward strand.
TCTCAGGCTGCAAAGCTTGGGGGGTAATTGTGGGGGGATTATTAGGAAAATTTGAGTTATTTGGATTGGGTGACACCTGCCCAGCAACATGGATAAGGATCACGACTCAAAGATGAGAAAGAAGGGGAGTCTGATCAACAAGAATCTCAGTGGCAAGATGTAAGCCTTACCCCTGGCAAAGAGGATATGTAATTCTTATTATTATGAACTGCCTAATAAAAAAGAGAGTAACACCCCGTGGACATAGGCACATTATCGAAACACATATTCTTGTGTTGGGTGCTATTTGTTTGGGGATAATAACTTGTAAGGTTATATTATATACATATATTCGTGCCAGAATCCGAGTCGATTTCTTATCCTTGCAGATATTGAACGCACATGATCAAATCGAGCTTGAGCAATTGCATCAGGTCTTACAGATGTCAAAGTCAAACGATCAAGAAATTTTATTTTAATTGGGGGCAAATACCTCGTGGAATGTATTTAAATGCTTTCAACTCTTAGATGGTGTTGTAACTAGTAGCTGTATTTTTCTTTCTTTACTTTATCTTGAGATCAAAGACAAAGCAAAGTAAAGAGGGGGAAAAGTATTGTATGATGCACCATTTGTGGTTAGATGTAAACACATGTGACAAGCATGCTCGAATTTGGTCCCAGAATGACCATCATTGATGAAGAATCCCCAAGAGAAATATCAGAGTTGTTCAGCATAGCCACCGGATGGCTCACATATAGCACTGACTATATAACATTATTTCCAGCATAGCGACAGGGGGCAAGTGAAATTGCTCGCAAAACCTAGAGCATGGGTGCAGAGTTTGCATACAAACGTTACCAATTTCGAGGTAAGTCATCCACAGAGGTGCATTATAGTTCTCACAAACCTTACTAATTTCGAGGTAAGTCGCCCATAGAGGTGCATTATAGTTTTCACAAACCTTACCAGTTTCGAGGTAAGTCGCCCACAAAGGTGCATCATAGTTCTCACAAACCTTACTAGTTTCGAGGTAAGTCGCCCACAAAGGTGCATTATAGTTCACACAAACCTTACCAGTTTCAAGGTAAGTCCCCACAGAGGTGCATTATAGTACTCATAAGCCTTACCAGTATTGTAGTAAGTCGCCCAAAGCGGTGCATTACAGTTCTCATAAATTCCTACATTACTAGGCCCGCATGACCCTCGGATATGGGAGATTTAAGTCCTACATTACTAGATATCTTAATTTTAAGACCAATATGACTTGGCCCGCCTGACCCTCGGTTATGAAAAATTTTATTTTTAAGACCAATATGACTTGGCCCGCCTGACCCTCGGTTATGGGAGATTTTTTTTTAAGACCAAATTGACTTGGCGCGCCTAACCCTCACTCATGGGAGATTCAAAGTCCTATATTACTAGGGAAGCATGACCCTCTTAAGGAAGACATAAAGTCCTATATTACTAGGCACGCTTAAAGACCCTGATTTTGGGGCACGCTTAAAGTCCTAAAAGGACCTTTATGGTTGCTTGACCAAATAAAAGTCGAGCACACTTACAAAATATGTTGGTTTAAAAAACCCAGTTCACTCGAAGCACTAATGGTTGCTCGACCGAGTACTCTCAACAGGTTTAGATCTTATGATTGCAAAAGATCCACTATACGTAGATAACCACCAATTGGTTGCCTGGGACAGTACATCTGGCAGATTTGATGTTCAAAATGTTTGAAACCACAATAAAATTGTGGAGACATGCTCATTCGAGAGGAATGGGGGCAACCCCCAAAATACTCCTCCAAAATGAAAAGCAGAGGCAACAAAGATAGCCCTTAAAACTACTTACGGGTGATACTTGCATATACATGCATGATAACAGACCGAACACGATTATGTGATGATTTTCTAGTCAAACGGGTTAAACAATTTATTTCGTATACATAGTTGATATGTCTCAGCCAAAGCATCAACACACCAACTATGTCTACGAGGAGGCAAATGTAGAGTGGGGTTAAATGAATTAAACCACCAACACTCTAATAAATTAACCCGCAGATTTGATCAAAGTGTTGATTTATGATTTATAAAGTTTTACTATAATCGAGACCCTACACGGGTTGAGATATTATTATGCGCAATTTAATATATTGCGTATATTTCGCATTTGATAAATTACAATGGACAATACTCTAGTAGTAATTTAACTTGTTCATTTAACATGCCACCACATATATTGTGACAAGTGGCACCATAAATATTGGACATTTGGTTCCACAGAGGACATGACATGTGTCAAGCCCACTTAAGGCACTTTTTCTATAAAAGGAGGGTTCCCCCCTCATTTGATGAATGACGGTCTTGGGTGCAAAGTAAGAAGAGGAAATATAACTCTCCTCCCCAACGCACCTTTTGAGCTTCGTCACGGGGTCAATAGTGACGAGCGAATTTTCGTAGTTTCGTTACGGTATGTGGGCGTTTGAGAGGCGGTTAACCGAATTTGGCACCCTGTGCGCACCAAAACTACCAAAACTAGGCGTTTGAGAGGCAACTCGCCAGATTTGACACCCCCCACGCACCAAAACCACCAAAAAACCGAGATCTCTCCGGCGTATCGTACGGACCCACGAACTACGCAGACTTTGATTCCGCAAAAACGAAAACGTAGGCTTAACCACGTTGCTCAAATCTACAACGCAGTGCCTCCTCAAATATGCTCAAGTCTACAAGACGCAACCACGTTCCTCAAATTTTTTGATTAAAAAAATAGTCTAATAATGTAGAGTTTTTTGAAATAAAAAATAATTTATTTTATATATAAGCGATTTTCTAAGAAAAACATCTTTTATTATAAGATGTAGCCTGGACTAGCATTCATTAAATGATGTGAATCCATGCCAGCTACACTAACCAATCGCATTGATATGAGTCTGCATCAGCTTTTAAGAATTTACTTTGCAAGTCCTGATTTTTTAGTTGATAAATTTTATTTATCAACTATATTGCACAAATGGGGGGGGGGGGGAAATTTGATGTCAAGACATTAAAACTTTTATTTTTATATTCATGATTGATTAATTTGCTGGCGTAAACTCCCATTCATTAAACGATGTGGTTCGCGCCAACGACACTATCCAATTGCAATAATGTGGGATCGCGCCAGCTTTTAAGAAATAATTTTTCATATTTATAATTTTAAAAAAACTACTTTTTTTATAAGAAACCATTTTTAAGAAATAAATAAATTGTTTTCCTGAAGAAGAAAAAAAATAAGGTTTCAACAATTTTTTAATTGTTTTAAAAAATTGGTTAATAGTTTTTCCCAGTTTTTATTTAAAGAAAACGTTTTTTTTTAATGAATGTAGAGTTTTTTTAATAAATGTAGTATAATTTTTTAACAAAACCTTATTTAAAAAACCAAGTTCTACTTTTTTTTGTCCTTTAGTGATGAGTCTAAATTGAGTGAAGGAGTGAGTCTAAATTGAGAGTCGCTCTAGAAGAGCTCCTGTATTGTATGCAAGATATCAGGAATATAAAACAACCCCCCAAAACAAGGTGATAATTACTCTCGGAGGCCTTTCTCAATATTTAATCCAACTAATCAATGTGTTACAAACTCTTAGGGATACAAAGAACTAAACTTGGGCCTCACATGTTCACTTTAAACACAAAAACAGAACAAATATAATATAAATTAAAAAAATTAAAATAAAATTACACAACAAATGAAAATGAAAAAAATCATCCCTCGTTTCTCTCGATTTCTGTAGCTTTCGCGGTGTAATAAGCGGCATCAGCTGAAGATGTGTCCATATCATTCAAACCCAACTCTTCATTTTGTTCCCATGACCTCTCGTACTCCTCGTCTGCCCAGTATTTCCAATAAATAAATTTATCAAATTCATAAAAAAAATCATAAAAACTCAATCTATAACTCAATTCCCAAGTAAAACAATTTTATAACTCAAATTGTAACACCCCGTGTTTTTAAAACATCAAATCTATTAGAAATTTAAAATTTCGAGTAAAAATAATTTTTGGAAATGAATTATTTTCATATTTAAAAATGTTGATCTTGATTTATATTAAAAAATGTTTTTTATCGGAAGGAGAGTTTTACATTATATATAGGGGAAATTCGAATGTCAGAGATCTAAACCGGTTCGGATGGGTTGTCGAACCGGTTCGCTTGTACAGTTTTGAAAAGTTGAAACTCTTTATTTTAGAGTTTTGTAGGACTCAAATTCTTTTTGGTATAAAAACACATAGTGACTGGTTTAAGATTTTTAAAACATATTTTGGTGTTATCCAAAAGCAAGAACTTCCCATAATTTTCATCGCCCCTTTTCTTCCAAACCTAAACCATTTCAACTCAATTTCCAACTCAAATTTTAAGAACTAAATCAAAATTTCTCAAGATCATCCAATAGTGTATTCTCATTGTTTTCTCGAGAGAAACGCAACCAATTAATCAGATTCTTCAAACAATTTTTACATGGGTGAATACTTCTATTGTTCCCCTTTAGTATTATGCATTTTAAATGTTGCCTAAACGCTAAAATTCATTGTTTTTCTAAAATAAATTAAAGACTAATTAGGGAAAGTGAAACTAAATTTGGGACTTTTTATTCAAATCTTTAAAATGAATTATGGCTCCAAACCCTTACATGCTTAGATTAGTGGTTTGGATTCCGTTAAAATTTATGACGTTCGCATGTAGAATAAATCGTAGGAATGTTATAAATTGATTCATCATGTAAAACCACGTTAATTATGTGCATCTTGTAAAGTGAAGATTTATTATTGTATGCTCCCAAAGATATACATGCGAATAAATTCAATAAATTGATGAGAAAATGAATTCTTTTAATTAATGTTATAATTAAACGGACATAATATGGGTAAATAGTGATCTTGCGATTAATTTAAAGAATTGTTGTGATAAGTTGAAAATGTCATATGTGATTCGTTAATTGGATTAATAATTAACACCGCGGGGACGACGGGATTGTTGAGATAGTTTTTGCATTCACCTTATTTTTAAGTTGCTTGTTAGATATGGGACTAGTAGGCGGGCCTTAGTTGTTGGTAATGGTTTCCAGGTATGGGACTAGATAGTGTGAATTTTTACGGATGGATGATTCCGAGGTGGGGCTGAATTGTACGTCGTTTCCGTTGGATCGTGAGCCTAGTTGGGAGGCTAAGTAGTAATTATTGGTAAGTATTCTTCCTAAATGATAGGCTATAATACAATTGCGTTTTGGAGACCTCTAAGTATGGGAATAGGGGTAATTTGAGGAATTTATGCTCGATAAAAGGGTGGGGCTAATAGAAAATAACGAGAGCTTGAGAAAACTGAAAATTGATGCCTATAATAATAAACGGGTATTAAAATGAATTTGTCTCGCGAGTATGTACAGAGCTAACAGTTATCGGGTTGACTGGCTATAGAGACGGTGGTGTGTGTTGACGTCACGAGCATGTACATGACTAAAAAATACGAGGTGACTGACTATAGTGACGTGTCGTGCGTGGAACCTCACGAGTATGTGCAGAGCTGACAGAAATCGGACTGACTGGCTATAGTGAGGGGAATGGGTGTGATGTGCTGGAACTTATATGCGCCAAGAGTGTGTACAGGATCGATAAGAGGTTAACTGGCCATAGTTGTGTCACATGAATAAAAAATAATTGGATAATTAAATTAAGAATAAGATAGTGGTTGTTTATTTCTGTCGCATGTTATACATATCTCGTTTAATTTAAAATACTATATTGTGATGTTTATTATGTATAATGCTGGATTCAAGGACCCTAATTGGGAGGAGTAACTAGTATTCATGCAATGGGATCTAACTCATTGCGTTGACTAACATTTCAGGTACAGTTGCTGGAGGAGCTGAATAGCATGAAATGGAGATTTTTGGGAATGCAGTTGCAACTCAATTTATCTGCTTTAGTACTTTAAATTTACTTTCCATTCCGTCACTTTATTATGAGACTATCATTTATGGATTTGATGGGCCAATCGGTTCCACAGTTGTTTACGATTTCCGTTGGATACTTAAAGTTGGATTATTTCATTTGGATTTTTATATTTAAATTGGAGTTGGACTTATTTTGGAGATTAGCATGGTGATGGATATTATTGGTTGGACTCTTATATATTTGTTGGTTATAATTGCATTATATCTTGTGAATTAAATCATTAAATGTCTCATATTTGTGTCACATGTTGAGAATGGTATTTAATTTAGTAATACCCGGCGTAGTTTGGTGGCGGCTAACGCCAGAATGCGCGGGTGTTGCACAGTAACTACAAAATGGTTAAAAACCTTCTAGTTGATTCATACAAACCATATATTTAACTGAACATTTGACAAAGTAGGGGGGGGGGGGGGGGGGGTATTGTTGGAGGGAGAGAAACTTACGTGTTAACTGATGGTCATCTTTAATATCATCGGTTATGGGTGCAATAAAAGAATTTGCCAGGGCATCATCTAATATTAAAGTCCATGGCTCTTCCACGCTCAAAAGCTATATAAGATTAAAAGGTAGAATTAATGGAAAATAAAATTGAACTGAGAAACTCGAATAAATAAATAAATAAATAACAATATTTTAGAAGAAAAATCCATATGTGAAAGCAATATTTGTGCACAAATGATGCATGACCAACAATTTTGTTCTACAAAAAATTATCAGCAAAACTTGGAGTATCCTGGATGTTAGTGGTGGCAATTTTAGAAATGACACGAAAATGCGACACGGAACGACCCGAAATTGACATGATATGTCGTGTTCGAGTCGTGTTTTTTTACACGAAGTCATGTTGCGTCGTGTTCGTATCAAAATTATGAGTCGTGTCGTGCTATCGTGCCTTGTCCTGTTAATCATGTTTTTATTCGGGTTGTCAAAAAATCTCCATTCCTTGACACTATCTAATTTTGTTGAATCAATTAACATATATAAAAGTGTGAAAGACCTCGAGTGATTTAACAACTGTAGGATTGGGGGTTCACATTCCTAAACATAAGTCTTGTCAAACCTATGCGGTCCTAGCCAAAAGGCAAAATAAGTTCACATCGCCAGCCAAGCATACATCAGATAGTAACGACCATGATTGAATCGGTCCAATGCTAGCCGGACTTAGGATCCCCTTATCGACTTGTTCAAAAGCTCTCCAGGATATGAAGTATGTGTGTAGGATTGTGATACTCTGAACACCTGAAATGGTGTGATAGTCTTACTTTTGACAACCGATAATTACAACCAGTGCTAATGAGACTCACATAACCTACACTAAAACCGCATAACTAGCAGTCACACCCATAATAAACAATTTACCGAAGTCGATGGCGATACCACTACTATCAATGGGATACAACCAGGATCGATCGAGACCACAATGCCAAAGTAAGTCCAGGGCCACTGAAGACCAAGGTAAACACATACACACACACAGATAGCTAAGGTGTAAAAACCAACCAACCAGACATACTTAGCCAAACCAAGTAGACAACTTGAGGTGCACCTCTATCTCTCTCTCTCCCCTCCAGGTTTCTTTACTTCTCATCTCCCTGCCCATCTACACTTATCAACCCCTGTCAACTTACTATCCTCTTAGATATGGCATCCCTAGTGGGGTAATATTCTCACTTACATGGAGACACCACCATCTAAAGCCGAAAAAGCGAAGGTTAATGAGCAAGGCAAACCTATCACCTATCATTGACGATGTGACATCAAAATTGCAGCACATGAAACAATAAAATGAGGGCTATCCCTCATCATAGAGCTATTGGACATGAATAGCTTCTTGCTCAATCTTTTATGCTACGCAAGGTGTGGACCCTAGCAAACTTCCCCCGCCACCCGAAATACCAATGTAACCAACTAATAATGGTTCCCCGGTAATCAAGCCGAACTGAAACATCTTTGAATACTCTCACAGACATGTAACCCTGCTTGGGACCTTGAACGCGTGCAAACAACTCTATCTCACAAAACTCGGGGATGAAAGCAACCATCACCTCCGTTTCCATGTGCTCCTAGGAAGTAATTGGGTCCAAATCACTCATGGTCCTATCGTGCACTAACTGATTCCACCACACTAATACATAACCCTCTAACTTCGTAGCCACGTACTTAACACACCTATAACCCCAGTATTCTTTTTTATCAAAAAAATACTCCACACGTTTTAACCAATCCATAAACGTGTTGGGATCCATCTTTTCGTCAATGGTCACATCTATCATAACATCGCCATGCATAGTCGTACCAAACAATCTAATCAAGGTATTAAGGTGGTCATCCATCAATCCTCCACCCCGTAATACATAGGGTTCTTATTATGACCCGTCTCGACTCTTTGGGATTGTCGCGGGGCTGCACAATGTAGTGGTTTAAGGGGATGATTTTTTAGCACCATGTTGCGTTGTCTCTCTTGTCGGCTTGAGCGGACAATCATTATACATGTCCTTTATCTTTGCACTCATGACACACACACGTTCGTTGGGTCAAATGTGTAGGGGTTTCCCACCATGCCTCACCCTGTGGTGTAACCCGACACGGTAAGTCTCCATTTGCTTGATCAGCCTCTCATTGGCATACAACGAGCGATGGGTGGATGGAATGTCATCCTCTTCATCGATCTCCTCCCCGTCCAACTTCAACTTAAATGGGTCGGGTTGAACTCGTTGGACTCATTGTGACACATCCTTCTTGGACTCCTTATACCCCCACAACATCGATTGCGGGGCTGAATGAATAGAACTAGCTTTTCCTTGGGCTTTTCAACCTTTTAGAGTGGCAAGTCATCAATAACGACCACTTCCTTCTCTGGGTGCAACGGTTGTTTAATCAAGGCCTTCTCCACCCAGACTCACCCCCAAGTCTCCATCTTAGCATCGAACACATCAATGAACTCCTTTATGGCATCTCAAAAACCCACGTGGATTGTTTGAATCGATTTCCGTGCCAAATCTGCCCGGGCCACTTCGAAAACCTCATAAAAAATCATGTTGATGGGCCCATGGGGTTGGGTCGCAACCTCAGTATGTTGGGCACCCCTCGGCATGGTAGCCGAGGGGCTAAGGCTACGCCCCACCCACTGTTGCCATGTTAACACCCTTGGGGGGGCACGAGGTGCGTGGAGGCCACCGTTGCTCCCCCCCTCCCTCGTCGGTCCCCCTGCCAGTCACGGCCTCACATTGATGGTGGGGTTATCCACGACGCTGTCAGCATTGGCCACAGGCTCGTCGGCTTCCATCTTCTCGATCTTTTCTTTGATGTGGTTGTTGCTGTTGAATACTTTGGACTTGATCAGCCACGTTAGATAGCATCTGTTGGATGCTTTCTAGGGCAGAGATTCTTGGGCCTTAGATTATTTCGTTGATTTGGTAGGCATCCTTACGTTTTGGTTTATACACACGGGCATTGATTATCAAGAGCGAACCTGACTCTAATACAAATTTGATGTAAAACGCAATGGAAGAAAAACGCAAATAATAAATCGCTCCAATTCTCAGAAACTCAAAATATCATTAACAGCAGAACCCTGAAGCTTTATTTATAGACTTCCTACGGCTTATTGGGCAAGTATCCCAATTAAGCTAGGAAACTACCCACTACCTAGATAAACGTGAAAATAATCAACTAGTAAATACCCACTAAAATACTAGACTGATAAAAATAAAAAATGTGCTGAAAATAAAAATAAAAATAAAAAAGGACCCCCACGAAGGATGCGGTCCCTTGCTCGTGAAGTCCAAGTCCATTCCCCGGGGAGTATTCCTATTGTGTCATCATCTCCCAAATTTGAGGGTTGAGCCCCCAGTGAACAAGCGGTGGTCAAATATCTTCATAATGCCCTGCTCCAGCAGGTGGGTGTAGTATACTTGGTTAGGCTCGAAAGCTAGAGATCTTGGAGTAGTCTCCGGTTTGTCAAAGGCGGTGCTTCTCATGGTGGGATTTATCCCAAGCTGCGAACCTATCAGTCGATAAGGATCAATATCACCTTCGGTGTATATTCACATCACGTGGATGGTATCATGAGGATAACTCGAGATTGATTTCCCGATAGGGCCACGAACACGCCATAATGTGAATACATCCTTATCCATGTGTATACACGCCCATATATACATGTAGTTTATTTTCTTTGGAAGAAATATTTATGTGTCAGTTTGTAGTGATGGCTAATGTAAATTGTTATTTAATTTGCCCATCTACAAAATACATATTTCTAAAAAAGATTGATATGATTTCCCTGAATTGATAGTTATAATTCCAGTAGTAGTAGTGATTACTTTCGTGTACATACATGTGCTTTACAACTAGTGATAGTACATGAAGGAGACAACGATAAATTATCGTTTAAGCATACGTAGTATTGATACACTAATAACAGAGAAACAGGTTTGGCCAATCAATTCATAGATATATTCAAATTATATATGCCCCACCTAGATGGGATTAATTGTAAGAAATTTGTCATGCGCACCTTAATAAGCCTCGTACTGAAGTCTTGCCACTTGCTCTTTCTATTATCATCAAGACTATCTCCAAAAGTAAACCCATGTACTCTCTCAAGACCTGCAGTTGGACCATATGTGAGAGATATTTATTGAAAGATAAAATTCAATAGCACCACTATGATTCATCAAAAAAAAATAATAACAAGTTTATGTGACAACATATTTCCTATAGTTTGTTACTGTTTAACTGTAGTTCAGTGTGAATTTGACAAAATAGAAGATGAAGATGAACCTATGTTGGGTTGATGTTTTCATTGTACATGGCTTTAAATAAATAAAGAAGTTTGAAACAGATATAACATTAGAGACATTTGCTAAAAAAGGATGAGTCTAGACTGCAGTACTGAGAAACTGAGAGGGAGATGAGCAAACATGCTATAAGAAGGGATTTCATTCAGTAGTGGAGGCAGTGTGTTGTTGGGAGGGGCACGTGCCCCACTCAGCATTTATTTTTTTTAAATCAGTATTAGAGATATCTAACATACCCGGTCATCAGTAGCAGCCCACAAGTTCCACAACCAAAAACAATCTCCAACTCCAACATACACTCTAACCTACCCGCCCCAAGTTCCCTTGCTCCGGCCTCCGCCCCTGTCAAGATCCGGTGATGAAGGTATTTCATTGTCCATTGAGGTTTTTGTTGTAGAGATTTTTTTCTTTTTTTTTGGGGGGGGGAGATATATAAGGTTTGTAAAATTTAGATAAACAGGGCTAGATATTAAGGTCCATGAACTTGTTCTGTTTTTTTTTTGGGGGGGGGGGGGTATATAAGCTTGTTTTATTTTGTTGTGGGGTGGGGGGGATGATATATAAGCTTGTTCTTTTTTTTCTGTTTTTTATGATATAAATTGTTTTTTTCTGTTTTATTTGCTAATATATAAGTTTTGTAATACCAATTTTTTTATCTTTTTTTTTCTGATATAAATTGTTTAGTCTCTGTTAATTTTTGTGTTCATCAAATTGTTTAGTGTCTCTTTCTTAGGTTTCTAATAATATCTTTAATACCAATGATATAAATTGTTAATACCAATGACGCAATTGTGGATCGATTCCAAAAGATACAAAATCGTAGAGGAAGATTGTAGTTTGCTTGTTTTATATTTACTTAGTACTTGTAATGACAAATTCAGATTTTGAATACTCGTTTTAGTAATGAAGTACTATGGTTTGGTTTGTTCTATTTTATTACAATTAATGTGTGAATAAACCTCAAAAAGGTTTTTTTTCAGTGCTCCTCCCAGTGGAAATTCCTATACTTTTATCTTTCAAACCCCCGTACTTTTTAGCCACGAAATATAAATGTGTCAATAACCCTCAAAAAGCCTGTTCTGTTACAATTAATATGTGAATATTTATCTTTCGAACCCCCGTACTTTTTATTCTGGTGCTTCACCCAATGGAAATTCCTGGCTCCGCCACTGATTCCATTAGTACCTCATCTTTGTAAATTATTGAATTCTTCACTTTAGACGAAAAAATTAGGTCCAGTGGTGTATGCAATTCCAAGATAATATAGTATTAGTAACAGAAGCAGACATTGACGTAAATCCTAAGTGAGAATCTAGTTAGAGACTTTGGTATTACAAGGTTTTAAGATCAATTGGACGTTAACAAATAACTGGAATGTAACTTTGGAAAGCTTAAACTGATCCAGAAAATATTTATAGTAGTGTTGCCCACCGTATAAAAGCAAGGGAGGGTTATAGGTGAAAGAAAACAAAAAGGGAAGGCACAACTAGAGTATCTGGAATTACGACCCTGTAATGAAAATCGTTAACGGAATTTCATCTTTTCCATATTTCCATTATGAATAAACTATATGATCACTAGAGAATCTAAACCTGCTACCGAAAAAACACAACTGGTGCCATACAGAGTCAAACCAATATACCTTCAGACACAGCTAAACATGCAGCCAACAAACACAAACCCGTAATCAACCTGAGCTATCCACCAAACAGACCCATACCTTTAAATTATATATCGAACATAACAAACACATCATTGCAGTCAAGTAGACCCAACCTGCATATATACCTCTCTTTCCCGGCCTATCTCTGCAGATTTACACAAACGACGATGACAACATCTTCACACAGCCACAACTACTAACCAACACCGTCATTATCAAGCCAACATTGTAGCCAATATAAGATGTTACCAGCACCCTGCCGCTGCAATATCAGTTAAATATTTTTAAGAGAGGCCTCAGAGGGCAAAGGATGTTTGAGAGGCCACGATTTAGTGTAAGCCTAGCCTAGGAATACAATCCTGGAAAACTAGGCTGCGGGGTACAGATTCAAGGCTGAAGAGTTTTAGACTAGGGAATCATCTCAGACTTGGCTGAATCTTGATCTGAGAGCCTGAAGACGAAGGCCTTCTCAATTCCGGGTGGAATAAGTTGTGAGCTTCTAGAATGTTCTCACACAAATATTGTAGACAGATATACTGTAGAGATCCTTTTTAGAGAATGTGATCCTTTATATGAAGACCTAGAGAAACCCAAAAATCTATAAATAGAAAAGGTGAGAATAAGGTTGGGGAATAGAGCTGACATGTTGGCTATGGCTCAACTCACCTCATGCTACGTGCTGGTTGAGAAGAGTGACAGACTTTGGGATGAGCTCGACCAGGGGACATACAGGCTGCGATGTGCAAACGAGGACAGTCGTGGTGCGTTCATGAAGCGACCAAGCAATTGCTTAGGGACTTCGAAAATCCAAAGGTCGTGATGTAATAAGAGATATAACCATAGTTGTCAAATCGTGAATCGAATCATGAATCGTGAACCATGAATCGAATCGGGAATCGAATCATAAGAATCGGTATAAACATAAAAAATGTAGGAAATAATATATAAAAGGAAAGAGAACACAATAAGAATATGTAATAAAACATATTATGACCTAAAACCAATTATAAGACGTGGTTTCATTAAAATATAACTAACAAAATGAAATTCCATGCCCAAATTTTAACAATATCACCACCTACAATGTCCAAATTTAAACATAACAATATATTATAAAATATAATAACACAAATAAAGATTAAACATAACACTATAAAGAATACATTATAATAACAACACCATATAATATAACTTATAAAATCCTTTCACAAGATTTGTTGCCTTCAATCGAACGCAAAGCTACCTCCCTCTCTCGATGAGCTTCAAACAGGTTAGAAGAGAAGAAAGAAGTCATCGCAACACAAAATAGAGGAAATCACATCTTCAAACAGGTAAGAGAAGAAGAAAAGTGATCACAGTTTAGGTTTTGTGTTTAAGTCCCTCTCTCTTTCGCAAAAGGTAACTTAAGTTTGTACTAACTCCTTATTATTTTCATAATAGAACATGTTTTAGAATTTTAAACGGAACAAAAAGCGAGCATGAGCTTTAAGTCAATTGAAAATACCGAACATCATCCAAGAAATATGAATCACACTTGAATCATGAATCGGCGTGATTCACGATTCATCCCCCGAATCGGCCGATTCAGCCCGATTTTTGGAACCCCTCCTATTTTAATCCTAATTCGTATCTATTACTATGTGAATCGGATCGAACCGTATGAATCGAATCGCGAGTTGTAAGATTTTGATAACTACGAATATAACTGTTTTGTTGATGCGTGGAGTTTGTACTCTGCAGATTTGAGATATTATTTTAATGAACGAAGACTATTTAGTGATCTTTAATGCATATTTTACTATGGTAACCTTCTTTAATTTCTATAATGTGGTGAATGAATATTACGATGATGTTGAGAATGTTCAAATTTTATATAATTTCCGTGATGATTGATTACTAATCCAATATCTTAGGAAAGGCCTTAGTCAAGTCTATAAGCTAGACCGTTTTTATAATAAACATGTGAGCCTAGAAAATTGCCACTACGGGGCATAAGCGAATTGGTCTCGCGGCGTACAACGACCAATGCCACCATCACTTAATAATTGTCTCCACAATTAAACCCCCAATGATACCCATCATAATCACGATCAAAATGGATTACCTTCAACAAAAAGCCCAATGTATAGTCTAGTGATGGGCTTATATAAATCCCCAGAAATTTTGAACACAACCGATCCATGAATCAACTAGTAAGAGATAGCCTCCTATAAGATCGTTAGATCTTTAATTCTCCAAGTGCAGATAAAAACACAACACAGAATCTGATGGTACAACACCAATAATAAAGGACGAGAATGAACCCGTAAAAGAGATAGCTTGGCGCCTAAAGCTCAAAAGCAAGGGAGTATATGATGAGAGAAGTTAGTTGCATATGAAAGTGTGAACTCAGATACTAACATCTCTTCATGAGATGTGTTTTGAGCTATGAAGCACGGACCCTCTCCGAAGACCTCAAACAGATTCGTGGGAATGCGCCCCAACATGCATACGAGAGGCGAAGAGTATCCGATTTTTTTGTGGTTTTCTAACCGTGGGATACGCTCCAACTTGTTCCAATAGACAATCTCGCAACAGCAGAAGAAATAAAAAGTAAAAAAGTACGTTGAGGAGAGAGAAGAGGGTCGCAGCAGATAGTTCGTCCGAGTTTCAGCATGCGCTTCCTCTTTGTATTTCTGGTTTAGTTTCTTTTTTATCAAGAACCCAATCAGTGTGTGTGTTTGTGTGTGTGTGTGTGAGAGAGAGAGAGAGAGAGAGTAGGTTTGCAGCTGGAAAAAATGAGGGTAAACTAAAACTACCGGGTAAGTAAAAGTCTAAAAGAAGGAAAAGGTCTGTGAGGAAAGGAGATGAGGCTTTTGTGTATTGGAAGACAGGCTGTAAACAACAAAAATAGCTAAGATGGAAAAGAAAATGTTTTCCTTAGAAATGTTTTTCTTGGAAAAGGTTTTCAAGCTAAAAGTTTTCCTTTTGCGTGTTTGATTGTAAAGATGGAAAAGTTGTTAAAATGGAAGAGATGGAATATCTCTAGTGTAAAGTTTTCCAAATTTTCTTGGAAAGCGTTTCCTATGGTCTGGAAAAAAAAAGGATAAAACAAGGCTTATAAAACACTACCAAAAGTTGAAAAACACCAAAGATTCCTTATTTTCCACATAAAATTGGTTTATCAAACTCATCCTTATGTACATGGGTACATAAATAAAAAATGTCATCTAAAATTATTAATATTAAAATATTAATAGCTTTTATTTCACCAACATACATATTTATACATATCTTTGCTTACCCGAATCCTACCTTTTGAAAAGATTTGTGTATCCCGTACCCCGAATCGTGTCATATTCCGAATCATGTCGAGTCCATGCTTCATTAATTAAATTTTTTTTTTTTTGTGTGTGTGAGAGGGGGGGGAGGGGGGGATTGCATGATGATTAAAGAGTATGTTGCAACTAATGGGTTGGAGTTCATTCTTTGATTTTTGGATATTGGGTATTTGATCTCCACCTCTACATGTAATAAGTTGATGAAATTTACGTATAAGCAGTGTATCGACACTGACTGGAGTGTAGTGGGAGTGAAAGCGATTAATTAATAACTACACATTAGGCCGATGGCCTAAGAAATATCACTAAATCAACTCTCCAAATATCATAGTGAGTACAAATGGGGGGCTTAAGGCCCTATTTTAAAGGGAATTGATAGCTTCAAGCTAACCCTAAATAGGTAAAAGACTAAAAAGGACAAAATAACGAAATGCCAAAAAAGACAAAATAACCCCTAACTACTATGCTCATGTATCACTCTTCCCCCCCATTAGAGCTCGCCAAGTGGTAAAAATCCGAGCCAACGCGCTGCATTGTAGCCTCAGTGATCCAAGAGTCTTCTGAATAGGGACGATTGTGCCAACGGTCAAGGTAGCAAGTATGATCTCTGGAAGGAGAAGAAACTGCTTCAGAGGCGAGGATCCTCTCAATGCTGTCAACATGAGATCGGACTGGGTGGCCTCGGCAGTGGCAAGGGGATCGATGGAACATGTGTGCCAGGAAATGGAGAAAGATCCGCCACGTTGAACGTGTTGTGGTAGGTCCACCTCATATGCATTGTTTCCACAACTACAGACAATGGGGGATGGACCAAAGCGGCGCATGTGGAGTTTGCAGTGATGTCGGGGCTTCTGAAGGTAGACCATAACAAGGTCACCCGACTGGAAGATGACAATGCACCGGTGGGCATCCGCGTGCTCCTTGAAAGAAGCATAAATGTGCTGGAGGCGAGCATAGACATCCGCTTGAATGGAAGTCAATCGATCGACGAATTCAGCTGATGTGGGCCTGACTGGAGTGGTGAGGGTAACTCAGTTAAGTCAACCGAAACGGTAGGGGAGGTACCCAACACAATCTGGAATGGAGACAGCCCTGTGGAGCGTCTCACGATGTTGTTAAAAGCAAACTCTGCCTGGACAATGACAATATCCCATCTTCAAGGAGTTTCGAAGGCCAAACAACAAAGGAGATCACCCATGCTCCTTTTGACAACCTTTGTCTGGCCATTTGTATGAGAATGGAAGGCGGTGGAAAACTGGAGTGAACAACGGAGTAGACCCCAAAGAGTGCGCCAAAAATGCCTCATAAATCGTACATCCCTGTCTAAGGTGATACTACGTGGAGGCGGACTACCTCCCGAAGATAAAGAGTAACAACATAAGATGCATCGGTTGTCCAAGAACAGGGAATAAAGTGAGACATCTTGAAGAATCGATCCACCACGACAAAAATGGAATCATGTTCCCAAATAGTACGAGGGACCCCAACAATGAAGTCCATCGAAGCATCCTGCCACGGTCGGTCCGAAATAGGAAGAGGGGTGTATAGTCCAGCAATTTGTGTGCTTTCCCTTAACAGTCTGACAAGTATAACACTGTCGAATATAGGTGTTGGTATCCCGCCACATAATAGGCCAATAAAAGCGCTCCCGAAGGGCAGAATGGGTGCTGGAGTGACCCATGTGTCCCACCAATCAATCGGAATGAATCTCAGCAATAACCTTTTCCCGAAGAGAAGAAGTGGGAATGCAGAGAGTTGTCCCTCGAAACAAAACTATGTCCTGTAGTAAGTAATCGCTTGAGGCCCCATTGTTTCGCTGACATGCAGCATAAGTAGGGTCGAACTGAATATCATGTGCGTTTAAGGTCCGCACCTCATCAAGGCCAAAAACCTGAATGCAAATAGTGACAAGAGCATGGGTACGGCAACTGAGAGCATCGACCAACTAATTGTCTTCCATAGCTTGTAGTGGAGGTAAAAAGTGTATCTCTACGCGGTCCACTTGTCGTGACGGTCACTGATTTGACGTTGACTATGTAAGTAGAGGAGGGCCTCATGGTCTGACTTGATGACGAACTCTGTGGAGAACGAAGGTCTGCCAAAATTTCATCGCCTCGATGACAGTATAAAACTCAAGGTCGTAGGTCAAATAATTCGGGGTGGCCCCTGACTGAAGCACGCAACTGACTTCCCATTCTGGCTGAGGGCTGGACCTACTCCGATCTTGCAGACATCGCTAGGCAACTCAAAGAATTGGGTAAAATCAGGGAGGGCGAGGATCGGGGTTGAAATCATCAATTTCTTAACGCGACGGAAGGCGTTGTCTGCCTCCTTTGTTCAACGAAACTTGGTGGTAGAAAAAACGAACATCAAGTCAATGATGGGAGCCATGACGGTGCTAAAACCTGCGATGAATCGCCGATAAAACCCAGCAAGCCCGTGAAAACTGCGGACCTAAGAGACAAAGGTGACAATGGGCCAGTCCACGATGGCCTGAATCTTAGCCTCATCAACACGTACTCCGTCACATGAGACCACATACCGCAGGAAGGTGACTGAAGGAACCATAAAGAAACATTTCTTCGGGTTGAGATAAAAACACTCTGCACGAAGAACGGCAAATACTTGAACCAAATGCTCCTCCTCAAATCGGTTATAGATGATGATTATAGTTGTCAAAATCGTACGATTCACGATTCGAATCTTCCGATTCGGGTCCGATTCACATTTTTTTTTCTTTTTACCTTATAACCATACGTGTGTTTTAATAAAACAAATAAAAAAAGAAGCAAACAACAAAGGATACCGTTAAGATACAGAGTTTAAGAGAAAAACATGTTCTCTTGGCTCGGTTATTATCAACTGACTTTTCTTATCTATTCTCTTGGCTGAGTGTCTTCTATCTTTTGCTTTTTTTTTTTGTCATAAAACTTTTGTATTTGTTATAAAATCTTTGAAGGTATATTTGTTTTGTTGCTTTTAATTAATATGAAGGTCGTTTTAAATTAATATTGTTTTATAGTTAATTTTAGTATTTGTTTTGTTGTTTTAAATTAATATGGTTTGTTATTTTAAATTAATATTGTTGTAATTTTGTAGGCTGTTTTAAATTAATATTGTTAATCTTAGTAGGTAGGCCTATTCAAAAATTTTGGAAGTATTTATTTTACAGTTTTATTGTTTTAAATTAACCTTTGCATTTATTTTATTGTTTCAAATTAATATGTAGGATGTTTTAAATTAATATGTAGGCCGTTTGATGATATATTTTTGTTTTTTACATTTTTAAGCTTAAAATGAATGAGAACATGTGCTACGGTTAATTTTTGTGATATATTTTGGTATATTACCATGTGCTACGATTAGTTTTGTCATATTATGCTTAATTACCAATTCTATAGTGTTAAATCCTATTTACGTATGTTTTACTACGTTTTTATCATTTGGTTCCGATTCGACTGATTCGATTCAAGATTCAAGATTCAAGATTCGGGGGGTAAACGATTCACGATACGATTCGCGATTAGACAACTATGATGAGGATATCATCAAAATACACCACTACGAACTTATCCATGAAAGGTCAGAGGATCTGGGTCATGACGCGCATGAAAGTGGAAGGGGCGTTGGATAAACCAAACGGTATAACGGTCCACTCGTACAGACCGTCCTTCGTCTTGAAAGTCGTCTTCCATTCGTCCTCGGGACGCATATGGATCTAGTTAACTTATGGCCACTCTTTAGATCTAATTTGGTGAAGACTCGGCACCGTGTAACTGATTTAGCATATCCTCCAAGCGAGGAATGGAAAATCGGTACTTGACCGTGATCTTGTTGACGGCTCGACTATCTATGCACGTTCGTAAACTTCATCCTTCTTAGGCGACAGGAGGGTGGGACCGGCACATTGTGATATGCTCTCTCTAGTAGGACCTTAGATACCTGTCGTTGTAAGTCCTCGTGCTCGGTTGGGGAGAGAAGCTCCCAACACGAAATCAATCGCGCGTTGAATGCCTCTGAGGGGTGGAAGCTCCTCTAGTGGGAAGCAAACATCGGTGTAAGTGTCCAGGAGGTCCAAAATCTTCAGGGGTACCTCGGACTCTGGCGTGCCAATGGGGCTAATAAGGGCATAGAAAAAACCGGTGTTGATTGCCTCAATGGTCAAATCCTCATGGGAGATGAGAAGTGTTGATTGCCTCAATGGTCAAATCCTCATGGGAGATGAGAAGCGCTGATGGACAGGCTGGTCGAAGCTCACACATCGAGCATAGTTGAAACTGTTGACCAAGGTGTTGGAATGTACAAGTGTTGGTACCATAGTTGTTAAAATTGTCCGATTCGCGAGTCGAATCGTCCGATTCGATTCGATTCGATTCATAGGTAAAACGATTCGAATCAGTAAGAGAATCGAAAAAGGTTAAACAATCGTTCAATTCGGGTGAGAATCGTCTGATTTGAGTTGGAATCGATAATCGGTATCAAAAACGATTCAGGAATTGGGTTTTAAAACTCACGTGCTTCTGTCATGTACTTCTGTTTTAAAACGATACAAGAAATGGGTTTTTCTAACTTACGAAGTGTCGTTTAACAAAAACAAAACCCTACAATACTTACGAACTGCAAATCAAAGGCCGGAACTGCAAATCGAAGGCCGTTTTAAAAATTGAAGGCCATAACTGCAAATCGAAGGCCATTCAGTCCTTTTTTTGTTGTTCAACACCTGTTCTTGCAGTTCGAAGCCAATACGGTATGTTCTTTGGCTGCTTTTTTTTTGTTATAAAACCTTTTTTATTTGTTATAAAAACCTTTTTATTTGTTATAAAAACCTTTTTATTTGTTATATTTTACTGTTTGTTATAAAACCTTTTTATTTGTTATAAAAAACTTTTTATTTGTTATATTTTATTGTTTGTTATAAAACCTTTTACTGTTTGTTATAAAAACTTTTTATTGTTTGTTATATTTTACTGTTTGTTACAAAATCTTTTTATTTGTTACTGATTAATTTAAGGTTGTTTTTGTTATAAAACATTTTGTTGTTTTAAATCAATATATTTTACTGTTTTAAATCAATAGATTTTAATATTTGTAGGTTGTTTTCATTTAGCTGTTTTAAATTAATATATTTGTTTTATTGTTTGAGTTTATTAAATAAATTGATATTGATTTGTAGGTTGTTTGAACTTTGAAAATCAAGATGGCAAAGTCTAAGGGCAAGAAAGAAACCAATCCAACTTGAGCCCATTGTACCAAGGTGTACGAGAACAATAGAATGCAATTGAGATGTAATTATTGTAAAGCAATAAAATGGGGATGAGTTTTCCGAATGAAACAACATTTTGTCGGGACTCATAGCGATACTAGTATGTGTGAACAATGTCCCGAGCCCGTTAGAATATTTTTTCAAGAGTATTTGTGTCAAAATGCTACTTCCACGGTCGATAGCAATCAAAGTCGAGCAAACGTTGAAGATGAATGCTTTCAAGGGGGGAACGATGATAGGGGGGTTCGACGGGGAAGGCGAAAGGGGGAATGGATAGATTTGTTATCAAAACGGGTGGGGGAAAGGGTAAACAACAAACTATGAATCAAATGCTAAAGGATATAGAGTCAGTGTGTAAGGATATATTGAGGTTTTTCAATAAGAATGCTTTATCATTCAATCTTGTGAAGTGTCCACTTTTTAAAAGGATGTTGGTGTCGGTTGAAGATTATGACAAGGGATTGAAGCCTCCTAGCTATCATGAAGCTAGGGTCACATATTTGAAAAAGGAAGTGGAATGTGTGCATAGCTTATTGGAGAGGTATAAAAAGGAATGGAAAATAACGGAGTGCACTTTAATGTCGGATGGGTGGAGCGATAGAAAATCAAGATCATTCACTAACTTTTTAGTGAATAGCCCAAGCGGGACGATTTTCCTTAAATCTGTAGACACCTCCTCAATCATCAAGGATGCGATGAGATTGTTTGAGTTGCTTGATAGTATGGTAGAAGAGATTGGGGAAGAAAATGTTGTGCAAGTGGTGACGGACAGTGCATCGGCGTATGTAGCCGCGGGGAGGTTATTGGAAGAGAAAAGAAAGAATTTGTTTTGAAACCCATGAAACGCCCACTTGATCGATTTGATGCTTACCGACATTGGTAACTTGCTTATATTTAAAAACACAATTACAAAGGCAAGAGAAGTTACCGTGTATATTTATAAGCATACATGGGTGCTTGATTCGTTTAGAAGATTTTCAAATAAGAGGGAACTTACTAGAGCGGGAGCAACTAAATTTGCCACTTACTTTCTCACATTAAAGAGTTTTGGAAAAAATGAAGGCGCATTGAGGCGTATGTTTACATCGGTCGATTGGATGAATGGAACTTCTGCCAAAAAGGTGAATGCGAAGAAAGTGCAGGGTATCATTTTGGGTGACAAATTTCTGGAAAGTGATTAAATATTGTTTAAAAAGTGTACATCCACTTTACAAATTTTGAAAGCTTGTTGATGGAGGTGTAAAACCGGCAATGGGTTACCTATATGAAGCTATGGATCGGGCGAAGGAGCAAATTGCGATTAATTTTTATCATGTAGAGAAGAAATCTAAGAAGATTTGGAAAATAATTGAAACGAGGTGGGATCTTCAACTTCATAGGCCACTTCATGCCGCGGGATACTATTTGAACCCAAGGTAACACTTGAAGATTCCACTATATTCTAATTTATATTATATAAAGGACTAAAATATATTTTTTGTTTATATTTGAAGATTCCACTTCAGTGATGACTTTAAGGCCGATAAAGAAGTGAAGCGTGGTTTGTATGACACTATAGAGAGGATGTGTCCGGACACCGATACAATAATCACCGTACAAGAGCAAATGGATAAATTTAAAACGTGTGGGGGACTGTTCAGTGGAAGTTCGGCAACTCTAACGGGCGATAAAAAACAACCTGGTGAGTTTATATGTTGCTGATTTTTTATGTTAATCAATTTATATGTTGCTGAATTTTTTATATTCTTTTGTTTATATAGCCAATTGGTTGGAAAGTTTTGGTGAAGATGTACCGAAGCTTCAAAAGATTGCTATATGAGTTCTTAGTATCACATTTAGTGCGACAGGGTGTGAGAGAAATTGGAAAACATTTGATCATGTGCATTCCAAGAAAAAAAAATCGTTTGGAGCAACAAAGGTTGAATGATCTTGTTTTCATGAAGTATAATCTTCAACTTGAAATGAGACGAGAGCAAAGGAGTGAACGTGGTGACTTCGATCCAATTCGTCTATTATAGAGGACGATGATGAGTGGATCACTGAGAGATATGGAGGAACCATGTCTTTCCACCGATCATTCATGGTTGAATGTTCACGAATGTGTAATACCCGGTATATTTTTGGAATAAAATAAAATTTAATAAGGATTAAATTAATTCGGTGAAATTAGTTAATCCGGGTTGTGAGTAATTAAACTCAATAATATTTATAAATTTTAGAATTTGACTTAAATGATTTGGAATAAATCAAACGGGATTTATATTTTATAAAAAGTATTTGGTGTGTCACGACACAATTAAATATATTTTTGGGATAAAAAATATTTTTGGAACGCACTTCGAGAGGTATTACGGGTTTGTTTGGGTATTTTAAACCCTTAGAAATGGTCTCGGGTACATATATATGAGTTGGGTAGTTATCAGCCTAATTAGATTTTGTATTTGGGCTCATTTGGGGGTCCAAAGTTAGGACCTAAAGCCCAACTCGGGAATTGGAAAAAATATAAGGTTAGAAGGAAGAGGAATAACTCTCCACTCCTAATCAAAACCTAACCCTAGGAGCCCCACTTCAAGAGAAGGAGCACCAAAGGCTTATGAGGAGGAAGAGCACCCTAAGAGGAGGAAAGAGGCTTCTCTACACAATTCCAGGCAAGGATTCTCTTGCCATTTTTATTCAATTTGTGCTATTTTCATATGAATGTTAACCCCATGCTTAGATTTAGAATTGATTCATATTTTGAGGTTTCTGGACATTAAATATAAATTGATGGATTTGATGATGAACAATACATGTAGAGGAATGATTCATATGTAGAATTTATCTCAGAAATTGGGTAAGGTAAATCTGGCATTAATGTTAGATTTCCTTAAGCTTTTGGGTGGTTAATTGGGGATAACCTATGTAGAGAATGTTTGAGGTAAATTATGGACTGAAATTTATGTAAATTCCATTATGAATAAATCGTTTATGTGAGTTAATTAATGGGTGAAATTTGGAAAAGAAACATCTGATACACTTATATCTTTAACGTATATAAATTTTGGGTTGATTTGGGGCTTAGAATTAAGTTTGGCATGTATATATAATTCTGGGCTGCTAAGAAACAATGCAAAGAAACAAATCTGGATTTATAGAACTCGAACAGGACGAAATGTATAGAGGGAATGGAGGGAGGAAGGAGACGAGCGGTCGCTCAAACGACGTGTGGGTCGTTCGAGCGACGCACCATGTCGCGCAAACGAGAGCCACGATCATTCGAGCGACGTGGGGCATTTTCTCTCTCCTCGTCTCTTTTTACTGTAGCCCTAATTTCTACAAAGTCGTTTACTGAATCTGTATTACTTCATGCACAGTAAGTAAAGAAAGGTTAAGGGTAGGGAAATTTGGATTTATGGGTTAATAAATTAATGGAACATTGTTATACCCACATTTGAGTGAATAATAATTACGAGTAACTAGACGGTTAAGGAATTATTTTATGGAATGGAATTTTATAATTTATTGAAAAGGGATGCTTATACCTAGAGGGTGAGAGATGGGAAATTTTTAAGCGTGTCCACTTATTTACGGGAAATTTAGTTAGAATACGAGCCCAAGGAGTGAGTCCGGACATTTTGGTTGAGTGACACCATTTTAATAAATTAAGTATAATTAATTAAATTTCAAGTTGGGGAAATTGACTCAGGTATTAAGAGTTAGTGCTACGGGAGTTACGCACGGGGTAGTCGGTTTAATTTATTATATATATAATAAATTATCAAGTATCAAATTTATTAAAGGGTGTTTGACCAAATAGTGTGATTTTATGTAATAAATTCTCAAGGATAAAGATACAAGCCGAATGAGTGAGACTGGGCATTGTAGTGGAGTGATACTACTCAACTATATTAGAGGAATCCTTATATATGTACATATAAACCTTATCAAAAAGGTATTAGGAAGCGAATAAATATTGATAATCGGGAATGATTAAAGTTTGAGTCAAGAGGACAACATGCTAAGACTATTAAATATGTGGGAAAGCTTAGTTTGGGAAAATAACTATGCCTAGATATTTAAAGAGTCATAAATTGTGAAGCAAATGTGATTTAAGTCCAAAGAGGATTTTATGAGACTTAATATTTAATTGGAAAATAGTTGTAGGATAACGGCTTAAAATGAATTATGGAATAATGGACTAAAATGCTATGGTTACGCCAGGAAGGCTATAATTTATATGGATTGGTATTTCCTTGGATTAAGGTAGTTATAGAGTAACTACTTATACATATTGGGCGATAATATGTATTGATATTTATTAGTGTGGACATAACAATGGGCCGTCCTATCGGCTCGGGGGTTCGCTCGTTCGGGCTATAGATCACACGTCGGCACAGGTGAGCATGACGATGTGTAGGCCATATAGGTACTACGTAGAGGCCCCACCCTCGAGGGGTAGGTGTGGCGCTGACCCTTCATGTATCACTGCTGGGTATGAGCCCTATACAGGTGTCCTGCGTAGAGACCGCCCCTAACTTATGTGTGTTTCGTGGTGTCCGCCTCGAATGTAGGAATTCCTTCAGACTTGCCGATAGAGCACGAACAAGACACCAACGAAAGATGCCTTTGTGTGTCATATATATATACGGACATATATATTTACCCTTTTACACATTGTGGTATACCCTATAAGGGAATGTGCCCTTTTAGTCTAAAGATATAGATAATGCTTAATGATAATAAAGTTGGGCTAATATGAATGATGTGGATAATTAAGGACGAAGATGAGTCCTAATGAGTAATGCGGCAGACAATTATTAATAAGAATAATAATTGGATAGTCTAAGGAAATATACTTACATTAAATAGAATGAGATAAAGTGTAGTCAATTATTAAATGAGAATAATAATTTGGTAATCTAAGGGAGTGAAACTTATAGTCTAACTGGGTAGACGACAGGGAATACGAATTTAATCATTTAATAATTTAAAGAAATAGACAAGGTTTACAAGATATGATGATGTAAGATTTTGCCCTTAGTTTATGTAAATTGCGATAATTACAACTTTGAAATCTATTTGAGGATTGGAGTGTCAGACATGAGGACCCACTTGTAGTTATTGTATAATGGAAGTGATTTATTCTTCACATGGATGATTAAATGATGAAATTTACAATTGATATTTATTTGGGGATACGAGTAGGACTGATTCTAGATGATAGGTAAGGTACTCGTTACATGTGAGCGTCGATGGGGAGACGTGAAGTATGAGTTAGTAACAAATTGCATATTTATTGGTGAAGAATCCTTGCAACTCTAGGGATCTGACCCAAATTTAAAATGTTCTCCCCCCCCCCCCCCCCCCCCAGGTATTCTTAATGACAGGGATAGCACGACTGACAATGGATCAACTTGGAGTTGCATTGGATGTAGTGGATTTCACTCCATTGATTCTAGTGTAGGTTGTACTTCAGCGTTTGTTATTTTATTTCATAATGGGATTTGTACGGGCATAAGCCCAAGTGTTTATTTATATCAGTTGTATTTAGTTGTACATTTTGGACCTTATATAATGACTCAATTTTATTTATTCGTGTGTTGAACCAGTTTTATTCGGATATTTTATTCATTGTGAATTTTAATATAAATGAAAGAAGTTTTTATTCCTTCAGTATAAATTGTTGATAAGCCCTATCTTCGGCGTGTCGTACCTGGTCAGCCTTTACGTGAGAAAATGGGGGTTGTTATGCTTCCAAGATGAAGGACCTAGCAAAAAGAGAAAGCGAGGTGAAAATATGTTGAATTATTATAATTATTGTTTATTTGTTACTAATATATGTCAATCTTATTGTTAATATACATCAAAATTATTTTGTGTTTATATAGGGCTAAGGAATTTAAATGCCAAGGGGGAAGGCAAACAAGTCATAGATGATGATATTGAAATTCTTGATGATGAGGAGGACGATGATGAAGATGAAGAGCAATTTAGAGAGGGGGGAGATCGAATTGTCATAGGGGATGATGATGATGATGACGATGATGGTGATCTGGGCCTTGATGATGATGAATGAAGAAGAAGAATGATCATTGATGAAGACTTTTTATGATTTAATTTTGTTTTTTACATTTTTAAGCTTGAATGAATGAGAACATGTACTACGTTTAATTTTTGTGATATATTTTGGTATATTATCACGATCTACGATTAGTTTTTTTGTCATATTATGCTTAATTACCAATTCTATAGTGTCAAATCAATTTGCGTATGTTTTACTACATTATTATCATTTGGTTCCAACTCGACCGTTTCGATTCACGATTCGCAATTCGAGGGGTAAACGATTCGCGATTTGACAACTATGGTTGGTACGACCATCGTGCATACTCGAATGGTCATACTGCCAGGGTCGCCCGAGGAGTAAATGGAACACTCGGATATCCACAACGGCGCACAAGACCTCATCGACGTAAGCGCCAATTGAAAAAGAAAGTCAACATTGTCGGCTCGGGGAAATAGCCCTACTTCTACTGAGCCATCCGATACGGCATAGTCTAGAAAGGGATTCGGTGAGGGACAATTTAACAACCATCTCCTGAGCGATCAAATTATCACTCGCTCCTCCATCAATGATAACAGTGTAGAGTCAGCCGTTGGCCGTGTAAAAAATAAGCTCGTGTGGAGCCAACTAGTATCCTCTGAAAGCTCCGAGTGTGGATTGAGGGTGGGGGAAACCACCAATGTGTGAATAATGTCTGTCGATACGACCGTGGGGGCGACAGCGGAGGGCTTTGCCTAGAGGCGGCAATTAGTATCACGCCTACGATAAATAGAACGCGCATCCGGTAATGGAACGGTGGAAGGAACTGGAAAAATACCCAACAACTGACAGCCGGTATATATGGGGTCAAGTGTGGGAGAATTGGGTGAAAAAGAAGCTAAGGTTTTTATTTGTGGGAGGTGAGGGTTGGGTTGGGTTTTGGTGGAGGCAGCTGCCGGAAGAGTTCTGACTGGGAGGGTGGTCGCCGGAGGTCCAGGAATGGTCGGACATGTGACCGGAGGAAGGACGCTGACAGGCCGGATCTCGCCGAAGGTAGCAGATAAGGGCTAAACTGTTGTTCAGATAACTTTCTATCCAGATTTTGTTCGGATCTGGTCCGAGCGACCTCGTGATGGTGTCTGGTGGTCTGTCCAGCGCTGAAAAAGTCGGTTGGTTGATGAAAACTGGCGGAAGTTTGCTGCCAGGTGGAGAGAATGTCAGATCCGATTTGAATCTGTGTTGGGATAGGCTGGACGAGTTCAGATCTGGTCAGGAAACTGCTCGGGGCTATCAGGGGTTAATCGAGGTTGAGGTGAGGTAGTTCGGCGGCAGATTTGGACTGGTTCTGCGCCTGCTGAGGTTGATCGGGGTTAAGGTGAGCCGACAGGGCTGTTTTGAGCGGGAACGAGGAAGGAATCTGCTGGTCTTGCAAAGATTTTCCGGGGCAGGTTCTGAGGCCAGCAGGGGTTAGAGCCCCCTTCCGACTGAGACTGCTCATGGTGGTGGCAACCCAAATCCCAATCATCTATAATCATCATTGAACACCCATGAGCAAACGTCGCTCTGATACCAATTTGACGATTAATTATTAGCTATACAACGCCAACAACAACAACAACAATAACAATATAATGTTTAGAGACCAAAGGCCTAAGAAATATAACTAAATCAACTCTCCATATATCGTGTGAATACAAATGAGAGGCCTAAGGCCCTATTTAAAGGGAAAGGTTAGCTTGTTAGTTAAGCTAACCCTTAATGGGTAAAAGACAAAAGGACAAAATCACAAAGTGTCAAATAAGACAAAATAGCCTCTAACTGCTATGCTCAACATCACTAACCCAAAGGATTTAATCTCTCTCAATCGGAATTACATTAATCAAAGTCTATGAGGTTGTGAAAGCGTAAGAGAGCCCAACAAGGAAAGAACTAATCAAATCTCGAATCACATGTGATTGATTTTATTAAAATAGTTATGGAAACTAACTTAAAAGATTAGTATTAGAAATTGAAGCGATAAAATCAGATAGGCAATCCAATCCTGCACGCCTGAGTTGCAAAAAATGCGTTGTGCACATCAGAAAGTCTGTTGATTTTACTTTGGGGTGGCTATGAGCATTTCCAATAGTTTTGTAAATAATGTTGTATGTGAAATATTAATATTTTAAGAAAAAGTATGCTCCAACCGTATGTTAAGCCATGTGGACACAGGAATGTGAGTGTATTTTATGCACTCAAAATACACCTTCACATCATCATTTTGTCTCTCATTCTCCCTTTAATTTTTAAACTACACAATTTTTATGGAGTGTTGTTATTAAACTATAATTACAGATGTTTGTATGTCATTCGTAAATTTGAATTCTAATTTTTTTCACAATACCTTTTAAGGACCATAGTTGTGCATAACTTTTCTGTAAAGCTCAATTTACATATAAGATTTACACCAATAATTTGCATAACCATTCGAGATGAAGGTAGTGGAGAGAGAGCAATTGAATTTTGAATGAAGAGGAATTCCCTTTTACAAATTTATGTAAATCTACAAATGCGGAAGCGTTATTGTTACGCTACACAACTATTAACTAAACAACAACAGCAGCAACAAAGAAACTAAACTAATGAAATGGGTTTCTTTCTCTCTCTATTCTCAATTCTCAATATTCAAGGAGTGCTTACAAATGAGAGTCAAAGGCCTATTCATAGGAGAAGTTAGGTTGTTAATCAAGCTAATACCCAAAAAGACCAAAAAGGACAACTAATAACTAAAAATGACTCATTAGCGCCAAACATGCTTGGAGACTAATAAAAGACAAGTTAAAAGGAAATGACAATAAACCCTAAACTAAAAATAGAAATAAAAGATAGTCTCTTCTCCCAGGAGCACAACCACGGGCCATGTGTCGCTATATATCCCATACACATCATGCTCCCTGTCTTCGAAAAAGCTCGTCCTCGAGCTTGAAGGGTGAATCATCAATACCACATGATATGAACCAACCAAGAAAAGCTTCAAACCTCAATCAAAATCAACAAAAAGTGGACAGCCCATCTGGAATTAATCCCATGCGTGTGAACCTCGTCAAAAATGGGTCTAATAAACCCAAATCCCGGCGCGATGTCCCTCTACGAAATTCAAGCAACCAAAAACTGACGACCATACACACCTTCTCAACACCATGAGTACATGGTTGCAACTTGGAGTGGTGGACCCTTCAATCTAACCGGACGGGAACTCCGGCGATCGCACATTTGCGAGTACGATGACGAAACAAGTGGATTGAAGGCACCGACATTCCGGAAAATCGGACCCAAAATGGCAAATGGTAAGAAAATGGATCCCAATTGAGACGTATTTTTTATGGAAGTCATATGTTGTATCACAAAGAGGTCCGGTGACCAATTTTGACCGGATTTGAGGTCAAATAGAGAGTGGGGAATTGGATCGTAGTAGGGAAACACATTTTTGTTGGGTTTGATTGTGATTGGGCATTAATGAGTGGGGAAAGGGGAAAATAGGGGTAAAAATAGGGGTGGGGATGTTTTGGGTTAAGAAAAGGTGGCTAGGGTACCGGGTCAGATCAGGAGTAGGCGGGGCTGGATTGGAGGTTGGGAGGTCTCGACCCCAGACGGCAGGGGAAGGAGGGTTGCAAGTGCTAGGGGCTGCCTCTGGTGACCGCCGACCACCACTAGGGCAGAACCTTAATGGTTCGGGGACGCCACTGGAGGGAGAAGGGTTGCCGACCACCTGGGGGTGGTCCGACCCAAGGGGGAAGGGATTTTGGGGATGTCGGGGGTCTGCCCAATCTGCAGTGAAGGAGGCGGCATCAGGAAAAAAAAAATGGGGAAGTAGGGTTTGTCTACAGGGGAAATAGGGCAGGGGTAGGTTTTGGGTAGTATTAGGGTTTTTTAGGGTTGGGGCAAAAGTGGCGGAGGAGGGGAAGAGGAAAAAGGTTGCTAGGGTTGGGGTTTGTAGGTTCTTGGGGTTTTTTTTGTTTTTTTGAGGATTAGGGTTAGGGTTTCAATTTGGGGTTGTGGATTTCTTGGGTTAGCGTTTGGGTAAAATAAAATATGGAGATTCATGTAAACGAGATAGTGGTTGTGTGGCAGTAGGAGGTGGAGGTCGAGGAAGGTGGTGGTGAAGATGGAGGGTGGAGGAGGCTAAAAGGGCTTGAATTCCCCCTTTTAACGGTGACGGAATATAGGGTTTCCATCCACCCGATTCCCATTTGGACATTTATCAATCTACCGATTGAAGGGTTACCGGAGTTGGAATCACAACTCATCACCCGCTTCACGCACCACGACGAACACCAAGAACAAATGCAACTCTTATACCAATTTGATGTAAATCTACAAATGTGGAAACGTTATTGTTACACTACACAACAACAACAACAAATAAACTAATCTAATGAAATGGATTTCTCTCTCTATATTCTCAATTCTCAATATTCAAAGTGTATTTACAAATGAGGGCCAAAGGCCTTTTTAAAGGAGAGGTTAGATTGCTAAGCAAGCTAATACCCAAAAAGATCAAAAAGGACAACTAATAACTAAAAATGACTTATTAGCCCCAAACATGCTTGGAGACTAATAAAAGACTAAAGATAAAAGAAAATGACAATAAACCCTAAACTAAAAATAGAAAATAAAATATAGTCTTCTCCCGGGAGCACAACCACGCGCCACGTGTCGCTATATATCCCGTACACATCACAAAATGATGTGTACAAGTGCGTGGCATGTGCGTGGAATCGAGTCAAAGGTGACCAATATTTTAATTTGTCGTTATTATATTTTTATTGCTTTATTTTTATTAGAATAAATGAGTATTCGCTTGGGAATATTATAAAATATGTTAGATAGATCTAGTGGTGCTATGGCTTGGACCGCTAGGACCATGACATTACCGCTCACATCATACTTAGCTTGCCCACCAAGTTTTCGTGGGCCTATACATACCTCATGTATTCCCTCATTTTCTAATAACACAATTACAATGAATTGAATGAGTGAGAAAAATAGTGTTGTTTTAGTTATTTCCTCTAAGTTTGTATAAATATTCCATTGCGTTTCGCTCTTGGTGTGTGGTCATGGTGTATGGAACTTAAAGTCCGAATTATGGCTTCAACTCGAAACAACCGATCAGTTAGAGGGTACTTTGGCCAATAAATGTTTGTGATCGAAACCCCAAAAATTGATCATAACTCTGATTAGGAAGTTACAACACTGGATTCAGTCCCAATACCAAAAAGGATCAGCTACAATGGAGAGCGGGCCTACGAGTTCATTGCAACCCCAGAACCACCACCACTAGCGATGATTCCCACCCCTCATTGTCATTTGAAGTCTAAAGACAATGGGGAAGATAGTTCAGAGGTTGGGAATGATGAATTCAATCGCCACAACGCCTTGTCCCAACCCTCTTTAAGCCCTGCTTGGCCTCCAGCAGGGAGCCATTTGTCTTCACTTCTCGAAATCTCAAACTGACGTAAATGACGAAAAATAAATAATAAGAGGAAGATATCTCACACTTCAACACGCAGTCATTAAACTCTCCAAAATATAAAATACCTCAAATAAGGCTACAAATCAGTTATTTACACGTAGAAGGTAGCTTGGGCTCTAAGCTATTGAACTAGTTACAATTATGCCCCCTAGGTGTCACTTGTCATTCCCACCTCTAAATACTAAACAAACAAACAAAAGGAAAATACAACCAATTAACAAAATAAAAGAAAATAGCAAAAATACAATAAAATCCTAAAAATGACGAAAATATCCTCAATTTTCTTCATTCACATCATTCTCTCCACCTTCAAAAAAGCTCGTCCTCAAGCTTTGAAAGTTGAGGATGCACAAAATCGAAATATGGGGTTGAGAAGATAAGAAAATGCATGAGGCCCAAAAATAATTTCGTAAAATATATATACGGCCCAAAATGTATCTTCAAAATTGGAGAATTACGTGAAAAGCGCCAAAAATGTGCGGAAGAAAGGCAAAACTTGTGGGGCCAAAAGTAATTTTTAAAAATTTGAGGAAGATCCTTCAATTCTTGCGTCAAGATCATCATCTTCCTCTAAACCACTTGCTTGGTGTCAAATCCTAGTTCTTGAATTTGTTGGAGGGTTGCACCTAGAGCAGGGAGTAGATAGGCTAGCATAGGAAGGGTTTGGGTCAAAATGGGCTGAGATTGGATTGAATTTGTGGGGGAATGGTTCTTGAATAGTTCCGGTTGTATATTGGATTGATCGGGGGTAAAAACATGGGTTCTTGGTCAAAATTTTTACCAACAAGCACTGCCTGGGTGGTCCAATTATGAGATGGGGGAGGGAACAATGCTTGAGATTTCCCATGCGTGCTGATTGGCATCGGACGATGATCGATTGTCGGAATTTGACCTAACAGAGGCTGATCGGACATGGAGGCTGGCGAAAGGTGATCAGGTGGATAGTTCGGCGGCTCTGGGAGCAGATGGAGGGTCAGCCTCCATGAAAAAAAGGTCGGTGGTTGTTGGGTTGTCGTCGGCCACCTGAATGGTGATCCGACCATGGGGAGAGAGGGCCTGAGTCTTGTCGATGGGTCCCTTTTTAATGGGGATGTTGTCCGACGCTAGAAGCGGTGAAAGAACATGGGTCGGTGGTCCGCCACTTCGAGCGCTGCCTCCGGCCACTTTGGGTAGAGTGGTGCTGGGGTTAAGCTTTGTGGAATTTGGCTTTTTTGTGGTAGAGGGGTCAAGATGGTTGCAAAAGCGTGGGTGGGGATATTTTGGGAACTAGGGTTAGGTTTCTTGAGTTAGGGTTAGGGTTTTGGGAGGTGGTGGAAAGGAGGCGAGCCGCAAGATCATCCATTCGCGTCAAGAGGTTATCCAAGATCTTCGCAATTCAATCATTACGAGTTTCCACGAGAGCATATCTCTTAAAATCCATATTGATGTTGTTTACGAGTTTTTGTTTCTTTTACAACAATAACGGGTAAAACCAACAAGGCTCTGATACCAATTGACGTAAATGATGTCAACTGCGTAATAAGAGGAAGATATCTTACACTTCAACCCTCAATCACTAAACTCTCCAAAATAAAGAATACATCAAATGAGGCTACAAATGAGGTATTTATAGCTGGAAGGTAGCTTGGGCTCTAAGCTATTGAACTAATTACAATTATTCCCTAGATGTCACTTATCCTTCCCAACTCTAAATACTAAACAAACAAACAAACAAAAGGAAAATACAACCAATTAACAAATTAAAAAAATAACAAAAATACTATAAAATCCTAAAAATGACAAATATATCCTCAATTTTCTTCATTCACATCATAAACTCAAGCTGAATTAACCACTAGAGTGGTTAACGTCATCATCGACCAAGACAACAAGAAAGGTGAAGAAGAGTTTTAAGACGAGACGAGAGTATGTGGTAAAGAAACTCACCAACAAACCCATCATCGAAGTCGACGATCCAGAACGAGAGACTACTGATGTCCTTGTCATGGCTGAAGGCCGCATGAGCCATCGTCGTCTCCATTAAGGATCTAGAATGAAGTCGTCCACTGGAAAGTTGGAGTGGTGTTGGCAGGGTTTAGCACTGAGTTCAAAGCCTGCGAGAACTGGGTAGCAACGGATAGAGGTGGTGTGAACCCTAAGTCTCTTATTGGCATTGGGCAGCAGCTTGGGCATTGGTTGGCTGAAAAGTTAGTATGGGTTATGTTTGTCATTTGGTGGAGACGACTAGAATACTTCTTGAAGCTTCGTTCAAAATAAAACGTGGGTTGGGGAATTGATATTGGTGAATCTGAACATGGTGAACATGGAGGCTCGCAGGGAATTGAGTCTGATGCTGGGTTATTATTTGGCAATGATCAAAAGGGAGGCTGATGTGCCTTTATTTGGAAGATATTAGTTTTTTTAGCCCCAAAATTGATAAAAATAGATTTATTGGGCTTGAATGTCATGGGCCACATCGAGATTTTAAAGATTTGGAACAAATTATATTTAGGCCCCAAAATTTTAGAGAAATGTTTTAGGCCCTCAATAAAGGACAAAAAAATATTTTCCATTTATCTGTTTAATTGGCACGGGTGGCACCAATTCACCACAAAAGCTTAGGGCCAAGCTTTCTCTTACCCAAAAAATTTGTCCATTTATTTGTTACTCGGTGTGTAAATATTCCACTAACATTTACCCCAATGGTTACCACCGACCCTTAGTTGCAAGAGGTCAGGAGTTCAAGTCCCTTCCCCTCCCCACCCCCTCCCCCCCGGGCTTGAACTTTTAAAAAATAAATAAATAAATGGACTTTAGTGTAGTTTCAGAAACCAATGGAAAGTATATGCAATTGTGATGTAATCTAGGATGCGGAAGAGTAAAAAGTAGAAGTTATCTACATAACAATTAACTACACAACAACAACTAAACTAAAGAAATGAAATGGATTTCTTTTTCTCTCTATTCTTAATTCTCAAAATTCAAGGTTGATTACAAATTATGTCATACATGGGTATTTATAGTTGTCTAGGGAAGGTTTTAAAGCCAATCTAAAAATATCTACAAGTGGGCCCACTAGCATAATTGGATATAACTAACTAACCAATTGGATGTGCTCCCACTTATTAGATTCTTCTAGAATGTTCTAGACTAACAAGTACCTATACATTACTACAGTACAAAATATCTAATAAGTACAAAGTAACAAAAATACAATTGACTAATGTGTCCCTTCTCATTTCCATCAATCTCCCCTACTTGAGAGAGCTCGTCCCGAGCGAAGAAAGGTTGTGCTAGAGCATCATCCGCGGACTCCCCTACGTGAGAGGGAAGTCGTCCCTTAAAGTGTCCCTCATAACGATTCGCAAAATATCCTTGAAGAGAAACCACAAAATGTACGCCATGGACGATAAATAGGAATGTGGCCTCTAATCCGTCCAAATGAAGAGTTAACACAAGATCGACACGAAGAGGGCCACTGATGCCAAATTTCATCCAAATTCCTCATGATGAGCATTCGTAGCATCAAAACATGTAAATGAGTCTTGGAGCGCTCCTCATAAGTAACCCAAAAGGGATCCACAAATCCAACACCAATCGTCATCACCCCACGCAACATATACTCCTCAAAGGAAATAACTACCGAACCATCATCACAAAACTTATCATCGTGACCAAAAATTGGAAAGAAATCCGTCAAATCAAATATTTTCACCTCGCGATAGTGAGTCTCCCAACCATCTTCAACAAATAAATCGCAAAAATCACACAGAAAGTACCCATCATCTTCTACCCCAAAGATAGGAATGAAGTCCACAATCTCAAATGCCGCTAAATCCCTATATCGAGTTCGAGTGATCCACCCATCCCCCTCGAATATGAGAATAAGTCACAAGGAAGGAACACGGAGTCACTATCAAGCATCGTCGGGGTCTCAACAACCTCAAGGACATCTTCGTAAAGCATAACCGAAGAGATAGTATCATCGGTGAGCGGGGGAATGACATCGGATGTAGTAGGAGGTACACCAGTGGACAAGTACTCGAAATATGGGACCAAGTATCTCACTCGTGCACGTACCCATTGTTCACGTGCCATCTCCATCTCAAAATACTCGGCGCGACACCTATTTAGGCGTTGACGGTACATCTCATACTCCCCGATAGAGTAAGCATTATACGCGAATGTGTGAAGTTTTTTAGATAGATATGAATTCGTCTTGGCCCAAGAATCTAGAAGACTTTGGAGTTTCTTGATGATAGCACAACTTACCTTGTCGAAATCGGCACACGCATTCAAATCGAGCCCGTATTTGGTACCATCCCACGATAATTTGGAAGAAAGGTATTCTTCGGGTGGGGAGGGATTAAATCGTAGGGCCTTGATAGATTTTGAGCAGATTTGTAATTTTTGGAAAATTCAATGGCTGGATTGTAATTTTCAGAAATTGGTAGGGGATTAGTGCGTTGAAAAGGTTCGGGTGGTGGAAAAGTTTGATTAGGGTTTGTGATGTGGTGGGAGATTGTCGGAGTTGAATATGAATGTCTATTAGGGTTAGGATTTTGGGGTAAATAGGGTTTGGAATTAGTTTTTTTTTTATGAATTTGGCTAGGGCTTGTGTTATTATGAATCTTGGATTGTTTGGAAGGGGAAGGTGATGAATCTTGGTTGTAGTTAAGGTCTTCTTGATTTTCCAGTGGTTGGTTCTTGAAATTCCAGTGGATTTCTTGGGTCTTGAACTGATTTTTAATGTTGGAAGTGGTCGATGACATACCGGGCTAAATTTAAGCAAGTTTCAGGTTAAATGGGTATAGTTCGGAAGGAGGGCAGAGGTTCAGACCTCCTACTGAGGTGGCGACAGGGACGACGTGGATGGTGGACTGACTCGGTGGATGCTGCGAAGCCGTCGGTAGGCCTTGGGCGTCGAAACCACTGGTGGTACCCTCGGAAGCCCTTGTGGTTGTACCGCTGTGTTCAGCATTGTTGGGACTTTTTTTATGGCTGACAGCTTCGTCGAGTTTCTGGAGGAAGTCGCAGGTGTTATTCGGCAGTCATTGCATGGGCAGGCTGCTATGGTAGCAGTAACAGCCCCAATTCATCGTTCCTCTACAAGATTGTCATCTAGGGTTCCATTGAAAGGTCTCATATCCCGCGGATGAACCCAATCCGAATCCCAATCTTCAATTAACATCTTAGAAATCCAAGAACAAATCTAGCTCTCTGATACCAATTTGAAGTAATCTAGGATGCGGAAGCGTAAAAAGAAGTTATCTACACAACAATTACACTACACAACACAACAACAACTAAACTAAAGAAATGAAATTGATTTCGTTCTCCTTATCTCAATATTCAAGGTTGATTACAAATTATGTCATACATGGGTATTTATAGTCGTATAGGGAGGGTTCTAGAGCCAATCTAAAAATATCTACAAGTGGGCCCACTAGCATAATGGGTATAACTAACTAACCAATTGGATTTGCTCCCATTTGTTAGATGCTTCTAAAATGTTCTAGAACTAACAAGTACCTATACATTACTAAAGTACAAAATATCTAACAAGTACAAAGTAACAAAAATACAATTGAGTAATGTGTCCCTTCTCATTTCCATCAAATTTTCTAAAAATCAGGGTAGTTAGTCTACTTGCCCACCAAACAAATAGTCGTACTATACTCCCCTAGTGGCAGAAGACGTTGAGTGGCAGACGAGGAGAATGATTCCCAGTCATAATTGAGACAAAATGACATCATGTCGATGAGAAAATATGTAGAATAATATAATATGATGAGGCTGAAGAAGACTTCATTGTGCACCTTGACACAAACTGAGATGCATACACCGTACCAATGGTCAATACCCGCATCTTATCATGGAGTGTAATTATAACCCTTGCTAGAATAGCTTGATCAACAAAAATTAACATTTTTCTTTAATCAACCACTTTAATGCTTCGTTGTTTATCCACATTTTAAGAGTCTTACCACTGCAAACATATAGAATTGACAATTGAGGCAAAACTATATGAAAATGCTTTGAATATCAAGCTTGACATTCACAATGTCTAAAAATGTTACATCTCAATTGGCATCCGAAGCAGAAGACCGCTACTAGGAACACTACTTTATCCCTCCACAAGAAAAGATATTGGCCCCAAATGATTCTATAATTCCTTCCTAATCAATTACCTCGAATAATATTAAACATACAACACTTTCATATGGTTCTTCTATTTCTCCTTTAACCATACCGAGGGGCGAAGAAGCTCATTGAAAACAACCCCCTTGTATTATCAAGACAGGCCAAGTCCTCCCCAAAAAGATCCAACGAAGTATTCCAAAGACAAAGAGTAATGGGAAATGCAGAGAAGGCTCTTATCAGATTGTCTAAATGTGAGAAAATATCTGAGGGGAATGCTTTGTTTCGGTCTTCACTTGCAATAAATCCTTTGTAGTATTAAGATTGTTCAGAACATTAAATCAAGAAAAGGCCTATAATTTAACAAGGAAATATGACATTCTAACTGAAATTGGCCATATGAAAAAGATTATGGTCATCAGGTACATTGTATAGCTATTGGTACGAGGTAATGTTGCTTTAGTCAGTACTTCGGATTATGGTAGGTTTTAGAACATTCGTTGTTGTTTTAGTACTATATGCATATTTTCAAGAATATATGTACTACACCAATATAGCTATGTAATGTAATTCTATGTATAATATATACAATTACTTTACTATTTTTTGGGCTGGGCACTTTTCTTTTCCCATTTGTTACTGTTGTTGAGATCAAAACTTCATTTTTACAATAGAGAATTAAGGTAAAGGCCATATTCCTTCCTATATTTGGATTTTTAGGACAAGTTTATAAATCTAGTCCTATATTTGTCCGCGCCAGCGGCACCATTTTTCATGGTGTTTTTAGTACAGGGACTAAATTTATAAAATTATGTGGAGTGTCCTATTTTTATCCACTTTGAGAATTATGAGAACCTTTCCCCAAAACCCCCTTTTTACAAACAATCGCTAGAAAGAATATTGGGGATTCCACTTTTGGCTATTGGAGCACTAAAATACCATGTTTAGGGTAGTTCAATCTAGATCATGGTCAGTGGTAGTATATATATATCGGTAACTATTAACAAGGTGGAGACATGGTTTGGTTAGGTCTCCACATCTGCAACATGTGCTAAGCCTGTTGAGAACCATCAACCAAGCAAAAAGCAAATTGAGAGGAACTACTGCTTTCCAGAGAAATCTAATTATATGAAAAGGTGATGGCTATGGGCATGAAATATGAAAAATGTAGAATAGCACATCCAATAAAGTTACCTGAAGAATCAATAATCCAAAATGAGATGTCAGGAGTGGTGAAAAGATAATAAGAGTTGTCTATCGAAATTAACTCGGCTGCCTCTTTCTCTCTGAGTAGAAGTTCTATATGTGGAGATCCCAACGGGTTAGAAATACATGTCCCACATCATGAACAGTAGACAGATTGTAAAGATGTGAATACCCGGTATATATAGGAAAATCCCCTTCCTAAGGATCCTCCCAAAAAAGAATACGGAAGTCATCGCTAACCCTATGTCTCACCAAAGGAACGAAAGACAAACATATGTATACCTAAGAGATGAATCCAAGGGCTTGCATGTGTGATACTAACACCAGCGTGATATCTCTATCCAAATCTTGGGAAAATTTTGACCTACCACGGCACTGATATTACATGTTTAGGTTTAAAAAGGGTTGTGGAGTATATAGAAAATGATACTAATCTGCAACAGGTATTACTCTTCATGATTAGTTGATTAATTTTGATGCAAGAGCATAGGGGCCTATTCGTGATTTTTGCTCTTATTAATTTCTTGTTATTTTTACCCTTTGTACCTTTAGTATAAATAGCTAGAAGGTCCTCACTTGTATCACTTTTGCCTATTTGATATTGAGAGACTATAGAGATAAATAAGAAACCCTTGTGACTTCTACTTTGTTGTTGTTGTGATGGTGTAGATTAACTTCTTTTTTTTTTACGCTTCCGCATCGTCAATTACATCAAATTGGTACCAGAGTTATTTGTTCTTGGCCCAACCATGTTCGTAGAATATTGGGACTCCCATTGGGTTCACCCAGACGATTTTCGAATAAACCCTAGCCTTGGTATCTCACCGTCAACATCTTCCACCATCGGCGGCCCACTTGCGCCGGCAGAACCAACCGCGGTAGTCCTGATTCCAGGCGGCTGTTACCGACGTATTACAGCTTATTTCCGGCCAGCAGAACAACCCCACTGCCACCAGATCCTAATACGAGCCTGCCGACACCCGCTTCCCACCGCGGTAGTCCTGCTGCAGTCGCGACTTCAAGAACAGGTGCTGCCTGCTGTCCGGCCGCCAAATACCTTCAAATCAGCCCCGAATGTTCGGTAAACCAGCCCAGAATGATATCCATTCCCTCCGGCACTGAAAACGTAATCAAAAAACAACCCCGAACAATTCAAGAACCACCGAAAATTCAAGAAGGCCTTAATCACAACCAAGATTCATGGCCTACTACTTCCGCCCAATCCAAGATCATTTTTAATGCAAACCCTAGCCAAATTCAACCAAAAAAAATTAATTCCAAGCCCTATTTACCCCAAAACCCTAACCCTAATAGACATTCGTATTCAGCCCCGGCAACCTCCCACTACATCAC
Organism: Sambucus nigra; assembly: GCA_949130495.1. Classification (NCBI taxonomy): domain Eukaryota; kingdom Viridiplantae; phylum Streptophyta; class Magnoliopsida; order Dipsacales; family Adoxaceae; genus Sambucus; species Sambucus nigra. The sequence continues at coordinate 339,403,999 of OX422222.1, forward strand.
AAACCCTAATCAAAATTTCCCACCACCCGGACCTCTGCAACACACTAATCCCCTACCAATTTCTAAAAATTACAATTTAGCCCCTGAATTTTCTAAAAATTATAAATCTGCCCCAAATCTATCAAGACCCTACGATTTAATCCCTCCCCCACGCGAAGAATACCTTTCTTCCAAATTATCGTGGGATGGTACCAAATACGGGCTCGATATGAATGCATGTGCCGATTTTGACAAGGTAAGTTATGCCATCATCAAAAAACTCCAAAATCTTCTAGATTCTTGTACCGCGACAGATTCATATCAATCTCAAAAGCTTCACACGTTCACGTATAGTGCTCATCAGGGAGTATGAGATGTACTGTCAACACCTAAATAGGTGTCGAGCCGAGTATCTTGAGATGGAGACGGCACGTGAACAACGGGTACGTGCACGAGCGAGACATTTAGTCCAATATTTTGAGTACTTGTCCACCGGTGTACCTCCTACTACATCCGATGTCATTCCCGCGCACAGCGATGATACTATCTCTTCGGTTATGCTTTACGAGGATGTCTCCGAGATTGTTGAAACCCTAACGATGCTTGATAATGACTACGTGTTCCTTCCTTGTGACTTTATTCCCATATTCGAGGAGGATGGATGGATCACTCGCACTCGACATAGGATTTGGAGGCATTTGAGATTGTAGACTTCATTCCTATCTTTGGGATAAAAAATGATGGGTATTTTCTATGTGACTTTTTCGATTTATTTGTTGAAGACGGTCTCGCACTCACTATTGCGAGGTGGAAATATTAGATTTGACGGATTTCTTTCCAATTTTTGGTCACGATGATGAGTTTTGTGATAATGGTTGGTTGGTTGTTTCCTTTGAGTATATGTTGCGTGGGGTGATCACGATTGGTGTGGGATTTGTGGAAGCTTTTGGGGGTACTTATGAGGAGCGCTCCATGACTCATTTAAATGATTTGATGATAGGGAGGCTCATCACGAGGAATTTGGATGAAATTTGGCATCAATGGCCCTCTCCGCGTCGATCTTGTGTTAGCTCTTCATACGACTTCCAGCGGATGATGCCCTAGCACGCACTTTCTTCGCTCGGGACGAGCTCTCTCAAGTAGGGGAGAATGATGCAAGAGCATAGGGACCTATTCGTCATTTTTGTATTTCTTATTAATTTCTTGTTATTTTTACCCTTTGTACCTTTAGTATAAATAGCTAGAAGGTCCTCATTTGTATCACTTTTGCCTATTTGATATTGAGAGACTAGAGAGAGAAATAAGAAACCCTTGGGACTTCTACTTTGTTGTTGTCGTTGTTGTTGTTGTGTAGACTAACTTCTTTTTTTTTACGCTTTTGCATCGTCAATTACATGAAATTTCATCAAGGGTCCATTAGTCTTCAAGAAATGCAAATCTTGCAACACAATATAATAAAACACTATTATTGCCACAACACAACACATGGACATCCTCTAAATAAAAGGAAGAAAGAAAATGTGGAGAAATATGCTTACTTTCACTTATTTTTGTAATCAAACCTTCAACAGTTGTCACAAGACCTCCCAATGTACCACTACATAGCTCCAAGTCAATTTCCGGGATTCTCACAGCGGCAGTATCTGACTGATAGACTCCAGTAAAGAATTAGAACTGTTGTCAAAATAGATCTGAAACCTCACAAAATGTACATTAAGCAACTCCAAAAGGAGAGCAACTGAAAAAATAAGTTTATAATATCTCCAAGCTACAAATGTTACATTTTAGATTGCCACATTCAAAAGATACGTGAATAAGCATACCTTGATAACGTCACGGCTTAAATCATTAATGTTCCTCACAGAAACAGTAACTTTCTTTCCTTTTTGAGGAATACAGCCACCAGCCTTCAACTGGATTTAAATGCAGAATTCCAAAAGAATATGAAAAGGAGGAAATGAAAGAATTGGAATACTCAGAATCAAAAGAAGTCCGTACAAACCTCAGAATTCCGGTAACCACAGCCATCACAAGTAGATGCCATGACAATTACTTCTTGGAAGTATGGGATGTCTGTACATCGTCAAGCTCAACAAAACCCAAACATAAATGCTCTGTATCGTACACATGGCAATAATATGATAGCATTTAAAGGCTATTTATTCATATCCATCACAATGACAATGTTATTTGTTTTAAGCTTAGATTTTCAAAACTATTTTTCTTCTACTGTTGAGTTCAAATCAGCATCAAAGAAAGCAACAAGGTGAATAAGAGGGAGTAACAATTTTTGGCATGCAAGTTTTTTACATCAAAGAACGCAACAAGGTGACTAATGATTGGCACGTCATTTTTTGGTAGGGGTGACAATTATATATACAATAACACGTTCTACTGAGACAACTCGATTATAACACGACACGGTGACACTGTTAAATAGTAATGCTTGCTTTAGAGATGTCAGTACTAGAAACTGGTTATCGACACAACTTCATCTTGACATGACTAACACGAATTGCAACCCCTAATTTTTGGGTTACCATTAAGAAAGGGACAAGGTGAAAAAGAGAAATGGAACACTTAAAAGTAACTGACCAGAGAGAGCTCACCACAAACATTTGATTAAGAATCAATTAATGTAAACATGTAATATTACCTGTATCCATTAAATGACCGTATTATTATTATATTGTTACTTCCAATATTGCTTATAAATGATAGGGAAATTACTACTAAATTATCATGATTGTAAACCTCTAATGATGATGATGGGGAAAGAGGATACGCGTAACAAACATTCGAGTCTCACACATGGAGGCACAACCACCACATGTTGATGGGAAAGTCATCACCTGTCAACCAAAAGTGGGTAAATAAATTTATATAAATATAAAGAAAATGGATAAATAATGATTTACTACAGAAAAGATTTTGTACCTCTTCTGGTGCTGAGTACCGAAACAACACGTCAGCCATTTCCGTACTATTACCCTGGGCAATAGCCCGACGACCAGCGGTTGCTCCAACTGATCCATGTGGCTCTCTTATAATTTGATCAGGGGCATTATTTATTCCGTCTGATGATGCGTATCCCAACAATGCTTGTTGCTCAGGAGTCCGATCATAGAACTTAATAGTCAATGATGGATCCAAAGAGGGAGCAAACCTATTGGGGAAAAATAAATTCTCTTTAGAGTTCAGACTAGAAAGTAAAGTAACATAGCTTTTCGATTTTAATAATAAAAATGAATAACTGAAAGTATTACTAAAAATTTGGTCATTTAACAAACAGTCCCTCAACATTTTTTAATGTTTAATCGAAACCTTTTTTTTTTCCAAATGGTCTCTCGCCATATAAACATTAGAAAACGCTTTCACTTCTCTTATCCAAAACCCTAAAAGGCGCTAAAACTGAAGGGGGGAAAAAAAGACAAACTTTCCTTTAAAAATCAAAATTTGTCCAAAAAGAAGCGCGGGACTTTTCGGAACATAAAAGACTAGAGAAAAATGCACTCGTCTCTTGGACTAAACATTAATTATCCCTAAAAACATTTTTAAAAAAAAGGGTCTCTTACGGGTTCTCTATGAAACTGTTGCCAGCAGGATCTTCGAGAATGAAGGTGAAGGATGAACCTCCGGTTGCATAAGCTTTCAATTTTAACAAGAACTGGTCTATTGCTTCAGCAGTCTGGGGGTCCACTTTCTGAAAAGCCCAGAAGTTTAAGACTGTTTAGTAAGATGACGACAACGAATATGATGATGTTGAAGTAACATATGAACGCATATTAAGAGCACCTTTCGTTCTTCCTGAAGGGCCTGCAACTCATCTACAGCTCGTAACAATATCCCTTCCACCTGAAATATACACACCAGACATAAGAGGGTATACCAAAAAGGGATAAACCTCAAGATAACACTACTCGTGCTAATATCTCTTCCACCTAGACTTTTTACAACCAAACTGCAAAAACCCATTTGCTATAAACTCAGAAATTGATGTCTAATACACCACCAACCTCAAAGAGTATACTGAGCATGAACTAGTGTTCTAAAAGCCTAGGCGCGCCTAGGCTTGAGGATTGGGAGAAACGCCCCGCCTACGCCTTATTCTTGGTCAAAGGCTTAAGGCACGCTTTTTTTTTGAAAAAAAAAAAGCTTTAGTGAAGCGTTATCGCCTTTTAAAGACTTTTTTACAAATTGGACCGATATCTCGTCCAAAACAATCAAAAGACAAACAGTATCCCAAACCTCTTTGCCTCTTTCTGCCTCTCGTCCAAAAAAAGCCTAACATTGCCAAAAGATTTTTGACCAAAAGTCTTTTTGTTTCATTCATTTGAAAGGTGAAATATATATTTCTTATATTGAATCATTTTGTATTGACTATTAATTATCGATTATTGATTATTGATATAGATTATTGAATGGTGAAAAATACATTTTGTATATTGCTTATAAAATGTTGATAAATACATTTTGTATATTGATTATGGAGCATGCATATGAGAAAGATGGTTACCAAACATACGAATATATTTTCAAAATTTAAGGTATGTATTATTTTATTATATTACTAACCTTAGAATAATTAAAATAATTAAAAAAGGAAAATGCCTTTTTACGCCTAGACTTCCAAGGCTTGAGGTTTGACCTCTACGCCTCAACCACACCTGAAACGTCGTCATTAAGAACTATAATTGGAACTCTAATAATTAATATTCGATAACATTATAATTTTAAAATTTTATATTTGAGGAACTTCATTCTATATAGAATAATCAATAGGTTCATTATTTAGTAATTAACAATTTTTTTAAAAATTTATGATAAAACAATCATCTTAATGAATTTTAACTCGATATGTATCGTATTCAATTATTTTTGTCCTAAAATCAAAGTCAAAGCAACTTGATAGGCCTAATATTTGAAGCCATATGATTAATTTTTTGAGATATTGTCTTTCTAAGCACTTGAGCACATGGCATAAATATTGAGATAATAACTCCCTGAAAGACTTGAAACCTCAGTCATTTTTTACATTTTAATCCTCTGCAAATTACTCCCATTCACCCTATATTACTATTCATCTCATTCTCACAATATTCCTCCCTCACACTCCCAAACACCAATATCACCGCCATTATAATTGCCCATGAACACCAATACTTGTAGAAGGAGAGCTCACCGTAAAAGGAGTGTGACAAACTCACCCACAACCACCAGAGAAAGAGTTGTTCCAAAAATTGGAGTCGAATTTTGATTTGGCGAGATGACCTATTTGGAGTTGGGCCACAGGTCATGCCTAACCGACCGAGCCGACTTTTATTTCTTTTATTTATTATATTATTTCTTGTTATTATCGGTGAGGAGTTAGTTCTCATTAGGAGTCCTTAGCCTTTATTATAAACAAGGCCATTAGCCAAGCATTGTGCTTCAATTAATTTTAATGAGATTTCAGTGATATTTGCGCGTTCACATGATATATTATAGTAATGGGGTACGACGAAGGTTGGAAAACCCCTACACCACCACTGGAAGACACCACTACACACCATCCGCAACAACCGCGGGTGACAATGCCACCCGGATGGATCACTGGGCACCGCAGATGGAATGCATCCTCGCCAACGCTAAGAATAGCAGGCCTGCCCCAAAGCCTCCCGCGCCCTGCCACCAAAGCCCATCTTCATCATCAAGAAACCATAATATGATAAATACTACATTTAGCCATCCTTGGCTCACACTCGAGCACGCAGCCACAACTTAAGACTGCACCCAGACCCCTCTACCCTAAGAGGCCTAACTGGAGCAGAACAAACCCTCAACCCGTTCCTGACCCTCACCCAGCACCAACACCCCTCTCCCCCCACCCCCAGGAGGCCCCACTCGACCTACACCGCTACCCGAATCACCCCAGCCCGCTGCTAATAACGCATCAAGATCTGAGTCGGGGTGAAGCATGTCTCAGCTGCTCCATCAACCATGCAGGCTCACCTGCTGGCCTCCCCAACTGTTTCGATACCAAAACCAACCCTAAAACTTCACTATTCCCTCACAACTGGATGTTTCACGTCAAAGGGAAGTTGTCCCGACTGAGATAGTTGAGGTTACAACTGTTCGTGTAACCCTTTACCGAACTGTGAAGCACTGGGTGGGTCGACGGCAATGTTTTAAATCGCGGTCGCGCAGGGTGTCGCGTTCTGGCTCCTAAGTAGCGTCGCACATCGCGGAAGCAATTCATGAATTCCCGCTTTTTAATTAAAAAACTTATAAAAAAAAATATAAATAAAAAAATAACATTTTAAAATGAAATTTGTAAGAAAGTAACATTTTAAACTGAAATTGGTAAAAAAAAGTTATAATTGAAATTGATTTTTTTTTTTTTCTAAATTTACTTTTTAAATTGACAATTAAAAAAATAATAATAATATCATTTTAAACTGAATTCTGAAAATAAGTAACATTCAAAGCTAAAAATAATCAAATAAATAATTTTTTTTCTAAAGTTACTTTTTAAATTGCCAATTAAAAAAATAATAATAATAATAATAACATTTTAAACAGAATTCTGAAAATAAGTAACATTCAAAGCTAAAAATAATAAAATAAATAAAATTTTAATATGAAATTTGTAAAATAAGTCAAGTTTAAACTTAAAATTATAATATAATAACATTTTAAACATAAATTTATAAAACAAGTAGTATTTTAAATTGACAAATATAATAATAATAATAATAATAATAATAATAATAATAACAACAACAACATTTTAAACAGAAATCTGAACAATAAGTAACATTTAAAGCTGAAAATCATAAAATAAATAACAATTTAAGCAGATATTTATGACACATGTAGCATTTTAAACTGACAATTATTAAAAAAAAAACATTTTGAACTGAGATTTGAAAAATTAGTAACATTTAAAACTGGAAATTATAAAATAAAAAACATTATTTACTGAAAAATGTAAAATAAGTAAACGTTTAAGTAAACCGAGAGTTTGGAATAGAATATATTAAATAAAAGTAACCTTTTAAGCTAAATTTTTTAAAAAAAGCAAATAACATCATTGAGACCTTCGTAAATAAGTAAATTGAGGGTTTTGAACAAAGAATACCTCACCCAAACAAAGTCCGTACGTGAAATAAGGTAACACTTTTCCCCCTCCTTAACTAAACTGTGATTTCTAAAAAAAAACATGAATAGCGTTCCTGGTGCGCCAAATAGCGCAAAATAGCGCCAAATAGCGCACGCTTTTTGAGCATCCCAAATAGCAGCCTTGTTTGCCTTGTTTTTTTTCACCGCAAAACGCAATAGCGTTAGCGCGCTTTTAAAAACACTGGTCGACGGTAGTAAAGCGGTCATATCGGAAAGAGAGTGTCCACAGTCCTTTCTCGATCGGCAACTATACAGATAAGGTCGGTTGCAATGTAGTCAGTGTAGACATTTGCCGCCACCTCTTAGATCGCTCTTTGGCAATATGACCACCACAACATTCGTTATGGCCACCAAAACACCTATACTTTTGAACACCAAGGACACCAATATCAGTTGAACCCAATGTAAGAGATGAGACTGCCCTAGCATGCAGCATTACTCGTCATTGAGACTTCTCACCTTGCCGCTGCCCAGGAGGCCAGCGTTTACTATGCACTAGTTAGCCTGCCTCGTGTCGTGTCCATCCCAGCTTCAAAGATATCCTCGACACTAAGGGCTTTCTCCACTCTTTCCAAGATATGCCCCCAACCCCACCGGTAGAACCCTCCGTGATATCCAGCATCGCCTCTTTACCTAACATCCCTCGTTATCGGATGGCCCCACTGAGCACGAGGAACTATAATGACAACAGGTTACCAAGCTTTGTCGGCAAGGACTAGTTCGAGAGAGCATGTCACCATGTGTAGAAAGGAATTAACAAAATAACAAGTGAAAGTTTGTTCTTGATTCCCAGGCTCGAATACATGATGGATTAACTGCACGGGGAGCCAAAGTCTTCTCTAAGTTGGATATTAAGAGTGGGTACCATCATATTCGAATACGACGGATGAGTGGAAGACCGCCTTCAAGACAAAGGACAGCGAATCGACAATGATGCCATTTGGACTGTAACGCGCCATCAATAATTATCGTTGTTTTAAAAAGTAGTCTGGGTGGTGCCTAGGCACTAGGCGTGGGGAAGGAGCCTCGCTTAGGGGCTTGGCGGAAAAATATACACAATACTACAACAGTTGCATCGTTATAGACAAAAATATGTATTTATTTTTTATATATCATAATAGTATTTAATTTATACATGTATATCATATATGTGAATGATGCCTTTATATATATATAAATAATCATAGTATTGTTTGGTGTAATATTTCCAAATGTCACTATGTTTTGTAAAGTATCTACAGTAGCATTTTTCAGTGGGTAATATTCATATTCTTTCTTTTAGGAATCAAATATCAATTGCTCAAAATATTTTTTTGTTTTATTTATTCCGTTTATCTTGTCATTATCTGTGAGGAGTTGGTGCTAAGCTAGGAGTCATTGGCCAAGCACAGCGATTTTGTGTGCTCAGATTTCAGATTTAATATCTTTTTGTTTTTCAAGTGCTAGTAGTGATAGTAGTAAATGTAATAAAGAGGTGTATTCCTCTTTGGAGAATACTAGGATAAACAAGAGATCCTTTATGTCATTTTGGCACTTTAGGGCTTTTGCTTGATGCCCAAGTATTCGTTTTAGTATGAATAGGTTACGACATAATGGTGAGAGTATTCAACTTTGCCTTTATTGGTGAACTTTCAAATTTGCTATGTGTTTTTTATCTCTTCTTTGGACTCAATTGATGTTGTTTGAATCATAATAATTTTCTGATCTCCCGTGATTATCAATTACTAGTGTCGAGCTTCAAAAACTACTAGGGTTCATAATAGCATCTGCCTCGGCATTATGTTGAGCCACAGATTTCTGGCTGAAGCATTACAATTTGCCTCTTCAGCGATGCCTATTCAACATTCCTATTAGCAACTTACCACCACCTCAGCATCTAATATATGACATGGACAAGAATACATATGTTGGCACAATCTTTCCATTTTTCAAAGAATATACAAGAGTTTGCCTGTTTCAATCATATTAGCAGGGGCGGAGCTAGTGGGTGGCTAGGGCAGGTCTAGCTGTCGCAAAATTTCTAGCAATACTACTAGTTACCCAATAAATAAACCTAGCCCATCTATGTTAAAACCCAGCCCACACAAAAGCCAAACTCATTCGAACTCCAAGACTTTAATATATGCCTTTTCTTTCTCTTAACTGTACCAAAACAGGGGGGAAAAAGTGACATGAGAGTGGGCCGCGTTCTTCGGTTCTCACACAACTCACAACCTGCAAGTTCAAAGATGGCAAGGCAATTAAAAGACATGATAGTGAGCCGCTTTCTCAGGTTCTCACACAACTCACAACCTGCAAGTTCAAAGATGGCAAGGCAATTTTGATTGTCAGCAAAGGCAAGGCAGGTAGGTTCTCCAACTTTTTCCTCTATCTAACCTTTCCGTGATAATTTAAATACTAATTTTGAATGTCATAATTTTTTAAAATCCTATATTTTGAACATTCTAATTTTGTTCATCATTTGTTTGGAGATCTACTTCTTTTCTAATGAAGATTTAATTTTGCATATCATCTCAGTTGTATCATCAAGGTATGTCAAGTTTTTAATTTTTGAAAACCCTAATTTATAATATTATTGCTTTTAGTAGTTTTAATTTTAAGTTGGGATTATTTGATTATTTGTGCTTTTTAGCTTATTGGTTTGTAGAATAGTAATATGGTAGAATTCTAATTTGTCATTGTTAACTAAGATATATTGGCTTGTCCTTTTGTGCACCATCACAAGGCGTGTTTGATTGATAATATTTTCCACGAAAATGTGAAAGTGTCCTTATTTCTAACTTTTGATGTGTTTGATTTGCTAGATTACATGAATTTTTTCTTCAAAGTTGGCCTGAAGTACAACATGATAATACACATTTTGAACATTTTCCATTGAAATTTTTTCTTCGGTTGGGTGGGGGGTAAGAAGTTTTTTTCACCCACTTGAATAAAAAACATACAATGTCAAGAAAAAATTTATTCTTATTCTCTATACTAGCCCGGACAGGAATAAAATCCTGGCTCCGCACATATTAGCAAATAAAACATTACAATTAGAATCCTAATATTAAGTGAATATGAAACCATGAGAATGATACAAAGGGGATTTACTGTTGAAAGAGATCCGCGCTGAGCCTCTGGAGGAATCTCAAAATCCAGTTCAGGAATCTGCATGTTTGAAAGAAAGAGTGAGAGAAAAGAAACAGTTGTCACTTAATTTAATCATGCTTTTGAATTAATATATTAATAAATAAAAATTACCAAACACTGATGCCAATAGAAACATCGTTAGAAAATCTGACTAAAAGACAACTCAATTTTATTTTATTTAAGGGTGACAATTCGTGTTTTTGGGTCAAGTTTCGGGCCGATGTGACAAGGATATTTTGGACATGAACACGACACGACTTCCTGTCTGGCACGAACATGATCCGTACTAACACAACACGACAAGACTAACACGATTTCTAACTTTTATGCTCTGTTAAACAAAAATAGGCACCCGAATAACAACATGATTGACACGACATGGCACGATAACACGACTCGTAATTTTGGCACGGACGCAACACTTCGTGTCAAAAAGGCCCGACACACACGACAGCTCGTGTCAATTTCGGGATTTTCCGGTCGTGTTTCGTGTCGTTTCTAAAATTGTCACACCTAATTTTATTGTTATTTTTCTTTTTGCTTTACCCTATGAGATAATGCGGGACATGCCCCCTATACATTCATTAATTAGACAAACCCCCGCATGTGCAACAACCTACTTGGACCTTATGCACTATATATTGCATGACGAGGGTAAGTTTAATTAATGGAGGTGCAAGAGCAAAAGTCTAAATTCTGACTATCTCAGGGGTAAAGTAAAAAAAAAAATATTTTATTTTATTTTGCAAGCAGAACAGAACAAAGTACCTTGATTGTGGCTGTTTCAGATTTCACAACTTGCCGATTCAGCATCTGAATTGAAATAATCCATCAGACTACCACTTCTATCAAGAATGCACCCCTCAATACTTTCGAGGAAGTGACGGCCATTAAAAAAAAATCAATTTTTACAAAAAGGAGCAGAATGAAACATGTAATGTGCAAGAAATAAAGAAAAGCACTTTGTGATATCTTTTCTAAAATAGAAGAAGCATTATATACCTAAAGCATGCGATAGTACTGTCGTAAAGCATCAACTACTAAGGCAGATGAATAAGATAATAGAAAAGACAACAATAACAAATAAACCAAAAGATAAACATCCCATCCCATGTTGGAGATAAAAATAAGCAAGCTCGAACGAGATGTATTTCTTTTTGTGACCCCTATCTAAAAACAACAACTTCCATCATCAAAATATTTTGTTGCGTTATGATGTTTGAATTTTAGTTTAAGGCCCTTATCTTCGCAATTTAAAACTGTGAAATAGTATATATCTCTTGCAAAATGATAACTAATAAAAGGATATTATTTCTTAACAAATCACTCTACTTGACCCAACCTTTTTATCACCTGACGCAAAGTCCAGGCGATAGAAACACCCTCGAGGTTGTATCTCACCAGCAAATTGCACTTCATTATTCCTACAAATGGAAAACATAGGAACCCGCTTAGGAAAGCCAATTCACCATAATATAACTTCACATTTCACATCCTTGAGATGGTGATGTGATTACCTCTCACCACAATGTGGGCATTCAAAGGCTGACAACAAGATCTGCAAGTAGAGAGAACTTTATTATAGAAGGAAAACTTATTCTAACAAATTTTGCAAAAATTCAACGACAATCAAAGCATTATAACAAATTAGCATGGATACTAAATGTGGGCACGGGAGCGCGCGCGAGAGAGAGAGAGAGAGAACCAATCTTAATTCTCTTGATATTAAAGTTAACTTCATTGCAAAATGAGGGCCCCTTTTATACTGTTGTTCTTTTTTTCCTTCTTTTTCGATTCCTTTAACTATGACATCAGAAAACAAATACATGTTCACTTACCTGTTTTGGTTTTCTCATATATAGAGATGTTTTCTATGTCTGTAGCCAAAATTGAAATATTTACAATAATAGAATGACACAAGTGAAAGATTTTGTGATTTTGTGTTGTTTTTAAAACCACCAAAATGCCCATTACTCAAAACAGATGTACATATTATTGCATTTATTTAGTAGAGAAAAACAAGGCAAAAAACTTGTACGATTCGATTTTATTTCTTAAAAGCAAAAAATGAGCAACATTGCCAAATGCCACCTAAGTGATTTTTTTATAGTTATAAATGCCACCTAAGTGAATTTTTTATATTTTTAATAATAACAGTATCTTCATTACTAATGCTATATTTGAGAGCAAGAATCAACTGGAAATTCTCACGTAAAGATGACAAAAGTAAAAGGAATACCTGCCTAAAGTGAGGAATTAAAGTTAACAAGAACCTTGTAGTCCCCTGTCAACAACCACCACATGAGACTTCATATAAAGAAAAACTTCACAAGTAGAGATCAAACTCTTCCATAATCAATGTAAATATCAGTAATGCAAATCCCAAGCAGCGGAGAGAAAAATAAGAAAATTCTAGAGAAAAGAACATAATTTTGGGGAAGTATTGTACAGAAAAGTCGTACCGAGCACCTTTAAAGAAAACTAGCCCCGAAAAAAATACAACATGAAAAAAATGTCTGAAAAACTCCAAAAGCTGAAGTTAATAGAATTACTTCCTGCGACAAGATTTATACAGTAGACTGTATATACAGTTATAGACCGACAAAACAGCCAATGCTCCCAAAAATCTTACACTAACCCCGCTTATTTTACAATGACTGTTATATTCTATATTCAATGTACAACCAAATAACCTCACCTATCACCCTCCATGGGTTACATCTGGTTCATGGGTTAATGATGACAGATTATAGCTTGAATTTTCCATTTACCCTTTAGGATATGTGGGTTTTACAATGTAACAACCTTTTCAGCATTCATATCATTTCACGGTTAGATGATAATTTTGAGCCAAACAAGCTATCAAATTCTTTTCACTTGTCATTGATCAAGTTCCTGTAGACAACAAAATATCCATTCACTAAAGCAAACTTTTTCAATGACAAAAGAAAATCAGGACAAGTCCCCAAAATTGCGGTTTTGATACCACTTTTTTTCAAGTTCCAAGGAAGAAAATATCCCAACAGTACAGATAAATTAAGTCCCCGAGTCTTATATCCCAACATCGAAAATACACTGCAAATTTGCAATGTCTTATATTTTCAAGAACATTAAGCTATTGGCAGTCTCCATAAAAGGCAATGCCATTGGTATCTAAGTTACTAGAGGCAATATGAGCAGCTATACAAAACATATATGATAGATATAAATTGGAACATATGAAATAATTGAGGATGTTGTTATTGATTGATACATACATTATTTCCGCAACGCATGCAGAGGCTTTCGAGCTGGTGGAGAGGAGAGTCTGTCACATCTGTAGCGATGGCTTCTGCAACGGACCTCACATCCACAATAGAGTCTTCTGGTGTTTCCATTTGTTGGTTTTGGTTACTTGGCTATGGACCAGTTGTTAAGGTTTAGTAGGGTTTTATGGAATACAAGTGAAGGGGAAGAGGGCGCTAGAAGAGACATGTAGATTTCAGAATTGAAAAAGGAACATCATAGG